>WAAF01002174.1:1179000-1254288 GCA_013400475.1 Tricholaema leucomelas
CACACAGTACTCCAGGTGGGGTCTGACGAGAGCAGAGTAAAGGGAGAATCCCCTCCCTTGCCCTGCTGGCCACACTTCTCTTGATGCAGCCCAGCACAGGGTTGCTGTCTGGGCTGCATGTGAACACTGCCGGCTCACGTTGAGCTTTTTGTCAACCCAGACCCCCACCTCAGACCTGTCAAGTCGCTGCTTGCCCACCCCCTCTGCCACCCACGAGGGAGGCGGCTCACTTCTCCAAGCCTTCCATTCCAGCTTCACTAAGAGGCACCGTTTTTTCCCCTAAGCTTTAATTCTGTATTTTCTCCAACTCAACTATGCAGACCAGCAACCATCTCATTCCCTGTGTGGGCCACTAATTATTCTGTCATGGTTTTTAAACAGAGACGACAGAAAATGAAGCTCTCAAATGAAATTGGAGGAAAAAAAACCCCAGAATTCTATTTGGAGAGAGATACAGAGAAGACATTACAAAGCAATTACCGTGTCCATGGCAAGCCCCCTTGGATTTCCCCCCGACCCAAATCTAAAACTATAATCCCCAGTGCTCCAATCCCCCCCTGCCTCAAGGCCTCCACCATCCAAGAGGCCTAAACACAAGCCTCTGGAGGCCCCAAAACATGCCTACTGCTCACATGTTTCTCCTGATAAAGTGGTTCCTGCCACAGGGCAGGAGGAGGAGGAAAGGAGCAGGAGCTGGCCTCGCTGTGAGTTTATAAAGAGATAGCAGAATTATGGGATTGATAACAATCTTCTAGTCCCCAGAGGATTTTTTTTTAACCCTATAGTTCTCAACCTGGGACAAGAATATAACTACTCAGTATCTAAGCTGGCCTCATAGCCATCAGTAATCAAACCCTTTTTCCTATTGTCATGACTTCTTTTACAGTCAAATCCCAGTCCTCTCTGAGTTACTGATGAAATTGCCATTGTTATTTTTTTCTCTAACTCCTGTTGAATTCAACATGGATTAATTCTTTTTGCCCTTGGTGCAAGGTTATGAATGCGAGTTCAAAAAGCAGGTTTTGAAAGCTAACCTTCTGTACGCATTGACCGTTACAATAGCAACTTCATTATGTGTAGATGTCAGAAACAATTTGTGTTACCTCCTTCCCTGAGGAATGTGATGGATGACTGACAGCATTTCTTCAAGGTAGATCAGGCAAAAGAGAAGAAACACAGATTTAGCAAAGTTGCAGCCATTCAGGTTCTACTGTATTAATATTCATTTGTAACCAGCCAAATAAAAACTAAGACTATAGTTGACAGCTCTCCCAATTGCCAAGTTCTGTATTACCATGCTTCTGGCTGAGTCTCAGCCTGTTACTGAAGAGCCATGAAAGGAACACCTAATTCTGATTTCCTCACACCTGATCTTCTAACAGCTTGCCTTTTTGGCAAGCAGACAGTAAAGCTGACTTCAGAAACATAACGATGGCTTAGGAAGCAGACTTAGTACTGAAGTCCAGCTCCCAAAGTCAATGTGTGAACAACCCAAACTTTGGCTCCAGTCCTGCCTCTACAAGAAGCTTGTATCCCATGAAGAGACAAGGTAGATTATTAAAATGAGTAAATCTATCTAAAAATCTACTGCAAAGATTTTATCCCAACAGAAACAGGATGGGCTGATACTATTAATGAGCCTTTCTCTTTAGAAAGTCTTCTAAATAGACTTTGCCAGGGTTGTTTTCCTTTCTTGAACTGAATAATACCAGTACTTTTCACTTTCTCTTGACCAGGATGGTGCTGCAGCAAAAGAAGGTTTTGGCTCAATTTGAACTGCAGCAGCAAATTCGTCTGGAGTCTCTGAAGCAGAAACTTCTGGGATTGCATCACCTAGAAACTGAGTTGGAGAATCAGCTAAAGGTAAGCCAGGGTAAAATGACTCACAGATCTGAAGCAGCCCATGGCAAAACATCTAACAGGTTATAAGGGTCTCTTTGCTGGTCCTAGTCTGACTCAGTGCCAGGATTCGCCACTCTGTTGTAGGAAATGCTTCCCCAGTGCTATCCATATTGTGCCTTGTATGTCTGCAATGATATCTGCCTCCTCTGTCATGCCACATGTACAATAACATAACCCAGAATCAAGCTGTCTTTTGTTAACTGCCTTCCCATTGATCCTTGGGTGCAGGAGGCAGAGCAGGACTTCTTGAGTGAGCTGGCTGCACTGGCCCGAGTTCCAATGGCTGTGAAGAAGCAGCCTTCCAAAAGGAGCAAGCCAGCAGGTTGGTACAATCCTGGTGTTAAAAAACACATCTCTTCACACTTCAGTGCATATTTTGCACTATAACACAATGAATATTTCTATAGAGAATTTCCCTAATCAGGATAAATGAAAATAAAGGAGTCTTCCAAGATCACTCAGCTCCCCAGTACTTTAGCTACAGATAATTGTCACCAGTTCTCACTCCAGAGCAGTTCTTTAAGCAACAGATCACATTATGTTTACTGAGGTAAGGCTTTGCCTTGCTCAGTCCAAAATTATTTTCCATATCTATATCATGTTCTTTAGAAATTGATCTGCTCACCTCAATAACTGAAGTCTTTGGGAGGACATCAGAGCTGAATCACAGAATCAACCAGGTTGGAAAAGACCTCTAAGATCATCGAGTCCAACCTATCACCTAACCCTTCTAATTAACTAAACCACAGCACTAAATGCCTCGTCCAGCCTCCTCTTAAACACCTCCAAGGATGGTGACTCCATCCTTTCGCCCCGAGCAGCCCATTCCAATGCCAATCACTCTTTCTGTGAAGAACTCCTTCCTAACATCCAGCCTAAACCTGCCCTGGTGCAGTTTGAGATTGCATCCTCTTGGTCTGTTGCTGGGTGCCTGGGAGAAGAGACCAACCCCCGCCTGGCTACAGCCTCCTTTCAGGTAGTTGTAGAGCAATAAGGTCTCCTCTGAGCCTCCTCTTCATGACCCAGCTTTCATTCTCCTGGTAGAATGGAAGAATCACCTTCTTACACACATACTCAAAAGTAAAATCATACTGAATTAGAAAACCTGAAGTATTTATATGGATTTACTGCAGTTTTAACAAGTCAGACCAATTCCTTATTCAATAAATACTTTGGAATAAATAGTCAGAAAAGCAGCTGTATTTGCTGATCCACATTTAGGATGGAACATGCAAATTCTCGTGCTGTGAGCCATCCAATCCTTCTGTCATTGTCAGAATGAAACATTTGAATGATGCTGACAGCAAGATGTGTGCCCAAAAGGAAAAGCAGCTCACTCACCTGAACAAGTCTCTCTCCCCAGTCAGTTATTTCGAGTGTGCAGACCTGTTTGCCCTGGGAGGCACCCTGACCCCAGGAACAGGTGGCCCTAGAAGGAGTGACATTTTAACACAAGGTTGTGCTGAATCACATCACATGAACTGGGTGGGGTTTTTTCTGGTTGCTGTTAGTAAAATGCTATTTTCAGTTACTTGCTAAGAAAATCTATGATAGAGCTTTCAGCTGTTGAACCTCATGAAAGCTGACTTTGGTATTTAGCAAGTGTGAACTTTCAAGGTCTGTTCTGTAAGAACTAACTGATGGCAACCCCCCCACCCCATATTCTAGAGAAATCTAAAGCAGAATGCTTTCCTTGGAATACTAATGTGTGTGTACAAAGTGCTAAAATGTTTTTTTTTTTGCATTAGGTTAACCAAACCCAAACAAGCTCTACTTTCTCTTTACGGTTTTTGTTTTTAATCCACATGCATTGGGCAATTCAGGGGAGAAAAAAAAATCAAAAAAAAGGACCTTTCACTCACCAGAATCAGCAGACAAAAGTGGTTCTCATGGAAATGTTCAAGAGCTCCCTGAACAGACTTCTGACTTATGAAGGTACAGTAGAGGCTTAAAAAAAGTGATACATGAAAAAACTTTTTATATAAAGCAGTAAAAATCTTCTTCACAAGAAGATATGTCAATCAAACCCCAAATCCAATGCCTACAGAGCCTCTCCCTTAATAGTTCTTTTAATTCTCAGATGTACTTGGCCTTTTTGTAATCCCTTATTCCTTTTTAAATGTATGAAAATCATCAGGTTTACTTGTCCCTGCTGTTAGGTATTTTATAAATTACTTTGATTTTAGGTAATGAGGAATACTGTTTTCAAATTTCAGTTAATTAGTTTGCCTTTTTAAAAACCTGAGGCACAGACAGCATAAATCAGCAGAGACAAGTGAATCCAATGGAACTACACTGACGTGCAGCAACCAAAATATGGTCTGTGGTATTTAGGCTTTCAACTTCCACCTTTATTTCAGGAACAAAGGCAAGTGCCAGTCTTTGGCTGATGAGGGTAGCAGCTCTAACAATGATTTTCTTGATAGATGTTTTGGTTGGCTTATGCTGGGGTGCTAACTAGAGGAGAAGAAATGGCTCCAAACCTGAAAGATGCCAGCTGATTACTACGGGCAGATCAAACCAGCCAGCTGGTCACTGGGGCTTGATATATTGAGCAGAGAAAATCCTGTTGACAGGCAAAGCAAACAGTTGGTTCTCAGGACCCACAGGCCTTTGGGGAAAAGTATTTATCCCCTGAGTGACCTCAGCCTGGGACTGACTTCAGGAGATGGCTCCTTTCCCTGATGGCATCAACCCTTTTCACGCACTCCTTTCCCACAGCCAACAAGGGATACATATGTAGGGAACAGGGACCCAACAAAGGAAGGTTTATCTTTATGCAACTTTGCTTTGGCAGCCTCTAAGGCAGCTGAAAGCAGGAAGTGTAAAAGTTATAATTACATAGCAAGTGCCTTTCATCTCTTACCAAAATTAATTTATGAGAGAATTGTACCATTTAAAAAACTCTGTCTACAATCTTGGTTTACTTTTTAGTTTTCAGAGAGGGGTTACAGCATCCACATGAAGAGGAGACTGAACCAAGGAAAAACTCAAAGATGCTGAAAAAAAGAGGCAACAGGTAGTAAAATCTTTTATGCGAGCTGTCTGAACACAGAGTACCAAAGCATTCTTCTGGGGAATCCCAGCAGCTATAAATACTGAGGAATGACGAAGAACATCAATAATAACCGAGAAATCTCCTTTAGCTACAGACCAAGAATCAATTCTGGCTTCCTTTAGCTGTTAATAAAACATTCCCATTTGATTTTGGTAAGGGGAAACAATGAAGTCTTTCATGTAAGCTCTTCCAGATATCTTCAGACACATGGAGGAGAGAGAGTTTTAGATTAGGAATATACTTTGGAAAGTAGGCTTGTGGAAGAACAGCTCCTCACTAGGCTGGTTGCCCAGCTTGGTGTATCTTGGTAAGGTTTCATTGCAGCAATGATATACCACTTGGGTTTGAGCCCTAAATGTGGTTGAGCAGGTCAATATTTTGTGATTGCTCCTTTGAACCAATAAAAACAGATAGAATTGTAAAGAATACATAAACAGACTTTGGAGGATATAGGTACATCAAAAGATTACATTTTTTTCTCACTTTGGATATATTTTAGTGCTTCCAAGGCTATGGACACTTGAAAGTTTATACAAAGATTTTTAGAAGTGTACTTTATGCATTTGCCTCACATTTCAAATTAGTATTTTTTAGGAAGAATGGGACAAGACCAGTTTACTGGTTCAGTTTTTATACCTCAGTTTCTAATCGTCTTCCTTTCCAACAGACTTTGTTATGCTCATTATGTTTCCTGTGGGAATCTTGTTATGCAAAGCAGCTGGTCCAGCACCTGTGTAGTGTAATAAATTACCCCACTTAAGCAATCTTAACAGCTTTCATGAAAGGAACATGTTCTGACTTTTTAAACTAAAGATACATTTTGCTAAGAAAAGGCTGTCCTTTTCCACGATGGAAAATACTACATCAATTACAGTTACCTCAGACAGAAATGACTTTACCAAGTACGTTACACACAAGTGTTGAATACTTCATTTTCACCTTGATCACTGTAAGAAATAGTTGTTTGGGTTTTTTTTCCTAGATTGCACTGTTTTGGTCATTTCATTTTGATATTTCAGTACTTGGGCTCTATGGTCTCTCTGCCTTCCAGGTCTGAACATGACAATTGCTGTTTGTTGTGCTTTTTATCAGACGCGTTGCAGCCTTTTTACCTCTGAACATCTTCATTGTGCAATGCCCTCTGTGTAGGTGGCAAGAAGGAAAATTTTGATCTGAAGAGTTCATGACTCCAACTGCCCGAGTGGGGTCTCCCTGGGTGGCTCCTGTGGCTTGTCAGGGCTAAACCGGCTTTTTCGCTCTCTTAAAGAAACGTGGGGAGGTTCCGATTATGCCAAAAGCAGGACAACAGTGCCCTCTGCTGGGCAACTAGCGGAGTTTTCCGCTTGCTGGGAGAGGTGACAGCCAGGGAGCCCAGGGAAGGAGCCAAGGAGGGGCCAGCTCTCAGCAGGAGCTCCTCGCCATCCCCGGCCCTCGGCCATGGCCACAGGCAGCTCCCTGGTCAGCATCCCCAAAGCTGGCGTTTCTACAAACGTTTCTCCTCTCCTTGCACAGGCACATCGGCTTCCTGACAAAACACCTGCTACTCCTGCCCACATTACTGACTTCTCACTCTCCCTGAGATACTTAGTGGGTTCGCTGTCTTGTTTAAAGTCATGCAGGTTTTGTGCATAGCACAGCACTTATCACCTCCTGTCAATGATGCAGAGGCAGAGCAAGGCAGTTTCATTAGACCAAAGAACAAGTGTAGCAAATGCCAAGCTAAGCTCACCACAGGTCCTCTTCAGTTAAGCACTGTTCAACTCCTGTGTTGTATCAGAGTCATAGGTTGGAAAAGACCTCTGAAATCGTCAGTTCCAACCATAAACCTAGCACTGCCAAGTCTACCATTAAACCACATCCCTAAATGCCACATTTACATGTCTTGTAAATCCTTCCAGAGATAGTGACGGAATGCCTTCCCCAGGCAACCTCCTCTCATGCTTGACAACCCTTTCAGGGAAGAAATTTCTCAATATCCAGTCTAAACCTCCCCCGATATAATTTTGTGGTGTTGTTACTCAGCTTTACCATAGTGGCAGTCAGTATCTGTATCCTGATGCTCAAGATCTCCATCCCATCTCTTGACACAGTCATTACAGAGTGGATCTTTTTGTACCTCTGCTCCCTCAGTTCACTTTGAATCCATGTGGCTGCTTTCTGTTTCTGAGACCACAGAGAACACAACATGTCAAGTCAGCCATTTTCTTGATGCTGTGAAATATTTTGTCAGCAGACAAATGGGCACAGCGTATTGCAGTAGTCAGAATTTTCAGCACAGACTTCCCAGTCATACATCAGGGAGAAAAAATTCTTTGGCATGAAAGGGAGAGATCTCTGGAACAGGTAATTTAGAGAGTGTGCAGAACATCCATCTTTGGATACTTCCAGGTCTCAGCTGGATGTCTTGAGCAACTCAGCTTTGAAGTTAGCCCCGCTTTGAGCAGGAGGCTGAACTCCAGATGGCACCACTTCTAACCTAAATCTTTCTATGATTTTAATACTCCTTCTTAGCAATGTTACCAAAATATCTGATGTGTCCCTCACACCCTCCTTTTGTGTCTTCCCTGTGTTTTAAGGGGTAACAGACATAGCTTGCAAATTAGGAATTGTGCCTATAGTCTCTGGGAGATAAACTGCACAGTTTTACCACCTGAGAGCAGTCCCCAGCATAGTGCACGTGAGGTGGGGGAAAATGGGTACCTAGATGGCAGTCACAGCTCAGAGCACTTGCTTTACAAGGCACATCTATCATGCACCCTTTAGTTTATCAAGACAGGCTCTGCCCATACTAGTTACACAGTGATAATTTGTTACCTCAAGCATGACAAGTCTGGTAGATCTAAAGGAAGTCTGAGGTTGCACAAAACACACCAAAGGAAATCATGAAGAAAATTTTAAGCAGCAGTTCCAAAAGTGTCACACTGTCAAATTTGCCACAAACCACCTGTATTTCTGTGGTCAGGGCTAGAGTACCAGAACTCTGTCAACGCTCAGAGCAAACAGGTTGAACAGGACACTGGAAATGAAGACTTGACATCTTAGGATTGACTTACCTGTGTGGCTGCGGGTCATTCCAATGCACGTTGTCCTCAGGTTTCTCTGCAAGCATTGTCTTAACTTCATACAAAAATACTGAAGTAAGCAAGTTACTGTACTGCGTTTCATGTAAAATACCTGAGCCATCGAGTGAGCAAGCAAGCCTAGGGCTCTCCAAGCAATAGGAAACATCAGTCTGAATCCTCATCAGAAGGAACTGTTCACAAAACCATGTATTTTTATTTTGGGAGCACTCAATTCAGTTCACAACAGACTGGAAATTGCAGTGTTTCTTCATAGGTTCAGATTAAAGCCAAAAGGAAAGCTGGCTCTTCAGACCATCTCTACTGCCAGGTTTTCAGCCCAAGACACCCAAAATGGAATTTTCTAAGGTAGTGGTTCCTTTCCCAAGCAAGCTGGCTTCAGAATAAGAGGACAGGCTACAGGTAGGCCATTTTCCAAAATTTTGTCCCATATGCACCTGCTCTGAACCACTATGCTCCAGGCCAGCACAATTTATGGCTGTGTTGAAAGGGTGGATGCACGCTAAACAGTCAAGCATTACAGCTAGATAAAAGCATTCCTCTGGCACTGTACTGCTACCAGAGTTTTCTTGGTACAGCTCTGCAGTGCAGGCAAGGACAAAGTGGCACAAGGTCAAGAGGTAATTTGCTGACCTGCTCAATTTCACAGCATCCCACCCTCCACCGTAGCCCACACATCCCATAGCATCTGCAACACAATCAAAGTAAAAAGCAATAGGGAAAAAAAAGGTTTCTTTAGTTTGTGAAGGAGCCAGAAAGAACAGACTTCCTTCACTCTGCTGGACAACAATTCAAATCCACTTACCTTGCCTGCAGCGTAACTTCTTCATGCCTTGCCTAAACACTGTCCCACTTCAGTCATCAGAGAAGAGCAGTATTAAGTCAACTTACAGCTTAGGTCAAACTGAAGCACAGTATACTGGTTCCATACCACAGGTGAAGATGATGGCAACCAGGTGCCATTTGTAGCAAATCAGAAGCCACCTGAAGGTCTTGTGAGAAAGCTAATTTCAGTCTCATTTGGTCAAAACAGATGCAGCTGCAAGGTCAACAGCAAGCAGATATTTACTGTGTGCCCTGTGTAATTAAGACAATTGTGGGATGTTATAGTATGCATATGCAGACAGCTATACGTTTAATAGCCCTTGTCACCTAAGGAGAAGGGGCCTTCTTTCATAGCATGTCAACCTAAAAAACAATTTCTCTCGAGTTTCTCCATTCTAAATTTTCAGCCATTGAACAACAGCACTGGAAAGCAGAGGAAGACGCTTACCCATCAATTAGTTTCCTTTATTTCACAAGCTTTGAATTCAGAAATTGAACCACAACTAGTAGATCTTGGTACGGTAGAGTAAGTAAAAATGCATGTGATTACAAAGGAAAACTTTGTACAAAAACCTTTAAAAATCCGACAGCAACTTGGATTATCTGTAAGTACCAAAAATCACATGCAGAAGGAGAGCACTACTGCCCAGGTGGAGAAATCCCTGCAGGGGTGGCAATGGCATTGGTATGTATGAATTATGGTTCCGTCTGGAATGGAAACAAGAAGGACACAGACTTGGAACGTACTGAGTGGGAACAGACAGGTGCTACCGTGACCATTTGTCATTTTGTGTCCCGATGATTTTCTGTGTCTCAGAGAAGTGCTTCTTGGGTTTGTAATAAATTAAAGATGAAACAGAAGCTGCCTATCCTACTCTACTGCATACTTTGAAGATGGCCATTTTCTTCCTTCATAAGTGTTTTTTGGTGGCATTTCTCAAATACGAACATCAACCTTGGCATTGTGTTTAGTCAGTTGTTGGCAACGTGTTCTAAAGGGACTCACTCACAGAATGCAACTTGCATAAATAACTCAGTAACATGCATTAACTACTCTAATACAGCAAAAGGGTGCAAAGGAACCATCATTCAGTTACAAGACGAAGCTAAAACCTGTAGTCACTAACGGGGCAATGGAAGCACCATGCTTGAAGGTGACTATGGCATGAAAGCACAATTGTGAGGCAAGTAGTTCCAAGCAAACACACCACACTATTATCACCTCTTCCTATACAAAAAAAAAAAAAAAGACATTTTAGTTTTTATTTCCATTAGTACCAAATAAAACTGTGGGTTTGATAACACAGATATTGAAGGGAACAGACATTATTCCCATGATCCTTCCTCCTGGTGTTTCTGTCCATCACCATTTTTCAGCCAAGACTGGTAATATTAGAGCGACCACCTGGGGGTGCCACGATACGATGGCCAGTACGGCGTGGGTTGTTGTCATCTATCTGTGCTCCTGCAATGACAGAACGTCAGCAATCACAGCTACGGAATGGAGTGAAAACAGCAGCAGGGAGATTTTACCTGGCTAGTTCCAGCTATGCTTCCCTCACACCACCCTCGACTGGTTTCTCTTGAGCCAGCCCCTGACTCAAGCATTAAACAGACCTACAAGGCACATTTCTGTGCCTAGCTCCAGCTGTCTTTGATGAGAAGTGAAGGATCAAATGCTTAGGATCAGGTTGATCACCCTACATGGGAAATTGTTTTCCACTGACTTGAGGAAGAGCCCATGCAGGGATAACATCCTGCAGACTGGATTCCCTTTGAGAGATCAGACTCTGATAGAAAATATTGCTGTTCTAACTACAGGAAACCCCAACACCAAGTATATGCAGAGCAGACTTTTCAGACCTGCCTCACTGATTTAGAATCCCTGTCCCTGCTGAATCCATGGGCCAACAGTACATTAAATCTGATGTTAGTGATCACGAATCCATGAGAAAGGGAGCACTGAGCTGACGTGAATTCACATCCACTTCAAACTAGCTTTTAAAATGTTGAAAGGTTAAACTTAAGGCTAACCTTATTATTGAAAGATAAAGCAAACTTTCTGCCAGGCTAAACACTGCCCACTCACACTTGCTCCCTAAAGGTAATACAAGACTACCGTAAAAGGGTAGGATCATTTTAAATGCCGTTGTAGTCTCTGCTTGTGGTTATTTTCATAACAACGTGTGTTTGCCTGATTCAGACCAATTTCAGATCGCGTACCAGTAGATGCTTTGGTAATACTCAGAGCCAGCAATGGACTGTGGAACCACAGCTTTGGGTGCTTATCGAAGTCCCAGTTTTTGGTTATTATTGTTAAGAGGTCAAGTTTGTAAGCACTTTGTATAGATTTACATATCTGTATGTGCTCACCATGGCCAACCCCAACTCACCAAAAGGGGTTTTGCAATATTTGCTCCCCTTGGACTTCCTTCTAGAAGCTGTATTTAGCTTCTAAAACCAGGATCTGTCAGAGAAGAAAACTCCACCATTGGCTCCCACAGGGGAGAAAATCCAGTGATTTTTCATATCATAAGGAGCACCTTATTTACCAGTTAGGCTGTAGACTTTTGAAGGCTAAAGATTTGACACACTTGTAATTACCTTCAAATGACAAGAATTATTCCCAACAGCCCTGAAGGATGATTTGCCAGCCTGTTCCTATGGACCATGGCAAATATTTCAAGCACTGTCCCAGGTTAAGGCTATAGGGTTAAAAATTTTTCTGGGGACTAGAAGATTGTTATTCAATCCCATAATTCTGCTATCTCTTTATAGACTCACAACAAGGTCAGTTCGTTCTCCTCTCCTCCTCCTGCTGCCCTGTGTGTGTGGCAGGAGCCACTTTATTGGGAACATGTAAGCAGTAGGCCTCCAGAGGCTTGTTTAGGCCTCTTTGGATGGTAGAGACACTGGGGAGCGGGGGGGAAGGACCAGAGCACTGGGGAGTATGAGATTTAATTTTTTTGTGATGGGGGAAAAATTCAAGGGGGTTTGCCACGGATGGGGTAATTGCTTTATAATGTCTAGCTCTGTATTTTCTCTCTCTAAATATAATTCTGTATTTTTCTCTCCAATTTGATTTGAGAGTTTAATTTCTGTCATCTCTCTTTAAAAAACATGACAAGCACTAAGAACAAAGAGGACAAGAAATAATCTAGTCTGTGTATTAAGAGATGGCTTTCTGACCATGAATAAGGACAGTTGAGTCTTCCATGTCTAGAAGTTTCTGCTGATGTAGCAAGAAAGAAATCTAAGATGTCTGAGCCATATTGAGGTGTGCCAGACGCAAATCCCATCACAGATACCACCAAAGGGCCTCAGTCACATCATCCAGCTAACAGCAATGGCTCAGATAATTAATATGCATGCAGAGAAAAAATGCTAGATAGCAAACAGGCTGAATATTTGATCATTTGTACAATATTCCTATGGAAATAATGTATAAAAATGACACCTACATGTATAAATAAGTAGGAAAATGCATATATCTAAGTATGTAATCCTTTTGTATTTGATAAGAGATAATTATAATTGAAATTTCTCACCACTAACCCATACTCAAGACTGCAAGTCCTTTTCATTGAGTCAGGCTGACTTACCTGATAAGCTAAAATTAGATTGATGGAGGTTTCTGATTGGTGGGGGCTGGTTTTTGGCAGGGGAGGATTTAGTTGAGGGTGCAGGAGTTGCGTATTTTGGCGTAGCTGGGATTTCGTACACAGGCCCATCATACATTCCTCTGGAGACTCCTTGCAGTCCTCCCACCTAGATCAAGAGGGGAATAAAAACCCAGACATTGAATGGTCTGGTAACACTCCCTGGTGACAGTCCTGCCTAAATGCAGAAGCCACTGAGCGCAGAGCTGTACTCCGCGTTAGCTGAAGCGAAAACACATCTGTAGTTTCAGCATGCTATAGTATGCTTTATATATAAAGGAAATTAGAGAGCTTCCTCCCTCCATTTACATATATATGCAAATTGGAAGAGAGAAACACTTACTAGGCATCCTTCAAAGTCAGTGGGGATAAATGGGAACGAAATTAACAGATCTGACTGAAGATCTTTATTTTAAGTAGTGTCAGTCACCATCACCTCTTTCTCCATTCAGAGAGTATTCAGCAAGGCTGATTCAGTTGCTGAATCCCACTCTGGTTGTTGCAAGACTGACATCACTATCCAGATTGTACCCACTATACTGCATTCTCTCCGCTTCTGCCCTTCAGATCTATCTCTGTTATCAGCAGAACTCGTAGAAAAGTGGTGGAAATTCTTAAATTAACATTTCACACTTCCCCACTTCTTCTGATGAACTAGAAAAGCAGTTACACAGTAGACTGCAGCATGGGACCCAGCTTTCACTACTTGTCCTATGGGTCATCTAAGCTCTGATTTCAGTTTGATGTCCTAGATTTCATCCCTGTGCAGTTTTTACAAGGAATATAAGAAAAGACAATCATAGCAGTCTCACAAAACCACAGGAATCTATCTTTTTAAATCAGTGCAAATTTCCAGGAGCCACAGGATTGCAGAATCCTAAGGTCATTAAAACAAAATCTGTGGTTTACCAGATTAGTGTTTCAGAAACATTCCCCTGACAGGTTAGCAGTGACATTCACAGGGATTTAGTATAGCTCTTACAGAAATAAATGCATTTTCCTTGCTTTCAGTGGCAGGGATATCAGGCTCAGAAAAGCCATCATCTCACAGATGATCCAAAACCAATGCTCAGAAGGGAGCAGCTGCCAATCACCGCACTAAGCACCTTCCAGGGACCTACAAGGGCAGGAATCTGCACTGCCATCCTTGCTCCAGGGGTAAATTTATACATTTATCCTGTGCCAGATACAGCTTTGCAGCCCCTTCTTTGTTGGATGCGTATTTTTCTATATTCCTTTGTCATGCACCGACATACTGAAATGGCTGCTGATATAAGTATCACTGTGTTTGGCTACGTATTTCCAGTCACTAAAATTTGATAGTGCGAAAAGAAACGTGGACACAAACCTGCTCTCCCTCTCAGCAAGCAGCAGAGGGAGCTGCAAGACCAAAAACTGCAAGAGCAAAACCAGTTCTTTTCTTGGTCCTTTTGCACACCTAAGTCACTAGTGAAACTATTTTCCTAAATATCCAAAATCCAAGGTCTTTCCTAAAATGCAGTCCCACTTGCAAGGTGCAGGCTACTTAACCTGGTTACTTTCGTGCAGACTCCTGGTCTAAGACATCACCCTCTGATACTTGTTTTTAAAACGTTGCTTTCAGTATTTAGATGACATAGTCACCAGGTGCACTAAAGCCTGGAGAGGCAGATGTGAAGAGAGGCCCCACGCTGTCTAAATGGAGACTGGAAAAAAACTCCAACTGCTTGGTATTTTGTAAAACTCCTTTGCAGATGCATTTGATTATTACAGTGCCTCTCTCTTCATTAGGACAGCAGACCTCTGGCATCCCACAGCTTCACACAATTTGTGTAACACTTGATCAAAGATAAAACCTATCAACCCATTTGCAGACAGTTTCAGCTGGCAACCCCACAGCCTATGGTCTATGCTTGGTGGAAGAAAATATGGGGTTTAGTCAATTTGCCTTGTTTCCCGTCCTCACACATTGAATTAACGCCTTAACAGCAAGAAGCAGCTTCCAAACAACTCCCAACTATTACCAACCCAATTGGTTTTCAACAGAGGAGCACTGACGTAATTCAAGCCCAGAAGTCACTTGAGTCTTAATCTTGGGTCTTTTCCCAAGCTTTTTATTAAATACAAGAGAAAAGTTTCCTGAGCTGTGAATGCTGCTGCTAATTTATGCTCAGCACAGCAAATGCATCAACTACAAATATAATGAGGATCTCTGGCTTATTTGATTTTCTTCTCTGCAGTATGGCTGTTCAGTAAGCCAGCAACAACTTAAAATTCTGCTTTTCTTCTGGCTACCTCTTCCCAAATAAGTAAGTTCTATCACTACTTCAACTCCCTTCAAAAGCCTGCACACAAGGCAATTATGTCCAACTGGCAATTACATGTTCTACCCACTGAAGCTCAAGGTGTCAACGAAGTTACATCAGTCCACACTTGCAGAGGAACCAGATTTTTTATCACATTTGGAACAAGTCATGCATATCCATATTACATATTACCACAGTGAGGGTGGTAAGGCACTGGAACGGGTTGCCCAGGGAGGTTGTGGATGCTTCCTCCCTGGAGGTGTTTAAGGTCAGGCTGGATGAGGCCTTGGGCGAGCTGCTCTAGTGGGAGGTGTCCCTGCCTGTGGCAGGGGGTTGGAGCTGGATGATCCTTGAGGTCCCTTCCAACCTAAACCATTCTATGATTCTATGATTCTATATAGTGCATCCAATATGGACTCACATTAGTACAAGACCAAGAAAAATCGTGGTACTGTGGTTGCAAGAGAGTATGTCTAGAGAGAAGATGAAAGTATACTTGCCATTACCTTATTCCTGATTTTGATGCGCTGGTAAAGGTACTCAGGGAAAGGTTTGCGAGGGATGAAGCGGCCCATTCCCTTATTTACATGCATATTGCCATCTTCATACACAATCTTCCCTTGGCTTATGACCACAAGTGGGGCACCATGGCACTCCATTCCTTCAAAGATGTTGTACTCAACAGCCTGAGGATCAAACAACACTCACTGTAAGTTTGGTTCAAGATCTCTTTCAGTCAGTAACTTATATTCTGTGTTTGTAGTCATTGCTTTAGACAACTGAGGCTGTATAAAACTCTGTACACAACTGTTTTCTCTGGAGAAAAAGCAATGCATTTCAAAATTATTCTGAAGAGTCTCTCTGAGCAGACTTTCCTGAAGCAGACTTTTCACTTTCCATCAGAGTGATTGCCCACTGGAATAGGCTGCCCAGGGAGGTAGTGCAGTCACCATCCCTGGAGATGTTTAAAAGGAGGTTGGATGAGGCACTTAGTGCCATGGTTTAGTCAATTAGAAGGGGTAGCTGATAGGTTGGACTCAATGATCTCAGAGGTCTTTTCCAACCTGGTTAATTCTGTGATTCTGTGATCAAGGCTTTCACTCATTTGTTTTTGAGGACTTTCTGTATTTATCCAGAATGTATTTACCCTCTACTAGTATGATAACCTTATTAAGAAGGAAAGTTGTCACTCAGCTGCCACATGCACAGAGAACACGGTCCTGCCATGCATGCATCTGCTGTGACAGTGTAAGGGAATACCAGAGGGGCCAGCTACTAATTTTGAGTAAAAAGGCCCAAGAATGGACCAGGAAAGCCTGAATCAAAATGGGAATGACTGTTAAAGGGCAGGAGAGTATTGTTTTCTTGAAAATACAGACAGATCCCAAGACAGAAACAGAAACTGAATCACCTAAACTTACTTTTTAAAGGTTTCTAAAGGTTTTCGCCTTTTTAATACAAACCACATTACTGCATTTCCTGTAAAACTTTTGGAAGAACTGCCCAATATAAAAGGCCAAAGAAGTGAACAGTAAGGCAATAACTTTGAGACAAACACACAAGACCCATCACAGCCAAAATCATAGTCAGTGTGAGTCAGTGGAACTCTGCACTAGGGCACAGAAGGCTGTGGCAAAGCTCTGGAATTAAATAGAAAATCCCAGCCACGAGGCTGACAGAGCTCTATTATCAAAATATTTCATCATCACTTGTATTTTAGAATAGTGTTGATTTAAGGAAGTTTACAGCACCAGCTGCTTTTCAGGTAAGCACATTTTTTTTTAGTGTGAACTTGTTTTTGTTTTATCATCATGGCTTTACTAACCCCAGCCGCAGAGCTGCTGAGTCACACTTATCTACAGACTTGCCACAAGCATGTAAAAAATAGTGAATGGTATATGCAGAGAGAAAATAAATCCTTCCTCATCCACTGCTTCCAGTGCAATATTTTAGTGCCTTCATCTCCTGAAACATTTACCCACTCTGGAGCAGCAGTAGGCAGCTACTGCACACTCCATATCCAGTGCATTTGTTGTTCACATACATTAGATCAACAGTTGAAAAGCAACAGTGACATTTCTTTTCCTGGCCAGTTTTCCTCTTCTCCTTACCGATTTATGGCTTTTAGCTGTGATAGTCTTCACTTTGTCAGGGTCCCAAATAACAACATCGGCGTCTGATCCTACAGCAATCCGGCCTTTTCTTGGGTACAGATTAAAGATTTTGGCAGCGTTGGTGCTGGTGACAGCTACAAACTGGCTCTCATCCATCTTGCCTGTGGCCTAAAAGCAATGTGATTTGAGGAAAACACACTTATAAAACAGGGATTTAATATTCAGAGTAGTAAATGGTCAAGGAGCTACTGGAAAGCCTGTAGTTCATCTATATAGTGATGCTGCACGAAGCAGGTTTTACCAAGCAGGACTTGAGAAAAGGCACATCACTTGTGAGTTTCAAATAAATCAATGTGTCACTCCTGGAATCCCAAAGGATAGCAAATAAAACCATAATGCAGGTGATACCATCAAGCTTCTCACTTATCTACAGTCCCTTTCTTTACACACTGATGTCTAAGTCTTCTTTGGAGCTATTCCTAGTAATCCATTTAAACATTTTAATAATTTTAGAACAGACAAATTGAAATGATTGTTCTGAGATTAAAAAAAAAAAAAATCAAGATTCAGCCTCTTTTAGAAGCATTTCTTGCAAATTAAGTCCATTCTACAACTGGTGTTACCAAACCCATACATCTAATTAATACAACCCCAATTATAAAGTCCTTGCCTGGAGAAATGTCAACACCAATTGAACTTTTTATCCAGTTGGTGATGGCTTAATAGCAGCAGTACACAACAGCATTTTGATTTCACAGCAGAGCATTTTTGGGTCTTCCCTGGCAATCAACAAGAATAGTGTTGCACAGAAAAACAGCAGGGCCAAGCTTTCTAGCATTAAACGAGCATTTGCTTCCTGCCTGATGAAATGTGAGGTTTGCAAAATACAAGCTACTCAGGGGTGCAGGACTGAATGCTACCACTTGTAAACCCCATGTTGCAGCCTTTGCTGCAGCTCCTTCTCTTTGTGGCAGTAACAGAAAAGAAGAACTACTGGCTGGCTGAACTTTGCTTGCATCCCTGCTTTGCTCCTCCATGTCAGCTATCTGAGGGTGCTTACATGCTTTGAATCTCAGCAACAATCCCTGAAGAAAGCGCTTATTAACCACAGTCTGAGAGAAGTGCTCATGAGAATATCGCAAATAGTACCACTTCCCAGGCTGCAACATAAGGTCATGAGTGTGTGTGGTGTGTTTGTGTGTGCATGGCTGTGTTTGTGAAGATGGACAATCAAGGGAGAATATTATTCTATATTAGGATGCACTGAGCCAGTAAAAAAAAATGCACCAGTAAAAAAAAGGGCAAAAAGTCCACTGCAAAATTTGCCAGCATGAATTACACACAATATTCTCGTTCAAAGCTTTCTCTCCTCTAGCCTCAGGCTCAGCTGCCATCCATTTAGAATTTCTCCAAAACTATGAGGCACTTCCCAAATTCAAACAATCCATTTATTATATTTACATGAAGTCCACTTCAAAATCATTAAACTCCTCCAGATACACATCTCTGAGAAGCATCTGCTCTGACACAACTGGAAAACTGAGCAGTGGAGCCTGCAAAGCCTCAGGACTAATAAAACACGACAGTGTTGCAGTGCAAAAGTGAAACACAGCCCTGGGTTTATTCTGCTGGAGAAGAGTTTTGAAACAAGCAATTCACCTCACAGTAGCACTCTCCTAGGGAATTCTCAAATGCATTAGAAAGGCACTTAAGTACTGACCAAGAGTCTCGTGGCTTTCATTACTCAGTCAACACTCGAGCTTATTTTAGTTCATAAAAGAAAGTAACTACTTACTACAGCCTTGTCCCAGACAACAGTCATTCTTTCCTCAATTCCATTGACCCCTTCAGGAATCATGGTGAAGTTGTCCTTTCCAATGGCTTTCTGGGCAGTGCTATACGGGCAGTGTCCACTTCCTGTCACCTGCAGGTCTCCACTGTGGAGCGAACACACACAGAAGGCTTAGACTAGGCATCACCAGGGTTATGCTCCTCTCAGACTAGCTGTGAAAGGATCTTTCAAGCCTACCCACAAGAGCCATAGCCTGGAAATCAGCAGCAGCCTTTACATGTTGGCTGCAGATCATGGAATAGTGACAATGGCATTGGGCATCTCCACTTCCCTGCAGGAGCACCCTGAACTCCCAGATCAGAGCTCCTTCAGGGTTCAGGCTGCTTATCAACAGAGATCAGGCACAAGCCCACTAATCAGGAGAAAGGATTGATGGGGAATTAGGGAAATGATGGGAAGCTTCCATGAAATGTCTGCCACTCAAGATAAATTAATGCACAACCACATTGAAAAACAATGGCAATTTTTGCAGTGCAAAGTCACGAGCATCAAGCTTATTTTCCTGTACTTCTCCCCTCTGCATATATTTTCCTTGCAATTCTTAGACAAATATTTCTTGTCTAACTTTCCAAAACAGAACCATGAAGATAATCTTTTCAGCTTATTTTCAGCTTCTCAGCAAGAAATCAACTGTGGCCAGCTCTGGAGCCCTCAATAAAGGAAGGAGATGGACCTGATGGAGCGAGTCCAGAGGAGGGCCATGGAAATGATCAGGGGATTGGAGCACCTCTGCTACAATGACAGGCTGAGAGAGCTGGGGTTGCTCAGCCTGGAGAAGAGAAGGCTCCAGGGAGACCTAATAGCAGCCTCCCAGTACCTAAAGGAGGCTACAGGAAGGATGGAGAGAGACCATTTACAGCTGCTTACAAAGGCCTGCAATGATAGGATGAGAGGCAATGGCTTCAAACTAGAGAAAAGTAGATTAGAATGGATGTTAGGAACAAGTTCTTTACTTATGAGGGTAGTGAAACACCGGAACAGGTTGCCCAGGGATGTGGTTGAGGCCCCATCCCTGGAGATATTCAAGGTGAAGCTGAACAGGGCTCTGGGCAGCCTGATCTAGTTAAGGATGTCCCTGCTGACTGCAGAGGGGGTTGGACTAGATGACCTTTGGAGGTCCTTTCCAACCCAGACCATTCTATGATTCTACTGTGATTGTTTCTGTGGCAAGCAGCACAAGCAGTATGCTGCATGCATGCAGGCTGGTGAGAGGCCTAGAGCACAAGCCCTACGAGGAGAGGCTGAGGGAGCTGGGATTGTTTAGCCTGGAGAAGAGGAGGCTCAGGGGAGACCTTATTGCTGTCTACAACTACCTGAGGGGTGGTTGTAGCCAGGAGGAGGTTGCTCTCTTCTCTCAGGCGGCCAGCACCAGAACGAGAGGACACAGCCTCAAGCTACGCCAGGGGAAATTTAGGCTTGAGGTGAGGAGAAAGTTCTTCACTGAGAGAGTCATTGGCCACTGGAATGGGCTGCCCAGGGAGGTGGTGGAGTCGCCGTCCCTGGAGCTGTTCAAGGCAGGATTGGATGTGGCACTTGGTGCCATGGTCTAGCCTTGAGCTCTGTGGTTACGGCTTGGACTTGATGATCTATGAGGTCTCTTCCAACCTTGGTAATACTGTGATGCTTGCAGAAGGAAGAGGGGTGTTGGGAGGATTTTTCAATGAATGTAAAATCCCAGTCTGCTAATGAACAGCAGAACAGAAAAGTGAAAAAAATGTTTTTACCATCGTCCTTCCATAAAATTCCCTACAAATTCATGGCAAGCTGGTAAAACATCCACCTCTTTTTTTTTTTTTTTTTAGTTTCCCAGTATAGATTTCAAGTATTAAAACTTAAAGCAGGCTAAGCTGCTGTCATTTAAGATATAGGACTTTAAGCCACTGTAAAGAAAAAAAAATAAAGCCATTTTTGCATGCTTGGAGGAGAACAAAAACTTCCGTGACTCCTCAGTTTGTCCTTTCAGTGTTAGTGCTAAAAAGTCAATATTTGGATTCCAGTTCTAAAAATTCTCTTGCTATTTTAACTAATCTGTTTTGACCCACATACTAGCATTTTGGGTCTCTCTCCTAGAAAACATGTGGCTGCGTTTGACAGAGTAAAGAGCTGAACATCTTGATACACATTCACATGTGCTGGCTAGGAGCCTTAAATCTCACACAATGGGCTTCACTCTCACCAGTGTTGGATCAGACCAGAAAAGTAGTTTTTCTTCCTTGTCCTTATTTTAAGGAACAGAAAGTTCAATTATGGAAAATCATTTCTGACATCAGACAGCCACAACAGAACAAAGTCTTACGTATTCCTACCAGAGCGCCTCGCAACTCAGAGCTCAAGTGTGCATTCATCAATAGTGCTGTCCATGCAGCAGTAGTAGGGCAGCTGAGTTAATACCTGGGTTTGGTGGACTGCACGGCTTGAGCCACCATGTGCAAGGAGAGATATCTACGTATTGCAGCAGTGGCATTGATTGCTGGCAGCTTGCCATCACACATATGCCCATCCACCTGAAGGGCAGCTCTGCATCAGCTTCTATTACACAATGAAGGGGCCTTATACTAGCAGCCACTCTGGCCCCACCTGCTACACAGGCACATGGAGAACACCTCAGAGGAAAATGTTTTCTGAAGAGCAATGGGTCACTTCTAGGGTTCAAATTCTACAGCTCTGTCTAGGGCACAGAAAATCCTAGAAAGCAGAGGCAGCAGGTAAGATTAAGTAAGTACCACCACAGGGCCTTCAATAAGGCTCTCAGAGGCAAGCTGGGCTACTCACTCCAGCACTAGCAATCTGCCCTGCTAAGACTTCAGCTGTGAACTTCTGTATCGTTCCAAAGCAGATGGTCTTTCACTTAAGCTGAAGACTCACATTTGGCTACAGGCAGGAAATATTTTCAGGAAAGGCTTTATGGTCTGGGTTGCCAGCAAATCATTGTGGATGCCTTCTTTTCTGTATGAGAAAGGCAGCTCTCCTGATATTGTCCACATTCCTTTCGTGTCTCTAATGATAACCCTCTTCCTGCCAACCTGAAGCCAGTCAGCTCACACTCCTATCCTGTCAAGCGATAGTCTTCAGTCACCAGCCTGTCTCCACCTGAGTTTCTGACAGTCTCCTCTGTAATCCACTCATCTCTTTCTCCTGTCTAACATAATATGCATCACTTGCTCTTGCTGACCTCCAGCTTCCTATAAAGACATAAGGCAAGGTTAAAGTAACAAAAAGGCTGAAGAACTAAACACAAGTAAGATTGTATGATTTTGGTCCATCCCAGATGAAGGCAAACTACTAAGTCAGAAGCATACAGGACCTACAACCACCAAACCCTGCTACAAACACAAGTTAGCAAAGGACAGCCTAATTCTCTAGAGTTCTCACAGCTTATAGCCCTGCATCAGAATTGACATAAACTGTACTAGGAAAATGCTTCTGGGCTCTGGGTATCCCTGCATTCAGGGACAACTCCCATTTCAGGACTTGTGCTTGCCAGGTATGACCAGGGCTTAAAACTGAGTCTGTTCTCACAGATGGGGATCTATCCACTAGGTTGTTGCTTATGCTGGATGGTGAGGATGCCATCAAATCATATACTAATACCTTGGCTGGAGAAAACAGAGAACTAATGAGAAAGTTAGTTAGAAGTCCTGGGCTAAAGTTTACCAGGCTGCACAACTAGGAATCACTCAAAAAGCAGAAAGAAAAACAGTTAATTCCTAAATAATGAGCAGCTGCCTTTCTGTCATGCTAGCCAGGAGTTGGACAGTCCATGACTGCTCACCTGGCAGTCTGAACATAAGCACATGGTTTTCTATGTCCTATCTCTGTTGTTTTGTGTATGAGACTGCTCTAAATAAAACTGAGTTGATCTGTAGATGCTTCATCCCACGTGGCCATTGCACTTGCCTGACCACCAGCCTATAACAAAATGAAGGTCTTACCATGCTAAGAGTGAGTTTAAGTGATCTGGGGTGGTAGGATCAGGGCTTAGAGGTGGCGAGGTCACAAAAGCTGCAGCCTTGGCCCAGTTTTTGCTCCAATAATGTGTCCCATCTGTCCCCAGGCTGGCAGTGATTGGCTCTCCAAAAACAAGGGGACCTTGGGAAAAGCAAAGATACACAGGAATTGATTACAATCCACTATGTCTTCAGCACATTTTACTGCTTGCTGCATGCAGTCATGTATAATTTAGACATTGCTACATGGCAAGGGTAGCACCCAGAAAATTAAGCAGCCCTGACTTTCTCTGTATGATAAAAAATTAATCAAGCAGCTCTGCTTTTGATCAGCACATTTACAAAGCTCCCTTTCTAATCCAGAAAAAGACAGATCAGACCTGGTTTTAATTTGTACTGTTTTAATCACAGTCATGTTCTCTATGTTGCCCTGCTTCGGAGTGTGGAGGATGGGCTCTAGCCGACAGATGCCTTTTTACTACTCCCAGGTTGGGCACAGCACCAGCAGATAGCAGCATATGGTCCTCAGCACCATACTCCAAGAGTCCAAGAATACAAATATCAAGATGACACTTTGCTCTCTGGCTTTTCCATATTGCTCACACACTTCATAGCACCAACCAGTCAAACAGTCTAGATTCACAAATGTAGCTTTGAAAGGTGCTGTCTTCAGACTCACAAGACCCTTTCGGGTGCTTTGCAACCTGGATCCTTCCATGGCCCCAGCGTGCCCAGTGCACATCTAACAGGTCAGCTTCCAGCAGCAAGACCAGGAGTGAGATCAGGCATCTTTAACAGCACATTCATTGTCCAAGTCACCACTCTGAGGGTAACAGCCTGAAACACCACCAAAAGGCACTGAGAATGTGCTGGACCCTGTTAAGAATAAATTATCTCCCTCCTATAAACACAGATACAGCAGTCTAAGGGAAAAGTAAAAGGAAAGAGAGGATAAACATGTTACAACACAAGCTTCGAGGGGGCAGTCTGTGGGGAATGTTTCTCACCCAAAAAATGTAGGTTTTCCCTTCATACTTCCCAGTCACAAATATTTAAGGTCTGCGATGGTGTTACCTTTCTTTGATAGCCTCCCCCTGTATTTTGTGATTTGGGCCTAGACATACAGGGGTTTCCACTAAGCTGCTATTAAAATGAACAAAAACAACCTGAATTTGAGGGAGAAAAGGAAACCTCTTACCTTTCTTTCTGGCCAGTGCAATGATATCAGCAGCACTCTTGCTCATCACCTTGGTGATGTACACTGGGCAGTTTATTCGACTGGCAATGGTGATGGCACGGAAAACTGCTTCTGCTTCAAGCTGAGGAGAACAAGGGGGAAAATCTTAACTGCAAAAGCAGACTGAATGAAAATATTGACTGGAGGCCTCAGCCATATTTCTCACTGTTTAGCAACAACTCCTCAGGGCTTGATTCTGCTTTTGCTATAGAGAGAGAGAGTTCTGGGGAACAGGGAGCAAAGCCAACCTCAGATACTTCACCTTAGGAGGAGCCACAGGCAAGCTGTACTTGCTAACAGGGTACAGCTACCCTGGCACAAATACAGCTCCCTGCACTCCAAGAAAAGTCAAGTCAAACAGTTAATGGGGTTCCTTGTTAACTCCCCCCCACCTTTCTGCTTCAGGCTTCTACTCTACAGTTGGAAGGAGAACTAAAGAAGAAAGCATTGCCCCATCTTGGAGACAACCCCTTTCTGGCAGCTTACCTTATGCCATCTTTATAAGGATAAAATCACAGTGAATGTAAAGTATGGAGACAACCTCTTGGAGATTGGAGACAGCCTCTCCCTTGGCAGCTTACCCTGTGCAATTTTTACATAGGGTAAGATGACAGTGAATGTAAAGTATTCTCAAATAGCAACTCCAGCAATATGAACTGAATTTAGCTCATAATCCATAAAAGCCTTTGAAGCATCGCCCAGTAAGTCCCCTCTGTCAGCAAGTGCAAAGGCAATCTCTTCCCAGGGAGCCATTTGGGACACAGGCACACAAAGCAGCCATCTTCAGACCGAGAATCCATATTTCCCAGTGGCTCTGGAGACTTCTTCCCCAGTCATCAGTTAAAACTCCTTCCCACAGAGACTGGCATTTTAATACCTAAAACTCTGTCGTTACTGAAAACACTGACTCCATGGTACAGAAACAGCCCTCCAAGAGTTGAGCAACTCAGCCCTCCCAAAATCACATGGCTCAATTCTTCACAGTTCTGTACAACATTTTTTTCTTAAGCCAGACTGATTTTTGTTGTGATTTTTTATCACAGCATTTGCTCTGGATGGCCCAAATGCACCCACAGATGACCAGGGAAGGAGGCAGGACCTCTGTACCTCAGTGCTGGGGCTGGAGTGATCAGATGCATGGTTAAAAGACACAAAACTCCTTGGAAACTGCAAAAGCAGATTTTCCTTAGACTCTTGTTCTCATTAAAAGAAAACAATCCCAGTCTTTTAAAACAATTTAGGTAGAAGTTGAATAGCAAAATGAAAACATACATAAACAGTCCATAGAAGAATGTGACCAATTATGTTGATTCTCCTTGCCTTGGGGAGAGGTTACATAAAGATCAGCAAACCACAACAATGTCCTCGAGTTTAGCCTCAAATCCCCAGGACCTTGTCTCTTTAGCCTTCCAGGAAAATAGTCACATCCCACTTCCACCCTCCATCACTTCATGAATGGTCTGAATGTGTACATTAAGGGACATCCACATGTCTCCACCTTTTCTTTCTTATTAAAGAAACCTTTTCCAGATGCCCAAGATGATCCATGCCAGAGCGTGGAGTTTTATTACAAGAGAGTTCTATAAAACAAGCTGCCTTGCAGCATCTTTCCATTCTCACATATTTGCATTTCTACTACAAAAATATCTGCTGGCACAAGCACAGATCCATATGGGGGTGTATGCACAGGCATGGTATGCACACATGCACCTTACAGGAGGCTTTCACCCAAAGCATTTTAATGAATGCAATTATTCCAAAGCCTAACCCACAAGCTGAACTGATGACTTTTACCCTGACAAACCCATTTTATGGTCATCACAAATCAAACTGCAAAGGTCATGCTAAACAAATACATGCACACCCTTGCCTGGGGCATCAGGAGCTGCAGCTCCTAATGTACAAGGACAAGCTGCTCTTGGACCAAGACCAGCTGCAGCAGCAAGAGGGTGCTTCAGCAAGCAAACCTAACTGAAGGGGACTTGAACTTCTCAAGGCTTTAAATAACACTAGAAGAGGCCACATGAGGAGTCTGGTGCCTCCCCCATGCACCCATCTATCATCTGCACACACAGAAGCCAAGCTCCCTTACTACCTGCTCAATAAAGTATTGCCAAGAATAACAGAATGAGGGAAGCCTCTTACCTCCTCAGGCCTGCTCAGGGCATGCCCCTCAGGTCCAGTGATTCCCATCTCCAGGATACGCTTTTGTTCCTGCAACATAAGAGAGAAATGCTGACAACTGCTCTAGGATGAGACCCTGGCACCAAGCATCCACTGGTGCACTAACAGCTATTTTGTCTGCTTGTGCCTTTCTCATCTGTGTGACCCTGCTGCTGAGGCAGGAGGGCTGAAGACACTGTCTCTAAACCAGTCCTATGCCACCCCAGCATCTGCTCCATGATGCCAGCATAGATTTCAGGGGCAGATTTGTCTCTGCAGCACAACAGAAAATATTTGTGCATGGAGCTGTTGGGCTGCACCTTTGGAAATCTTCTTTGCCCTCCCCAAAAGTCTTTCTTGGCACCAAGACACCAACCCAAGGAACAGGCTTTAATCAATACACTAAATAGGAAGTTACGGGTATTTATAGCCTGCAATTCTTTCTTTATCTGCACAGGGTCCTCTCTGGCTGCAATCCATGAGAGACTGTTACCTTCCTCAAACTTTGAGCATTACTGACACTTCATCAAATAAAATCTTGCCTTCGGCATCCAATTTTCTGCAACACATTCTTCCTACAAAGCAATTGATAAAACTACATTTTCACAAAAGCAAAGCAGTGTTCTCTGGTTGGGAGGGCACTGTGGCCACACCAAAAAGCCCATCTCAGGACCAGTGGGGATTTGTCAGAAAAAAGTCTGTTATCCACCTTCACACCAGTGGGATACATTTTCTTACACAGACAAGAAGCTTCACCTGTCTTTTAAGTGAAGATCAAGAAGTGGTATCGAAATTAATTCCCCTTTTTGCACAAAATGATGGTCAACCACTTCTGATCTGAGGTTGGCCAAGGTTTTCAGCAGAGCGGAAGTAGGAGCAGAGCTGTTAATATACCTCTGAACCTGCCCCCCACCGCCCATAGGTCTCTATGATTCTATTGGTTTTAAACTGGAAGAGGGGAGATTTAGACTGGATGTTAGGAGGAAGTTCTTTACAGTGAGGGTGGTGAGACACTGGAACAGGTTGCCCAGGGAGGTTGTGAATACTTCCTTCCTGGAGGCGTTTAAGGCCAGGCTGGATGAGGCCTTGAGCAACCTGCTCTAGTGGGAGGTGTCCCTGCCTATGGCAGGGGATTGGAGCTGGATGATCCTTGAGGTCCCTTCCAACCTAAACCATTCTACAATTCTATGATTCTAGTGATCCAAGTTCAACCAATGTAATGACTCTGTGATACAGACAAATGTCCCCTAGAGACCAGGATGATGTTACTGAACATACTTCACTGTGTCACCTAATAAATATTTGATCCCAAGTCCTCAAGGGTGAAAAGCTGACACATTACCAACATACTCCTGAGCAAGACAATATTTACATGTGTTTTTGGCTTTGTTGCAATCAATCAATCAAGGATGAAGAGACATTAATAGGAATACATTTGTCTGATTGTGTAATTAAGAATGTTTCAGGTAGAAAATCACAATCTTTCACAGATACTCTTAAAAACACCTGCTCTAAATCATTAATGCAACAGCTGTGAACAGAGTCAGTTAAAGAATTAAAATTACAATTAAAATACAACCAAAAATAAAGTTACAAATACATTGAAAAAAAAAAATAGAATAGAATCAATCAGGTTGGAAGAGACCTCCAAGATCATCCAGTCCAACCCATCACCCAGCCCTATCCAGTCAACCAGACCATGGCACCAAGTGCCCCATCCAGTCCCCTCCCAAACACCCCCATGGATGGTGACTCCACCACCTCCCTGGGGAGCCCATTCCAATGGCAAATCACCCTCTCTGTGAAGAACTTCCTCCTAACATCCAGCCTATACTTCCCTCAGCACAACTTGAAACTGTGTCCCCTTGTCCTGTTGCTGGTTGCCTGGGAGAAGAGACCAATCCCGACCTGGCTACAACTACCCTTCAGGTAGTTGTAGTCAGCAATGAGGTCTGCCCTGAGCCTCCTCTTCTCCAGGCTGCACACCCCCAGCTCCCTCAGCCTCTCCTCATAGGGTTTGTGTTCCAGGCCCCTCACGAGCTTTGTTGCCCTTCTCTGGACACGTTCCAGCACCTCAACATCTCTCTGGAATTGAGGAGCCCTCTTCAAAAAGGTTACACAAATAAGGTTTACACAAACTAGCACAGATCTGAACCTTGAAGAAGTCATCAAATCAGCTCATATGATAAAATTACCCAGTGTAAGAGGATTTCATGGTGCTAATAAGCTAGAAGAGCTGTTTGATAAGATCAGATTTGTATTTTCACACAGGACAGTCCAGAAAAGCCTCCCTGCAGACAGCTCTCTTCTCACTACCCAAATAGTCCTTTTAATGAAAGTGTAAGGAAAGCCTGACTTTATGAGACATGGCAATGGTGAAGAAATATGATGATGCAGAACATAATTCACATTTCTTCATTACTTCCTCTTTCCCTAATAACATTTCTCTCTTGTATGTTCATATTCCATGGCAATATATTAAAGCTGAGAAAAGGAAATTGTAACTGAAACAGGATTCTATCAGAAATGGAGTTCCACCGTGTGCCTTGATGTGAACAGGGAACACATCAAAACATCATGGGTGCCATTGGATTGGTTTCATTTTGCCATTCCTACAGTAACGTTGATTTTTTTTATGTTGCTCATTATTTATTTACATTCTCCTGGGTATTTTGGGTTGTATTAAAACTTGAAGCTATGTATTTTGATAGACTTAAATCATGTTAAACTTCAAGGGGAAGTTTCTTAAATTTCCCTCTCTTGAATCCAAATGAGGGTTTCCACCTGCTTTCAGTGGTGGAAGGACACAACCTCACACTGTATGTGCCTGTTGACTCCTCACCAGTAATTTCAGAGCCCTGTAGTTATTTCAGCTAAACTTGAAAGGAAAAGGGAAAGAAGGCACTGAAAGGGGCCAAATCCTTACCAGGCAGATAAAGGACAAAATCTCATACAGGGGAAAAAAAAACACAAAATAAACCTACATGGGCAAGAGCCCACATTGCCCAACCATTCCTACTTTGCTTCAAGGCTCGCCCTTAACCCTGAGATAGGCTTCTCTAGGCCAGATCTCAAAGGCAGCTTGCTTTTATCTACTGTAATTTCTGTCAACTCTGCAGCACAGTCCTTAGCAGGTAAGTCAGCAGGTAAAGAGCTCAGTAGATGAATCAGTCAGCTCACTCAGAGCTTCATGGACCCCAGAGGGGTTCTGTGCACATCCAAGGCATCAGAGGAGGGAGACGTCTCTGCAACAGCCTTAGAAGGTTAATCTACCACAGATACATAAAATCTAACAACACCCACCCAAACCTACCCATTCTGATTTATAGGGGAAATCCTGGCCTCAGAAACACCAGTGGGAGGTTTACTCTGGACTGCTGTCCTTGGGACAACTCTTTTCAGTGTGCTGTGGCATGGATCAGAGCTGTGGCATACTCACTGTGAGGACACTACTACATGGGGAATCAGACCTGCAGAGTGCACTGGGGATCCAGGACAGTTTGCTGGTTGTGGAAGGCATGTTCAAAGAGCATGAGCTACACTTGAATGCATGTTTTTGAAATGTTTAGAAAATCATGGTGGCAGCTTCTTAAACTTCAGATTGATGTTAATATTCTCAAAAATAAAAAGGTTTGAGAGCTTTACCACTCAGTCCAAATTCACTACACTGCTTATGCTGATAGCTGCAGCTAAAGGCACTAGTATAAATCTTCCCAGTTCCACTTTTGGTCCTCAGAAATCTTTGAGGGAAGCTTTACATTGTTCTGATTCACTTGTCTCTGTCGGACTCAGATCCTGAGTCCTTTTGCCCTCCTCATCCAGTCCTCATCTGCTGCCAAGGCAAGGACCTATCTCGATCACTGTTCTACCTCAAAGGTACTCCACCAAAGCAAGCAAAAGGGCCTCCATCCTCTCATCCCAGGCTTTACATCAGCAGTGTGCAGGGCATAAGATTCAGTTAAGGCAGGTAGCTCCCTTCCTCCTCGCCATACTCTGACTGGAGGGGTTTACTTCTCTCTCATGTGTATTTTCTCACAAAATGAAGCAAAATTGACAGTTCACTCACCTGAGCTATCAAGTCTCCATTTTCAGCATGGACCAAGATAACAGCCCCAAGACTTTTTAGAAAGGTAAAGGCTTCATAAAGCTGCAGGTGGTACAAAGAAGGAAACACTGCTGAACAAGGAAAACACATTACTAAACACTCACACCTCCCTGTTCACCTGGGTTTTGCGCCTTCCACACTGGTGATTACCTAGGTGAATAGCAAATTGTCTCCCTTTTCCACTCTGCTTTCTACACACAGCCTGAGCTTCACTGATTAGTGTTGATTCACCCACCCCCTTACACACCAGCCCCAGGATGAGCTTCTGCACTTTCTGCACCAAGACAGGGTCAAAAGTCCTGAGCAGAGCTGCATCTCCCCCAAGACACAGTGTCTCCCCCAGCCTCTTTCACTAGAAGGTCACCTCTTCACATTCTTCCACACAAGGCCTAGGTTTAGTAGGAGTCTTTTTACTATAGTTTCAGCAAATGTAAGCTACAACTACACCCATGGACTACAGACACTTTGAGTAAGGCCAGAACACCTCTTCTGAAGCGCAGGCATTTTGCATCATCCTAAGAGTTTTCACCAACACCTTCAATTCTGCAGTTAAAAGTTGCAGTATTTTCTCTAGAGCATCCTTTTTTTATTGCTATTCTGAGATTCAAACCCACCCATACAGAGCGGAAACAGCCAAATCTGTTGCCTTTACTGACAATTTCTACCACAGATCTACCGAAATTCAGTTCCCTTTCCAAAAGATACTCAGCTAAGATGTTCCCTGTTTAAGCCAGGCTTCAGTAATGTGGGAGCCCAGGTTTCTGACAGATCAAATACTGAAGACATGGTTTCTTCAGTGTCCACTTTTGCACTAGGGCATCTCAGCAAGCATCCAATGGATCAGAATTCACATTTAAACAAGGTAACAGGCATTAGTCTAGCCACACTTTAAACATTTTGATGTATTCCTCTTGACAATTCCAACAGGGAGCTGAATTTCACAGGCACTGTCTCTCAGAGAATATTTTTATATTATTATGTCTAAAATTCCAATTAAAACCACATGCATCAGAGATGTAACAACAGTTATTTAAGAGGCCGAGAGCTACAGCTCTGGGAATAAGTAAAGAAGAAATATCTTCTCAACTGATTAAACAAACATTATTATTACTAACAGATGCCATTGTCCATTTACAATGGCCTGACACTCATGAATGGGAAAGCTGAAGAGTCTGGAATCTGTAATGAGCTCTGAACAAACAAGCTCATTGTTATCTCCAGCTCTAATGAGAGAAGGCCACCTCCCCCAAAGAGCAACTCCACTTAGCTGTTTGCAGCAACTGAGACATTCTTGGAACCACTGCCTTGACTGCTTCATCTTTTCTCCCCTCTCTGACCTAGAGTTCTTGAAAGCACAATAAAGTGAGAAAGTGAGGGGGAAATTCTGAGCAGTGTGAGTGGCTGCAGTGTTGGGAGACACCAGAATATCTTTGCAGAAAAGTGAATATCATCCACTTGAAGGAGCATATGCAGATGTTCAGCACTGACCCTCCAGATAGAACTCCTCCACCACATATTTCCTCCAGTGCCACTCAAGCCAGTGAGAACATTTCTCTGGGACTCAACCTCAGCAATTCCTCAAATGCTGAGAGATCACAGAAGAGGGGACAAGATCACACCAAGGAAAAGCATTCAGAGCAATACCTGGCTGTCCGACATTTGGTAGAGATCTTTGTAGGCCATGTAGACTTGAAAAGAGTTCACACCTGTTCCAAGACAAAATTCAAAGGTTTTGCCATGTAAGTGGGGTCTTCAATTGTATTTTAACAACAACTTCAGAAAAAATAAGTCAGAGAATATGTCTGGCCTAGGCTTTTCACCAGCAAGTGCCAGAAGTAAAGCATGGTTCCATAACTTTACCATGTGGGTAGCGGAACACTGGAACAGGTTGCCCAGGGAGGTGGCTGAGGCCCCATCCCTGGAGATGTCCAAAGTGAGGCTTGACAAGGCTCTGGACAACCTGGTTAGTTGAGAATGCCCCTGCTGACCACAGAGGGGGTTGGACTACATGACCTTTAGGGGTCTCTTCCAACCCAGACTATTCTACAGTTCCATGGTTCTATGAACTGCATTACAGTTGCCAGGACTATAAGCTTGGATCTTCTCCTCTCTAGGGGAACTTGCTGGAACCTGTAGATCTGTGTTCAATCCAGGCTACCCACAGCCAGCACCACACACAAGACAGCTTGTAGTCAGATCACAAATAAGCAATGGTGGCTAAAGCAACACATAAAATGCATGAAGTTTAAAAGAACCTGTATAAAGGAAGGTTCTGAGGATTGTTTTCTTTTTAGCTAACCAGAAAAACACTTCAGCTAGACCTGAAACCATGCTTTTAAAAAGATAGGCTTCTAGTTAAGTTTACTCAAAGTGCTGAGAGGCTGTAGGAACTGTGTATCTGAAACTGCATGCTTGCTTTTTCTTGACCCCGCTTCTCAAAGCATCTAGCTTAGCTGATGACAGACACTGGGAAGAGGTGGAAGCAAAGCCTAAAACCAGTTACAAGGGCAGCTCACCATACTTCTCCTTCCACCTGCCAAAGATGGAAGGATTTATGTTGGCAGTCATACAAAATCATGAAAAATGACAGCCCCTAATTTTAGACATCAGCAAGTGCTAGTGTTGAGTGTTGGCTGCCAAGAACCAGCCGTATTTAAGCCCCTGCAAGATTTGCTCTTTATTTCAAAGATTCAATTATTTACCCAGCTTTAGAGTCTAATGGAATGGGAATTCCAAACATCTTCTGCTCATATTTTCTGTATGTAAGAATTCGTATTAGTTTAACAATTTGTCTTACTCTCTAGTCTACTGACAACATTCCCAGTTTGGTACAAGAGCTGATCTCTCAACTTTCTAGCTTAAAAGAAAAGTAAATTCTAAGCTGTCTAAGCCATATATTCTGCATTTCAAAACAACTGTCATGAAAACTGTGTTTCCTGGAGCAAGAGGGAAGGGATCTGTTCATGTTATTTATGTTAGCTACACCAAATGAATAAGGGTCTCTCATGAAGACACAACTTCTTCAGGAGACTAGAAAATGCAGATATATCCTCAGGCAGAGGGCACAGCTGTTCACACTCACACAGAACTCACTTACAATTACAAGACTAAAATACCCCCAGATACATGCAGGATAAAACCTTGAAATGATCCCTGGTATTATGTCTTCCTGCTAATCTAGGCAGCTCAGCAAGAAATACAAAGCAGGAGCTGGCCCCTCCTTGCTGACTTCCATGCTGAGCCTGCACCATGGAGCCCTGTCAGCCTGTGAGCCCCTACCCTTCCTCTTTTCCTATTTCTCAAGTTCCCAGAAAACACACATGAGCTTTACTGGCTGCAACCCCTCAGTCTATTCCCCACTGCACACTTTCAATGTATTTCGTATGGCCCTGCTTTAAAATATTCATTCAACTTGACTACACCTTCCCTGGGGCCAGTGTGTGGAGCCTCCTGCCTGCAGCACCACCTCCCCTCTGACTGAGCACATCTGCCCAGACTGTCATGCAGGAAAGTTCTGTTTCTCTTCACAAGCCTGCACAGTGTCTCAGCTGTCAGCTGCACCTGGGAGCCACCCTTCTGTATGAGTGACCATGCACACATGAAGCAAAGAGGGACATGTCAAGGTTGGTCCAAGCCATGCCAACTAGCCTCAGTGGTGGCATGCGACTGAATCCTCTCGCACGCATTGCTCTGTGGGCAAAGCACTGGGTTATGCTTCACTTCCGCTTACCCATTGGGATCTAGCCAAAGGTAATTTGTTCAACCACATAACCACAGGACATAAGGCAGCTTTCTCTGGGCACCATGGTTGGAAGACATACAGTGACCCAAGTGACAGAAGTTCTTTTTCTTTTATTGCCTTTTCATCTTCAGCTGGTCCATGTGATCTTCAGCTTCTCCCTTACAGACAACTGCCACACTGCAGAAGCAGAGTTCGCCCAGCTAAATGCACAGCCATGCGCCCAGCTACCTTTTGCCAAGTGCAAGGGCATCTCATGGGCTGCCTTTATAGCTAACAGCAGAGATGGTTTGAACCTTTATGAGATAAAAAGGTAAAATAATACCAAGTATTATACAGGCATCCAAAAATAGACCCTGCCTAATGTCTTGGTCTGCCCTCTCTCATCAGAAATGTGTGTTTTTAAAAAGCCCTGGTCTGTGGCCTACTGATCTTAATGCTTAATATTTGTCTTGTCCTCCATTCTTCTTAATGTCCCACTTGCTCTGACACTAGTAGTACTTAAAAGGATCCTCCCCAAATTTCAGACAGTGCTACAGGTGGTTTTGAACAGTGCAGAAAGGGAACAAGTGAGGTCCTTGTCATCACATCTCCTGCTGCTCCTTTCCACATGTCGGAGAAGCCCAGTCTCAAATTAGCTACATGCTACAAGCTTGAGTCTTTATGATCAACACTTGGTTCTATGACACCTTCAGGCCCTTCCAAAGCCTGTCTCCTCAAATTAGCTTTGTATTGATTTAGAACTGATTGATTATTCACTTACACCTCATGACAAGGCAGCTCAGCACTTCCTCTGTTACTCATGGCAAGGCTGTATCAGCCACACGCAGCACTGTTACTCAGCTAACCCACCCGCCAGCCAAGGACAAATTCAATCCAGATTCCCAGCCGATGTAAACCAGCATCACCCCACTGACATCACGTCTGTTGGCACCAGGGGGCTCAAATGTTTCCAATTATCAGCAGAATATTATCCATTAACTTGAAAGCCCATGCCATGCTCCACTACTCCTTATTGAGCTGGTGCTTTCATACTCACCCTTACCTTGTGCCTCCTAGCACATGACAATAATTCACATTGACTGCCTGAGACCTACTGCAGCATTTGTGAGAGCAAAGGTGACCTCCTAATGTTACCACCACGAAAGAGGACACCAAGTGCCCCAGCACACACTCTGGTTCAGGAACCATGGGAAGGAATCCTGCTTCTGCTGAAGACTGAAAGCAGGTCAGATTTATATTGCAAATTCACATTTTGATAGTTGGAGACAACTATTAACCTAACTGTCTGCACCAGGCTTTTAATGTCAGCCCTCAGGCAAATTTGGGAGTGCTGAGCCATCTGTGATTCCGGAGCTCTGAAAAAATGGTATCCACTCTTTGAAACAAGGCACTCTGTGCTTGTCTGAGAGCACAGTCAGATCAGCCACAGCAGTGTATCCATGTTAATGCTGAGGGCAGGGAAACAGCACAGATTTGGCACCATCAGTGCTGACAGATGTCATCATCTTGTAAAAATCACCTATATTGTAAAGACCTACATAAGACCAGCTGCAGTTTCTCTAAATTATGTGCAGTCTTGCTGATGTAAGGGTTTTGCTGCCTAAAAGCTGGTTATACAGTACATATACTGCTAATGTGCTGCAACACAGGATAAATTTTCCTACGTGACTGTGCCTCCACAGTATCTCAGTGAACAACTGCTCACTCAAAACTAGGATTTTGCTTTGGTTTTCTGTGTGAATTTTTCAAAGGAGAATTTTTCAACTCTAAGTCATCATTAGCATTACACTTTCCAAAGGATGCTGCATATTACTTATAGACTTCCTAACACAATGGTCATTCAGATTTACCCATGGTAACTACACATCATTTCAGAAAAGATTTCCTCATTAATATTCTTGCATTTTCAAGGGAAGTATCAAGTGAAAAATATTGCTAAAACTGTGTTTCTAGACAAAATAAAATCATGCTTTTTAGCATGCTTTAGATTTTAAAGATCAAAATTATTTTCTCAAACCTAGATTCAATTGCCACACATAGGTATCTGGTACTACCAAGACAGCCTCCATATATGAAACTGCCACAGTGAGCTGGCACATATGAAAATGGATTTATAGTTTTCGTCTGTGCTGTTCTGCAGTGGTAGCTGGAGTTCAGCTAGGATAACCTACAGCTCTCACCTGTTAATTGAACTGAATCAAGCCTCTAAGTGGCTTAAATAGATTCCTAAGTAAGTGACCTGGTTTTATTACGTCCTGAAACAAAGTGCCTCCTGGTAACTTCAGGGAACACCACTGGAGACCAAGCACTTGAGAAAATCAGGACATTTCTCCGTATTAGGTACCTAAGTTTAACATCCTTTTTTTTTTTTTTCTAATAACTTGAACCTATTTTAAAAATACAGGCATGTTTCATAGTCTCACAAGTAAATTATCCTAAGTCAGTTCTGAGAAATAAGCCACAGCCTGTGATGACCATGTGCCACTCATATTTGGGCTTAATTTGAGGCAGCTAAATGGGCAATTCCAGTCTAATTAAAATCTGAACTGCTGCACTTCAGTGTCTCATTCTCTCCATCTAAAGTGACTGGGCTGGCTACCTGAAATGCTGATCTGTGAGATCTAGCTTAAAAAAAAAAAACAAGTCTGCCTATTTCCACATGTACATAAACTGATACCTTTGTAACTGGCAACATACACATCTCAATTTTCCTGTGTCTAATATTGAGGTAAACCCTACCGCTTCCTGGGCCTTACTGCTGAGTACCAACAGTACATAGATTTAGGTCCATTTTACACAAGACTAAGTGTGTGTAGAAGTTCAAGGTAGTGCAGAACCTTGGGCAGGATAACCAGTGCCCTTGCATTTCTCTTCTAGATTCATTAAAATACTTCAGCATTTTATCTCCATAAGATATTTCAATAAAACAGAAAAAAAACTTATTGATTTTGACTCACTAACCTTTGTCTTGCACCAGTACTTCCAGCTCTTCTCGAATCCCATCATACCAGCTGGTGATGTCCACATGGAGAGAGTAATCACAACAGGATTTGGTGTCAGCTGCCTCATGCCACTTCTCAAAGGAGGTCAGTAAACTTGATCCAGGTTCTGGAAACACGTGGTCAACTGGAAAAGAGATTCAGCATCTGTTACCCAGATTGTACGCTGCTCAGATTTCCTCAGTGCCTGTCAGTAGCCTTCCAGCAGTTCAGTCAAAAGAGAAGCCTTGGAGGCAGGCTGTGTGCAGACTCTAACTTTGGGATGTTAGCCAGACCCTGCTGTCTCAGGTATAGCAGAATTTGTGGACAGTCTATACTAAAAATAAGTCTGGCAACCTGCCTGGTGCAGCATCTGTAGACACAAGCAGAGGATTCAAACTTTGCACAGTTTAAGGAACATTTGTTTTCCCCTTTACTGTTTTGCAAAAGACCACAAGTTCTGGACATATCTGTACTTACTGTCTCTGTTTCTACAGATTTCATAGTAAACATTATTATTAACAGGTGCCTTATACTCACTGAATTGGCCCTGTATTTACCAATATATCAATGGAGATGTCAAATGCTTTCTCAGCAGTCAGAACTGGGAATACAGCCAAAGGTCTGAACAGAGATGATGTAGAGCACAAACACTCAGCCACACTACATGGCAGATCAAGTGTGTTGCAACTACACATCTTCCCTGTCTCAAGCCTTTCTGCATCTGATGATGACACAGTGTTTACTGGTATAAAAGAGAGACATGACTACTTATACATATACACTTATATTTGCAGGGCTAGGTCAAAGGTAATGATGGAAACAAAGCAAGAGGGGCTTCCAGTGACATCTGCAAACCTAATGCTGCAAAGGAAGCCGCAGCTGAAGAACATTCACTGAAAAAATTATTACAGAAGTAATGAAAAAGCACTGCATTTTATGCATGTTGCCAGAGATCCTTTCAGCTGTCATAAGCTGCTGAAGAGAGGTAATAGAAATATCACCACTCAGCAAAAAAAAGCCACATTCCACTCCAGCAGGAGTAGAACCCTGCTGTGCAGCTCCTCTGAGCGAAGAAACCAAGACAATTTATGTCACACGAACAACTGCCTCACAAAGCCTAATCAGTAGTAGGAAAGAGCTAGATCTCGTTCTGTCATCTCTGGTAATCACTTCCTCAATTCCAGGTGCCAAACACAAGTTCCTAAATAAGCATCTCATTTCCAAGGCCCTTGTAATCTCCCTAGGTGGGAACAGCAGGTCTTTCTGAGGTATTCTGTGCCACATATTCACTGCACTAACTAGGTGTTTTTTCAAACATCCCAAGAGTAGGTATGATATCCCTCACTGCTCCTTCTGTATCTCAAAGAGAAATCCAAGAGACAATTCCCCATGCCATTGTCTGTTTCTGGGTAGGTTCATTTTCAGGCCAGCCCTGGGTAACAATCATAAAGCCACAGAACCGTTTTGGTTAGAAAAGACCTTTAAGATAACCCAATCGTTATCTAACTACCAAGTCTGATGCTAAACCATGTCTTTTGGCACGACAATGAATGGATCTCCAATGGATCTCCAGATGGCCCTGGAATTTGAAGATCCACTGCAGATGATCTCACATATGGAGCTTTCTGCAGCTATCCCCATTTATGGTACGTGAGCTTCAGCTGGGGGTGGAAAAAGTTAGTACTGCTAGTACTCACTGATCATGGTGGTGCCCCCAGCTAACGCTGCTTTTGTGCCTTGATAGAAGTCATCAACAGCAGTCATTCCTTGGTAGGGCTTTTGTAGGTAAGTGTTGACATCTATTCCCCCAGGAATAACCATGCGCCCGTTAGCCTCTATGGTCTTGACCCCTCCAGGAACAATCAGATTCTCTCCTATTTGCCTAGGCAGCAAAGAAAGCCAATGTTATTTTATTTAAACAAAAATGCACAGGGGGCAGAAGCTATTTGAAGTACATAGGGGAAAGGAACCTAGAGGCCATACAGAAAGAATTGGGATCCCAAAGGGAAGGTGAAGCTTAAGTACCTGCTCTGGCTGCTCTGCACAGCACTGACAGAACAAAGCATTCATGAGCCTGCCTAGCTCAGCCCTGTGCCTGGGCTGCTTTGCATTGCTCTAGAGGCCAATAGAGAAGATGTAATGCTTGAGCATTAAAAACTGATTATTTTTTTATATGATTCAGGGTGAGAATTAAGTGTCCCATCGTTAAACCATTACAAACATCTAGAGTTAATACTCTTTTGGGAGCTCCAGTTTTGTACAGTAAGTTCTTAAATGAAAGCTTTCTGCTCTCTGTATTTTTCTAACACAGATCACATATAATAGCAAGCTGGAATTGTAAACAAATTGCAGAAGCACAGAGCACATCAGAGAGGAGATACAATTGCTTTCTAATCAAGTAATACAAATTTATCCTTGAAAGAAATCTAAATATGCTAAGATACAGAAATGCATACTTAAGAGACCCAAACACCTCTGTCACATGTTCTTCATCATTCTCTTACAGTTAAATCTCAGTGAAGCATTCTGCATGACCCTGTATTTTAAATGTTAATTAACTATTGCCATCTTTTCCACTTTAGTTCTTCAATACAGAATTTTTCCACTATTAAAAATATCAATCTGTCCCCCCATGCTGATATCAAGCAAACTGCAGATACCCACAATGAAAATACTTTTGCTGTTCATGGACACAGCTATGAGTAAATTAACCTTTAACTTCTACAGGCACATTAAATTTTTATTGTCCGTGGTGCCAAACAGGAAAAGGCATGGTCTATGTGGAAGCCATGTCTCTGTGTTGTTGCACTGTAATATATCTGGGCTTGGAGACAACTACAAGGTAGTTTAAGTTCACTTATTTTATCTTACATTACAGACATACAGTCCTTGTCTTAATTTCCTTTTGTCTAGGATAAAATGACATTTATCCATAGCTAAACAAATACCCCGGACATCTGAGCTGCTGAATCTGTGTCTCCCATATTAAAACACAACTCCCACCTACACAGGAAAGCACAGTGACTGATTAACATCCAATCACAACAAGCTAGAACAGAAAATGAATATAACTGTTAATTAAAACCAGCAAAATGCAGGGATAATTATTCATATCAGAATTTGGCCAAAACACCAGAGTTAATAAATAGCCCCAAGAGGTCAGGAATTTGTTTCGTATGCTATGCAAAAATGTCACCTCCAGCAGCTTGGCTTTCCCCGTGCTCCAGGTTTTGAATGGAGGGAAGCACAGCCACTGGATCAGCAAACTCTCCTCAGCATCCCAAGCTGGGGTCTCAGTCACTCAGTGCTGAACAAATCCAAAAGGGCTTACTTGTGAGAGCTGACAACGTCACAGCTTGAAGCCATGTAACTCCACATCTGGTGACTCATCTTTATTAACAGGATAGCACTGGAAGCATGCTATGACATGTTTACAGCTGAGCTGTGAGGAGCACTAATGATGCCCACAAACAGGGAATTGATATGAAAAAGCCACTTGCAACCCAGCACATCCAGTTGTGGGAAAAAAGTTGTTAGAAGCTCCTCTGCTGTTAAAATCTGACTTGCAAAGAGCTGCCATAAAGCACTTGAACATTTGGATGAAGTTAGGTAGCCCCACGTATAACAATGGTGTTGCACTAATTCTCCTTAGTTGAATTCAGTTGTGTTCAGTTATGGGCCCTTCAGTTCAAGAGGGACACAGAACTGCTTATAGAATCATAGAATCATAGAATGGTTTAGGTTGGAAGGGACCTCAAGGATCATCCAGCTCCAACCCCCCGCCATAGGCAGGGACACCTCCTACTAGAGCAGGCTGCTCAAGGCCTCATCCAGCCTGGCCTTAAACACCTCCAGGGAGGAAGCATCCACAACCTCCCTGGGCAACCTGTGCCAGTGCCTTACCACCCTCACTGTAAAGAACTTCCTCCTAACATCCAGTCGGAATCTCCCCTCTTCCAGCTTAAACCCATTCCCCCTCGTCCTAACATTACTAGACCGTGTAAAGAGTCCCTCCCCAGCTTTCCTGTAGGCTCCCTTCAGATACTGGAAAGCTTGAGAGAGTCCAGCACAGAGCCACAAAGATGATTAAAGGAATGGAACATCTCTGCCACGAGGAGAGACTGAGGGAGCTGGGGCTGTGCTGCGTGGAGAAAAGGAGACTGAGAGGTGACCTTATCAGTGTTTATAAATACGTAAAGGGTTAGTGCCAGGAGAATGGAGCCAGGCTCCGCTCAGTGATGCCCAGTGACAGGACATGGGACAATGGGTGGAAGCTGAAGCATAGGAAGTTCCATTTAAACATGAAGAGGAATTTTTTTCACTGTAAGGGTGACAGAACACTGGAACAGGCTGCACAGGGGGGTTGTGGAGTCTCCATCTCTGGCGATATTTAAAACCCTCCTGGACTCATTCCTCTGTGATCTGGTATAGGAGATCCTGCTCTGGCAAAGGGGTTGGACTGGATGAGCTTTGGAGGTCTCTCCCAGCTGCTGACATTCTGTGATTCTGTAATCCTTCCTCTGTGTTTAATCAGAAAAATCCTCAACCTTTGTACAAACGAACGGGGGAAATTAATTTCCTATGACCAATCTCCTTTTCATATGTCTGAAGCGAAATTTGACTCCAAGCACTACACCACCTTCTGAAAAGAATATTCATCATTTATCAGTATTTACCACCAAAGACACACACCTTAACAAAGTGAAAGAGTGCTAAATACATACTGAAGTTTTTTGATGACTCCCTGAAACCTATTTTCAGCATGTGGTTACGTTTATTTGGCAATGGCTGAAATCATCCATACCAAAGTGACATAGCCTTTCTGGATGACACTGCACTATTACCTGCCAGGAGCCTGTCTCTTCTCATGCCCTGACATCAAGACTAAGGCTGGGAGAAGAGTGATCTTCACTGGCATTCAAGGTTATTTTTATTTTGACTAAAATACTAGCAGGAGATAATGTGACAGGATTCCTGAATTGTTAAGTGTATGTTAACAAGAATGGGGCTCAGTTACCTGTGGGTGAAAAAATACAATAGCACAGATAACTGTGTTGTAGATAGTGTATAAATGATTGAGCTGGTTTTCTAATGCATCAGCAACTAGAAAACTCATACTCGGGGAAAGCTGATGCTGTCTGCAGTCTTCAGCTGAACAAGATGATAAATTCTGTCATACATGAGCTGATTAAAGCACAATGGAAACAAGAGGCTGCAACTCTCCATTGGCTTAACCTGAGAAGGCTGAAAAGCTCCCTCAGGACTCTGTAGTTATTTATCTTGTTATCAAGCCCGGACCTCTTTTTGGCTTTGGCTCTGGCTCGTCACCCGCCCTGCAATGGAGAGCCTGTCCCCAGCCACCCATTCTACACACTTGTTAGCCCACTCCAGCCCGGAGGAACCCAACCCTTCCCCTTGGCAGAAAGAGCAGAGGACAGCAGGCATCAGGCTGTGTGACTCTTTGCTGAGTAGAGAGACTGGGGCTCATTTCCTCATATTGATAACAGAGACAGGGCAGAAATAGGCAGAATACATTCTCTACATGCCAATGGCAGTTGAAATTACTAAATAACTAAGCTGCTGTTTAGATACCAGAGAACTGCCTCTCAGCTGCCATCTGAGTGTGCAGGGCTTAAGTTTCAGCTAGGAAAAACCCACACGCACTACTGCTGCCTTGCACCTATGGAGCCAGTTTGAACATTGATAGGTATGAAAAAGCCACCCACCAAACTATAGCTGATCTTCAAACATGTTCAAGGTAATACCTACATTCCTCCCTGCAGGACAATCTGCAGGAACGTAAGTGCAAGAAGACTTTATTCACATCATTAGCCTGCAAGAGAAACTCAACCCTCTATTTTCTAATCAGTTTCCACTGCAGAATAAGAAAATTAACCCAGATCCTTTATATCCTAGCAAAACTAGGACACTATTGCCTATTCTGGGCTGAGTGGTTTGGTGCCTGCTCCATTCTGTGGAACTGATTGTCTATTATGGGCAGGATCTGCAGCTGGAGAGTTAGGGCATCGGCTGAAGCACGGATGCCTGAGGTTCAAGGTCCTACTGCAAAGGATCTTGTGCAACATTTAACAATGTTAAATATTCAAACACAATGTGCAGCTCCAGCTGGAGACACTAGAAGAGACCAATCCCTAACAATACAGCACTTCCCTAAACTGCAGGATTTATCATCCGAACACTGTTAAGACCTAAATCCATTCCACAACAAGCTGCCCTCACAAATTAGCTGCTTTTTCATAGCCCAGATTACAAATAAAAGCCTTGGCTCATCTCAATCCAAGAAACCAGGGACAGCTTGAATAGTTGAATAGTAAACCTGCCTCCTTGGGCAAAGATAAAGGCACTTTTAAAATTAAGATCTTGCCTGTCTATACATCATTAATCCTAGCTGTGCTGGGCATCTAAGAATGCTCCCTGGAGGTGTGGATCCACACATGTGTTTCAGAGGGAGTCTATGCACTTCACAAGGGCATCTGAAAGGCTGACATCACTAACCTGTCTACCAAGTACCATTGCATTTCTGGAACCAAGGCCAAAAATTCACAGCAGTTTCAGACTCTCAGTATCTCATGCACTTAGCTGTTAAATCAGTTCTGACTCAAGTGTTGCTAGGAAATTTGCATGCGAATAAACAAAAGCACTGAAAAACTCAACTGAAGCACCTATCAGAAAGCACAGCTTGGTTGACTGTTCCCATTAAAAATAAGATACACGTTCCAGTCTTTCTGCCTTCTCCACTTGAAACGCTATGCTCCTTTTGCCACCTTTGCAACTCTGCAACTGGAAAGGCAGAGTGAAGTATTAAAAAGGAAAACCACACAGTCCACAGATAAAAGTGTGCAGACTGTTTTCTGTTAAAATACTCTGAATAATGAATAACGTAAGTAGCCACAGACCTAGAAGAATAAAGAATTGGACTTTTAATATGATGAGAGCTTGTAATTTAAAAAGAGCTCTGAAAACAAGTAGGCAATGAATTATTTACCAGATAACCATAATTATGTTTCTGTGCATTAAATTGTAGCCTCTGGAGACCAAACTTGTTAGGTCACTAGTGAAAACGTGTAGCAGTCAAGAAAAGCTTTGATCTTCGTGTACATCAGAGTGCTTGCACACACTTTGCACATAACTGCAAAACTGGAGATTCCAATCTCCAATAAGTCAAGCTAGAAGCTACATGAATAGACATCTCTGCTACTGTTTCTCAAGCTGCGAGCAACATCTAGTTCACATTTTTCACCTGAGGGGTATTTTCACCATTTCCATATTTTATATCCTGATAAGTCAGTAGGATTTCTCTTTCTGATGGTGTGAAGACTTAAGATCAAATACTTTTTCCAAGCAAGAACAAGGACATATAAGCAATGCTTAACAATGCTGACCAATACAACATGCTATGCTTCAGCAACAACCAACAGGACAACTGAGAAGGAGGTTCCCATTAGCACTGTGTAAGCCAGGGCCCGTGTATGTGTCCTACAGTCCTTCAGAGCATGGCTACATTCACTCAGATTAGATGCTGGGAAAAAAAACAGTAATGAGCCTTCTGTCATACATGGACCCAAAAAATATTCGTTGTCCTCATCACTGCTTTTTGTGTTGAGAGAGCCTATTTGCCCTGACTATTTTGGAGGAAACTAGGATTGAACTGTTGGAAGAGCAAATATCTTCAATTTACAGTAAAGAAAATTTCTACTTCTCTAATCCTAGTAAACATAAAACAGAAGAATTTCATGATTAAACACTCCTCTGCTGTGGCCTCACATCTAGAGGTAAGCAAGATGCTGGCTGCAAGATTTTGGGTCAGTATCATCAAGGAATCACAGTAGTCTACATTAACAGGCATGCAAAAAAAAAAGTTCAATATTAAAAATAAAACAACACAACAACCAACTTTATAAGTCCATCTTCAAGGTATATGTCTGCATAGAAGGAGTGGTCATCATTGATAATTCTTCCACCTTTAATGAGTAGTCGATCACTCTGAGGAAAAGAAAAAAAGGAGAAGTGTGGGTTTGTTAAAAGAAACATAATAACATATTGATGATACCAAACAGGCTTACATTACATAGGAAGCCATCAATATCAAAGCACTTACACTGTATAAAGGACTATTTTCAGGTAAGTATAGAGACAGTGAAGAAGGAAATCACAGTTTCATTCCGTGCTTATTTCTGAATTTTGGGGCATGAGGCCTCATGGCCATGAGAGTCTTTTTCCCTCAAAGCAGAATTCACTGCATGTGGAAACACTTGAAATCCTGGTACATCTCCTTTTTACCACCACTGTACAGTACAAAGGTCAAAAAGGGAAGAGAAGCCACCAGAATAAATTGTCTGACATGGGAATAGCCAAACTGAGCTCACCTGGGAGTCTTGGCATCCCTGAAAGAGCAGCAGAGCTTGAAATGGGAAAAGGGTCAGGAGAAGCTGCTGAGCTTTTGGAAAAACCTTTGCCAAGTTGTCGTAGAGGGCCTGTAGGCCCAAAAAATAGGCTTATCTTATGCCTTACTTTGCCTTGCCTTCCCAAACATGTTTTCCTCCCCGAACCAGGGGTAAGCACATCAAAGGCATAAAAAGGTACAACAGACCTAGGTGCCACAGTGTCTGGCCTGTCTAAGGCCTATGTTGTAAACAAGTTATATAAGCAGGTAGTAAACAGGTTGCATAAGCCCACGCTGCCAGCGTGTGGCCTAGCCTATGCTCTCTCCATATATGGAGGTACAAGGCAAGTGATGTAGCCTATTATAGAATCATAGAATGGTTTAGGTTGGAAGGGACCTCAAGGATCATCCAGCTCCAACTCCCTGCCATAGGCAGGGACACCTCCCACTAGAGCAGGCTGCTCAAGGCCTCATCCAGCCTGGCTTTAAACGCCTCCAGGGAGGAAGCAGCCACAACCTCCCTGGGCAACCTGTTCCAGTGTCTTACCACCCTCACTGTAAGGAACTTCCTCCTAACATCCAGTCTAATCTCCCCTCTGCCAGCTTAAACCCATTGCCCCTCGTCCTGACATTACCAGACCTTGTCAATAGTCCCTCCCCAGCCTTCCTGTAGGCTCCCTTCAGATACTGGAAAGCCACTCTAAGGTCTGCTCAAAGCCTTCTCTTCTCCAGGCTGAAGAGCCCCAACTCTCTCAGCCTGTCCTCACAGCAGAGCTGCTCCAGCCCTCTGATCATCTTCGTGGCTCTCCTCTGGACTNGACTCACGCACTCGCTTCACAAGTGTGCTTACACTCACACTCAGGCCCCATCCTCAGGCCCCCCTACTTAAGATCACTAACATTCGGGCACACCTTGATATTATTAGATTTAGACTCACCGGCCTTTGCTTATGCTGTTATAGAGATAGAATCTCCCAGCCAGCCGTGGTGAGCTAATCAGGACTTTGATCCTGTATTGCCTATGTATTTGTGGAGCACAGACTCCTATGCAGCTGTGTATGCCCACTGCCTTTATTATCTGGTAAGAGCCATTGCTGCCGAGATACCAGGAGCAGACCCACTTGTCTGCACATGTGATCAGCCTGCCAGCCAGCGTGAGAACCGTGCTCAGACTGCACAGCATCCTTCTCCTACTCCTGAGGTCCTGCCAGCAATCCCAGGAGAAAGCATCCAGAAAGAGACAAGGCAGACAAAGCATCCTTGCCAGGAGAACGAGGTTAGAGACTGTATCCATATCCCCAGAAGCCGGGAGGATTATTAATCTCCCATAAAGTAGGGAAAACTTCCATTTCCCCTCAAACTGGGAGGATTTCCAGCCTCACAGGTCCACGGGCAAAGTTCCCCTGAGGTTTGGACACTCCCAGATAAATAGGCTGTTGATATAGCCCCAGAGGGTGATTGATGATTATTGATGATTAATCAGAATTGTTAGTAAATACTTTAATACCTCTGTACTATCTGTAATATTTGTAATCTCCTGCCATAGAGCAGAAAGTGTTTCAGCCCACCCTCCTGGGCAAATGGTATATTGACCCCAAGTGGCACTGAGCCGTGGGGAAAACTCCTCTCTCTGTTAATAGTCTGTTAATAGTTATGCTAGTTATTGTAATATAGTTATTAATATGCCATGTTGTGAATATTCCCATAAGGTCAGTCCATAACCGTGAATAGAATCCATTTAATATTAAATACAGTGGTTGGGGGGGATGAGAGTTCAGAATATTGAGCTTAATAAACCTATGTTTTTATACATAATTATCTCGCACCTATTGATTTCTCCCCCTCACCACAAATCGGTGTAGGCAGCAGAATATCCCTCCGTGACAACAGTGACTGTGAATGCTGAAAACTTCTAAAGTAGTCAGAACTTTCTTTTCCCATTTGTATACAGAAAAGCCATTTATTGTAGTTTATTTCTTGGCTCACTAAACAACAACTCAGAATGTCCATTCTGTCCATATTTTATACTCCTCAGACCAGACTCAGTTCCTGGCACCATAAACCCTGCATGTCCCAAATTCCCAGATTAGAAAACAATTAAACAATCACAGTATCACCAAGGTTGGAAGAGCCCTCACAGATCATCAAGTCCAAGCCGTTACCACAGAGCACAAGGCTAGACCATGGCACCAAGTGCCACGTCCAATCCTGCCTTGAACAGCTTCAGGGATGGCGACTCCACCACCTCCCTGGGCAGCCCATTCAAGTTGATATGTTTCCTCATCTATAAAAAACAGGACAACAATACAACAATTTAGTGATTAAAAAGTGCTAAGTTGCAGCTAGGAATGTTACAACAACCTTTCTTCAAAGTAACTTCTCAGTTATATGCAACAGATTCGCTTCTCGGCAAGTATTTGAACATTTTGCAGGTGGAAAGTCTCTATGCCCCTCCATATCATTTTAGAGAAGCAGAAAGGGAGAAATAGGCATCTTAAGGGGAGAAAGAAGGGAGAAAACAACATTTTAAACACAGTCTGTGACACAGGAGGTTTGAGGCTTTTCTCCATGTGCTGCAGCAGAGAGGTGACCTCGGAGGGAGTCAGGATCCAAGGTACAGAAGTGCAATGCAATATGTCTCAGATGTTGGTATCCTCTCATTAAGAGTGTGGAGATGATTCCAGTCCTCAGCTTGGAATCTGCCAGAGCAGGCTCCCTGTTTTCTCCCCAGCCTTTCTACTGCCACTTGCAATTACAGGACTTGTGAACCAGCAGCTGGAATGGTAATAAGTCATTTTGCCATGTGCTGGCAGTTGCATCTCCTCACCATGATGATTTACTACACTGCCTGGTGACCTGCAGAGACCACCATCTTGTGAGGTCTTTTTAAACTCATTCAATTGCTTTCCTAAACATTAATGCTGCTCAATTACAAGAGGCAAGAGCTTACTGATATGCACAGGGAACCTTACCAGAGCACTACATCTATCACTGCTAACAAGACAAAAATCTGCATACTCATCAAGATGTTCTGCAATTCATATCTCTTTAAACAGGCTAAGATGCATAATAAATAAAAATCAAATTTAACAGACCAGGAAAATAAGACAGCCTAAAACAAAGCACAGGTATAACCCCAGAAAAATGATTGTAGCCATAAGGTTTTGACATGGTTTTTATACATAAACATACATAAGTAAGTGGCAAAACTAGGTATTAGAGTAATCTGAAACTAAAAAGGACACAGATGCAGTTTCAAGAAAGCACTCAATCATGTGAGTCATCCATTAAATTAAGCATCACTTACAGTTTATAAAGGATTGCTGAATATTTACAGTCTTTTTATTCTCAGAACTTCAGAGGGTCTAAGAAATTCTGGTGAAGAAAGAAAACTGCACCTTAAGGAGAGTTTCAACGTTTTCATTCTTGACACCTTCCCACTCAGAAGAAAATACAAATGGTTCAAAACCGCTACAAAAGGTAGCAGCTCCTGCACCTGAGCTGACCAGTGGCTAAGGCTGTTCCCAGCCAGATGAGACGGGACTGCCAAAAAGCCCACTAATCTTGATCCTCCCCAGGTAGTCTGCCAAGCTACTGGGGAGGGTGCCACGGAGCCTTGCCCAACTTTCATCAAGACCCAATAGATGTGGAAACACCTTTGACACGCATTTCCATTCCAGCAAATGAGCAAATTTAGAAGAAAAAGGGGTTTGGTGGAACTCATGCCAACCAGCTCAGGCTGTCAGCGTGTCTGTAGGACACATTACAGATCGCTGCAAGCCAGGAGCACGAGCAAAGCATGGTACCTTTACACAGATGGTGCTGGGGGGCACAGGCAACCCAGGTGAGGTGTCAGTGCTGGTGGACACCCCAGCAGCATGCTGTGCCCAAGCAAACAGGCACTGCCTCATAAACATTGCTCAGGAGCAGATGTGGCTTGTGCTCAGACAGCGCTGCAGTATCGAATGCCCGTGTACACCTAACCATGGAGATGCATTTCCATGGACATGCTGGAAAAATAACAGAACATAACCACCTAGCAGGGAGGTGTGGGCTACTGTGGACAAGTCTTCATGAAAGAATGAATCTTCTCTCATATAAACATTTGGCCAGCATGTGAGCAGTCACTCCCATCATAGCTTGAGCACAAGCTTCAGGGGCAGGCAGAGCCCTGGCATGAAAGCAAAGGGATGCTGCCAGGTCAACAATGCCTGGGGCCTGCTTTAGGTCACTGCTACTTGCAAAATCCTAGACAGAAACCTGGGCACACACAGGGTCTGTGAAGTAGGTCAGTCTCCTGGGGTATGCAGCCTGGCTATGCATGGCCAGAGACCATTTATTATTTACTAGAGGTCTGCAGTTTTGCAGTTTTCTTACCAAGTGTCAAATACTCAGAAAAATTAGGGACCAAAGTCCCCTTCTACCTGGACAATGTTCCAGGCTGGAGGACAGCCACAGAGCAGGGGGCAGTGAAGTGAGGAGTAACCCAAAGCTTATGAATTATTCATGAAGTGCTGGCCCATATTTCCCCTTTTTAGTTGCAACCCCTCAAGGCAAGACTTTCTTTGCTTAGCCTAGATGTACCCTCAGCCACTCAGATGACCTTTACAGCTTTTGAGCTGTAACCCCTCAAAGCAAGATTTTCTTTGCCTAGCCTAGATACCCTCAGCCACTCAGATAACCTTCGGATCCTCTCACAATGCAAACAACAATGGGCTCATTACACGGGTCAGGGGTTGACAATATTACAAAAGCCTTTATACGGTGGCTGCCACCTTCCCGTTCAGCTAACAGATGTCTCAGCCACCGGTGCCCTGCCTGCTGAGCCCTAAGGGCTTCCTACCGAGTTCTCAGCACATTGCCTGGCACAACACACTGCAAGCCCACCTCTTCCCACTGCAAGCCAAGGGAAGCTGCTGCTCCTCACTCCAGCCTAAGGACAGACAGCAGGAATACAGAAAAAGAGAGAGGGTGCATTATACTGAATGCATAAATTGAGCAATTCATTAGGTGCCAAGATTCAAGAGGGGGAAAAAAGAACTGCTGTCATCGCTGTGGGAGGTGGGGAAAGCACCACTGTAAATCCATGCCACTGCTCAGCATTTGCTGCAGGGAGTGGGAGCCAAGGTGCTTCTCCTTTATCCTCACTGCTGCAGTGATGCGACCACATCCAAGCAAGTCTCTCTGCTTCCGTTGTGCCTGGCTACGACACAGCATCAGCACAGCAGCGATGTCTATCTCCTGTCTCCCCGCAGCTCCATTTAACAAGCACTCCGCCACCTCCAAGCTTAGCTTGCTGTCGAGTATGATACAGCCACTCCCGTTATCCACAGCACTTCACCTTCAAACCCCGTGCGCTGCTCTCCCGGTGATTTTTTGCTAATCGCAGACGATCTTCTCCTGCTTAATCTGTCAGCAAAGCCACAGAGCTTAGTCTGTGACATGACAGCAGTTTCATGGCAGCAGAAGGAGATGCCACAAACTCAGCATCGTTTGCTGCAGGAGGAGGGGCTGGCTGCTCAGCCATGAGGCAGTGGCTTTCACTCTCTTACAACTATTGTAAGAGCAAGACAAAGCATCTGTAAGCCGGTGTTTGGTAAGATTCGTACAAATTGCCTCTTTTGCCGAGTTATTAAAGTCAGCCTGGCTCAGCTCTTGTGAAACACGTCCATACTTCCACACAATCCCAAAAGTACAAGACCAGCAAATACAAGCATAGTCAGCATCAACCCACCAGATGACGAGCCTGAGATCTGCTGCGGTCAGAAACTGCAGTGGGCTCTGCAGAAAGACACGTGAAATCAAAGCCCTCTGGTCAGTAAATCCCTCAGGTCTGGATTATTTATAAATACAACACAAATGTAAGAATCAAATGTTAGAGCAGGAACAATTACAAAGAAAGGTAAAATCAACCTTTTTTCATTCAGAGATAGAGGAGTTTAAAAATACTACATACAACAAAACTAAAGTACTTTTTTTACACATGCAGTTCTCAATGTACTTCTGGAACTACTGAAAAACAGTAAGAGGAATTGTCATCTTCTGCCATAAGATTTACTAAATAAATATTATCTCAAATATATGCAGCACATCAAAATACAATGCAGCACAAGTTAAAGCACACACTTCTGTGTCAACAGCCACAGCGCTACACCTGCAGAAATGTTCCAGAGAAAGCCACACCTCTGTCATACAAGATGGAGTGTGAAAAGTAAAATAAAAAATAAGAGTCAGTCTGCCACAATGTGGTTTTGCCATACAGAAAAGATTCAAAGGTATTTCAAGAGCTGTGTTTGCATCAAACAGCAGCATCTGTTCAGACTGCAAGTCTGATATTTGCTATCGAGTTCCTGCTTTTCTTCCATAGCACAGAACAGTAGGAGCTGGAAGGGATCTCATCTAGTCCAATCCCCCTGCTAAAGCAGGTTCACGTACAGCAGGCTGCACAGAATCACAACCAGGTGGGTTATGAGTATGTCCAGAGAAGGAGACTCCACCATGTCTCCAGGAAGCCTGTTCCAGTGCTCTGTCACATCTTCACCTCTGACACAAGTAAATCATGTCTTTGTAATTATTTACCATCTGCTTTACAATTAACTACATATAACACACCCAGCGTATCAGTCTAAGTGCTGCTTCATTCTTGCACTTGGACTTCTAAGATTGCTACAGATTTTCTAAGTCTAAAGGGGGAGAAAACACTCAGCAGTAATTTCATCCTTTGCATAACTCTGAGGACTAACTAGAAGATACCATTGTCCTTCTAGCTCCAAAGCTACAATGGTTGCATTCTCTAAAATCCAGATTAGTCAATGGCCCTAGAGATAACTAAGGACTTTATGCTAAATAGCCATTTGAAAACAGTTTAAATTCCAAATCCACCTGTATTTACAGTACTCTGCCTATAAACGTATGGGCAGATTCAAGGCAATAGACAGAAGGAGGCATTAGGCTGCATTACCACACTTGCAGCCAAGACATTCATCTTTACTTTTTCAGCATTTGAGAGGCAGAATCCTTTGCTGCTAAGGCTTGAAAAGACCACTGAGAGTTAGAAAAGAGATGACAGCCCCAATTTAGAGGGAATGCTCAAAAGACACAGGCTGATGTTTGTGTTGTCCTTGGCTATCCAAATCTCCACAGGAAGGCTATATGCCAAGGAACAGTTTCTCAAAAGTCCCACTGGCTAACAATGGAAGACACCCAGGGCTTCTCAGTGCTTCTTTGCTTTCCTTCTAGAAGATTTATTTCCCATAATATACGAGATTGCTTTAGTGTTCCTTTTCTTATTTGGTTGGGTTGGGGGGCCTTATGTTTGTTTGGGAGTTTTTAATTGGGGGTTTTGTTGGCTTTTTCCCCCCCCTTTTTTTTTTCTCCATGGATATAGCTGGTTGCCTATTGTCAGAGCTGGTCAGATTCAGGCCCACTTGTGATACTCTACAGCTAAATTACCTTGCTTTTAGCAAAATACTTACAAATAAGGAACATTTTTAAACTTAATGGCAAAAGAAGACATCCTTCCCAAGAGGAATTCTCATTTAAATCCTTTCATAAGGATCAAAGAGCTGTAAATGGGATTTCATGAAGTACTGTCTGCTCATAGATCTGCTTTTAATCAGCACTATCCTTCCCTTTGAATTTCACATCCAGGTTATCCTCTATAGGAAGTAATTTTTAACTGGGGTGATCCCTGAATCAGCTCAGGGAATTGATTGTAAAATATTCAATCCTTGAGGCATCATTTCCAATAGGCCACTAATGCAGAATCCTGCTTTTAAGGTGTTTTTTTTCCTCTTAACAAATGCACTCCACTATATGGCAATTCATTTAGGAAGGATTATGTTGATTGTGGTAATGCTGTATCTTGGTCTGCAGCCAATATATTAATTCATCTTTATTCATTTAAAACATCTGATTTCTTTTGTTTCCCCTTTGGAGACCTGACTTTATATTCAGCTGGCAATTTCACTCCTTAATCATATAGTCTAAAAGGTCTACTCCTACAGCTACTAACTCCATGGGAATTTATTCACTGCAAATGTCATCTCTGCTTTGGTTTAGAAGGGAGGCACAACAAACACCTCACTGAAGACAGTATTTATTGACATCAGCAGGGGTCTCCCTTAAGTGTGGGCTGGAAAGTTGAAGCCATTGCACTGTGTGTTGTTATAGCCATCTCTTGGGGTTACACTCAGGTTATGTCAGTCAGAGATGAGCTCAAAAATCTCAGCAAGCCATGCATAGGACAGGTTAAACTCAGGAAAAAATAACAGCAATTTACAGCAGGCTGCCAAGCGCCATTGAACTGAAGATGAATTCTATGTACTAGTCAGACACCTGCATCAGGTTGCTGAGACAAGCTAAGACCATAAGGCATCCCTTCTCTGGAGGGAAGAAGTGAGTGCAAGGGAAGCAGAACAGTAAGAAATGCTTTTTCCTATGATGCCAGCAACAGTAACTCATGATGGACTAAGTGTGGTGGATACAAAGTGCATTGTTTCCATTTAGACAGTTTCTGCTGTCATGTTGCCTCACCTACCTATTTCCCTTGCCAGTCACGGTAAGTTGCAACACTTGCTGCTCCATTTCCCACAGTATCAGTACCTGTCCCTGAACAACCCTTCCACAGTCCTATAGTCAGACACGAGCAAAGTGGGCAAGGGTGGCCAGCTCTACTTTTACACACAGTGTGGATTTACTGACATCAGTTGAGACATTTATTATTGTGTAACATTTATTAGTCATGTAAATAAGAGCTGAGGCCTTAAACCTTATCAGGGGACACACAAAATTTTGTCCTGTGACAAGTGCATCAAGTGGCAAGCAAAAGTAATTCCAGAGTATCTTTGTTTCCAAGGACAATGTCATGATCTTTATGTGCAGCAAGATTAGAAACCTGCAGATTATTTTGCTGCTCATCTCTGTGCCACCTTTGTCATACCTATCAAAGCAGCAAGAAATTTATTCCAACCAACTCTCACAGTGCCCAACTGCTTCACAAGCCAGTGGATCCTACAAAGGAAAACTAAGCTTCTTTTACCTCATGTATGAACTTGCTTATGAAATGGCAGCAAAGCAAAAAGCAGATCCTGACCTCTTGTCAGGAAAGTGCTTCACTGGCAGTGGTAGCTCTGGGCCCTTGTAAGGAAATTCAGACTTGCTGAATGACCACCTCACCACATCAGTCACTGTCCCCTTTCTAAACCTGACCAGTTTCCAGCAAAACACAGCTCAACTCCCTGTGGGGGCACAAGCTATGACACTGAAGACCTGATGCAGGCAACAACTGACAAACTTGTTGTGGCAGTTGAAGAACTCACTGCCCAAAACCCTCTTTTCTGTCCCTCTGCCAAAGGTTTTGATATCCCTAGAAATGTCCCCAGAAGGACCTATTCTGAATGTAATGGAAGTGGCATAACACTAGGGCCATTTTTTCTCCTGTAGAAAAATGAAAGGAAAAGACTAATCACTGAATCATGGAAATGGTGGCTGAAGTTCAACAACTGTGACTGAAGCAGATAAAGCATCTCCAGAGCTGCCAAGTCCAAGTGCAGTGCGATGTGAATTCTCTAATGTTCAAGGACAGACAGGTAAACTGAGAAAGGCCAAGATTATTAAACAGCTACAGAGGGGAAAAAAAAAACCTAACTTTTAATATTAAGCAAACATTCAGGTCTAAAATGAGATCCAGAAATCCCAGACCTTGGTTTTTTAAACCAGGACAAAGTGTTGTCTAAATCAGTCCAAATCTTGCACCAACAGCAGAATAATAATGTGAGTCACTGTTCCTATGCCTGGCTCTCAGTCATCCTTTCAAGTACTTTTGGCACATCACTCACCAATCTGTGTTTAGCTTCATATTGCTAATGAAGGTGGGTGGCAATAAAAGCACAGCCAGGGAAGACATGGAATAGATCTAAACCTAAATGAGGACCTTGGTACCCCATTTCAGGTACTAAGCACACCTTGCATCTGTAAGTCATGTCTGCCCTGGTGTTCAAAGCTGGAATCTCTTGCACTGCTGTTTCCCCACACCAGAACACTTCATATTACCCCATCACTTTGCTCAGACCAAGCAAAAAGTTTTTGTCTGGGTCCTGGACAGTTAGCTTGAGTCCAATGACCCAGACAGAAGAAGTCCAAATGTATGCATTTTTTCCCCTCTCAAAGTATTCTGCTGTCTTCAGCCAAAGCACGCTTATTTCTCAGCTCTTTTCACATCAATCAAACCAAAAAGTTAGCGCCCACTCCTCTGAATTTCTCCAGTTTCTCTTTATTTCTCTGTCTGCTTCATTTTCTCGTCTTCTGCCAGCTCTTCTCTTTGCTTACTAAGCTCAATAGCAAGATCCTTCCTCTGCAACAACACATTTTTGAGCTCTCTGTCTCCTCATGCCTCAGTCTGCCAGCTCAAGACCACTAGTTCCTTCCCCCATTCATATGCCAACCCTTGGACCATTCCCAGGAATATTACTCTCTTTTCTAAGAGATTCAAGCACCATTTGTTTCTCCCCTGTCCCTCCTTGCTTTGGTGACTAGCTATTCCCTCTTTGCTCAGTCGAGTTGTCTTCACACCTCCTCTCCACTGAGCTCACACTGCTTACAGGTTTTTTTAATGGCTGCAGCCATTACTGGAACTAACAAGTCCTCCAACAAACATTTTACACACACGTTTTAATTGTGCTCTGTATAGACGGAAATTTTGAGTTCCTCTGGGCTGAGGCCTTGCTTGCAAAGTGCCAAGCACCACCAAAACACACAAGCAAAAATAATTTGTAATAGATCTTTCAGTGTCATCATCCCCATTGATTCCCTGTAATCTGCTGCATAAGAGGAGTGTAACAGTGATGTTAACAGCAAGGGCAGGCGGATGTATCCTGGAAAAATCTGCTCTGCATGCCAGCATGCCTGCACAACCGAAGCACAAAAGATTGCCACCTCATGCAGAAAAACACCTCAGCAATGGATTTGATGGCTGACTGTACTTCACAGCCTGAGAAATATGCTCTTGCAGAGGCATTCTTGACCACTCTGACATTACGCACAATCTGCTCCATCCCCAAATAATATTCCTAAACCTGGGGAGTGAGACCCTCCTGAGAAAAACAGGGTGCACAGGGTGTGACCAAAATCCTTGCACTTACTGGTTCAGTGCATTTCTATTTTACATCACCCAGGGATTGGTCTAGTGCTTCAAATGCAGAGAAGGACCTCAGCAATTACAGTGAAAGAGTCCCAGGTTCTCCAATCTTACAACTGAATGGCACCTTACATGGGAGGAGTGCTGGTGTTCAGATAACAAGCCTGGATACTACCTGGGATGCATAAAGGGCAGCAAGAGTCACAAACTGGATAAACTGCAAGAAGCATGAATTTTTGGGAGCTGAAATCAATAACAAGGCAGGTGAAATGAAATTAATACAGCAGATGGCAATTTGGTAGATAAGAGTGGGGAGATGCCTGGTGCCAAAGGAGGCCTGTCTGCATCAGTTTGTCTCTGCTGTCCTAGATACTTCCAGGATACAGGGGAGAAGGGAAGGCATGAATAAAGCTGCTTTGGGTGAAAGAGATGAAGGGAGCATCAGCCAGGCACTGCTAATAGTCTGAAGGAGTCAAGGGGCACGGCCTGGTCAGACGAAGCACAAGGAAGCAGTTATGCCCACATGCACCAGCAGGAGTAACCCAGGAAAGACACCACAGGGTCTATTTCCCAAGAGACATTATCTGCTCCCATGCTGGTGCGACATAAAAATCAGCCTCTGCTTCTTCCTTCACAAACAGACGTGACCTCTGAGAGAAGCTTTGACCAAGTACTGACTGGAGGTAGTGCCTGTGGCTGGACGCTCTGGACAGTTTGCTGGGTGCTTTTGTCCTTGGGTGCTGTGTGGCTTCTGGCCCCATGCACGAGCATAGGCCTTGCAAATCCTAGCAAATATGAGCACACAGGGCACTGCCAAAAATGAGTTTCCCACCACTGCAATGAATCCAGGAGCCGGTGTAGCTGCATAAAGCAGGAGTCTGCATGTGTAAAATATGAAGCACAGTAACATATGACATTTTTATATGACTTCATCATCTCTGTTATTGTTGCATAACTTCACAGAGCTATCACATTTCCTCAGAGCCCAGAAAGCTTGAAGCTCCTTAGTGGCAGGATGAAATACCTAATTTACCATAGTGGAATGGGGCTTTCAGAAGATACATGCAGACAAACCCAGTAGGCTCTTGTGGGATAAGCAGCACATACAAGGTATAACACAGAATGTTTGATTTGCTTTTGCTGGAGGACAGGAAGGGCCAGAAGTGTAAAACACTACAATAAAAAAGTCCAAGTCTGATGTCTGCCAACTTCACCAATGTTAATTTATGTGTTTGACTTGGTCACAAAACTCACTAGCATTAATGAATATTCATTTACAGAAGCTTCAATAACTCCCATTTCAAACAGGCTGAGGTTTGGGATTTCTTTTTCCCAGCAACCCTCTCACCAGCTCAGAGAAGGCAATTTGTGAGATGCGAAGAAAATAAAATGAATTGCTGATTCCAAGGCAAACACTTGCAATTCACAGGATCACGGGATGTTAGGGGTTGGAAGGGACCCAAAGAGATCATTTCCTCCCCCCCCTGCCAGAGCAGGACAATACTATCTAACACAGGTCACACAGAAACACATCCAGATAGGCCTTGAAAGTCTCCATAAAATACTTTCTTCCAGTTTCCTCTTCCACTCCAAACTGGAGAGCAACCAACCAGCTGTGAGTGGGAACCTGTTACACTCAGCTGCAAATGAAGGTCAAGCCACACATAATACACCAGACACTCACCCAGAGGGCAGCCACAGCCTCCCCCAGGCCAGAAGTACTCTGAGGATAGAGGTACACATTGAGGATAAAGACAAGGGGAGCCACCACCCAAAGAGCCACTGCAACACTCAGGCTCAGCCTTGGTCATCAGGCACTGCTGCCTGTTGATAGTGGAAATCCGTATAAATGCCAGACTTTGGTATCATAAAGCTCTGCTTTTAGAAGGAGGCTGTCCCACATCCCCAACCAAATATTTTGGTTAAAGAACTATTATTTTCTAATACTGATAAAACCTTGAGATGCTACAAGCTTTGCAACACTGACTCAAATAACGCCTTTAACCATCAGGTTTGCTCAGGAAGCTGCCACACCCACCGGTTCAGCCAGCTCTCCAGCTCCTGAAACCTGTTCCAGCTCTCCTGAAAAAGCTCCAAGAACCGAAGCCTCTTGAGCTCACCCAGCTTCCTTCCTCGCAGCAGTGACCCCATCACACTTTTCACCCAGTCCCCATAAGGAAAGCAGACACCAGGCTGGAGATCAGCACCGGTGGTAGTGAAAAATCTCTGCATGACCAAACCCTGCAGAGATTTCCCTAAGACTCCCTTACCCATCAGCTCTGTCTGTTCTTTATTCCCCATCCCTGTGGATCCAGGGTTATCTACGGGAAACGAGATACCGGATCAAAGGATCCAGATCCTTTTTTCCCGGCACGGAAAGCATGCTCTGTGGTAGTCCTGCTCAGGGATAAAAGCATCTCAGGGAGACAGGCACAGATAGGAAGAGACTGGTTATGATTAACTCTTTGACTTCTGATCCCCACCGTGATGTATGAATAGCACGCAGAGGTGTTGGTGCTGGCATCATGGCGCTCCTTGATTTTCCACGCTTTCTCTCCCCACCCACCCCCCACTATTTCTCCACCTCCCACCTCTCCGCACCCCCAGCCCACCCCGGCCCCCCGCCCTGCCGGAGGGCTGCGCGGCCCCTGCCCGCTGCCGGAGGGCGGCAGCGGGGGCACGTTGTGCTGCGGCTCGTCCCCTCCCTCTTTTGTTCTGCCTCGCCCGGCGGCCGAGCCTCCCCGGGCCCCGCTCCTTCGGGAAGGCGACACCGCCGCCCTAAGCCCCCAATTCCCGGGCCCACAATCGCCGGGACAAGACTCCCCACCGGCCTCCCCCTCCTTTCCCCGTCCCGGCCCCCGGGCAGGCCAGAGAGTACGCAGCGCTGAGCGCCGGCTGCGCACAGAGCGAGGAGAGGGGGAAATTATAATTTAAAATTAGAATAAAAATACAGAACATAATAAAGTCGCTCCCAGCCCGGAGCTGCAGCAACAGGAGGAGAATGAGAGAACACCAGCTCCTGCACCACCCAGCCCCGCGGACTCCCGGCGGGCTCCCCGCTACCATCCGCGGGGCTCCGCGCGGCAGCTCCGCAGCCGCCTCACGCCCTTCCCCACCCGGCTAACAAAGGAGCGAGGGCAGTGGCTCGCTGCGTGCTGAAATCGCTTACCGTTATGTGGGGGATGCTCTTCTTGCCCTGGTAAGACATGTCGGCTCTGGCTAGCGCCGGGCGCACGCACACACCCGAGGAGCGAGCCAAGCCCGGCGGAACAGCACCGGCGCTAACCGGAGGAATAATAATTGAGAGCTCGGTGGAGTGATGGGGCGGGGCGGGGGCGACCAGTCTCAGCTGTGTAATGGAGGCAAAGTTTCCTCGCCCAGAGGAATGGGAGCCAGGCAAACCCGGCACCTTTTTTTCCGGCTGCAATAAAATAGGGACGCAGCTCCCGGGGGGGTCGGCGAGCGCTGCCTCTCCCCGCGGCAGCAGCGCCCTCTCGGCTGCAGGTCGTAGCAGGATTCGCTCAGCTCAACCCAGGAAGCGTTTCCTTCCCTCCTGGCCCCCCCACCCCTACCCCCCTCGGCCCCCCTTCCCAGCTGATCAATCCAGCCGGAGCCTGCCTGCCTGCCTCTCTCCCGTACCGGCGCGGGGAAACACCGCCTTCCCAGCTCTGCCACCGCCCCACTCGGACGCTGAGGTAACAGGCGAGGTCCCACACTAGGGTGGGGATCTGATTGGCTGGGGTTAACTCTTCGCTGTGGGTCCCTCTGTGCAGCACATAGCAATGGAACTGCCCTGCTCTTTCGCCACATGTCGCTGTCCTCATGGTACTAACCGTGATGGCTCTGCCTTGCTCTGTCCCCACAGCATTGCCCTGCTTTGACCCCATAGCACTACCCTGCTTTGACCCCATGGCTCTGCCTTGCTTTGTCCCCATAGCGCTGCCCTGCTCTGACCCCTTGGCACTGCCTGCTTTGTGCCTGATAGCACCAACCCAGATGGCACTACTTGTTCTGGCCCACCAATGGTTCTGACAACCCTGCACTGTTCTCCTCATCATGGCCTCAGTGGCACTCTCTGCTCTGCCCCATCCTCAGGGGGGGCATGGGAGCTGGCACACCCCAGCACAGCCTGGCCAATAGATGCTATGCCAGTACTTTCTGGAGAATAAAAGCACCTATATGAAACCCTTCATTCTTTTCCAAATCACAGAGTGCCTCCCTCTACCCACAGTACTCAAATCAGGCTCCATCGACAACTGCAGGAAGCACAAAAAACACTGTAAACCTGCACCCAAGTTAATCCCCACCAGCAAGCAGCCATGGGTTCTTGGCACACACACACCTGCAACCCACACCCACAAAGCACTTCCCACCCAGGCAACATCCCTGGCGTATCTCCCCCAAAATCACCATTTGGATCTTGCAAAAGCTCCATCTGCCGCTCACACAGGGGTCAGGCACATGGCTGTTGCTTACAGTGCACCTTCCTCTGCCAGTGGCCAAATAAATACTGCCTATTTTACTTCCAGCCTCCTCCTCACAACCTCAAGTCCAACACAGAGCCAGACAACTTTGGAAGCACAGTGTGATACAGGGAGGTAGTGTGCAATGTGTTCACCCCTCCAAGTCTCAGGCTGAAGTAGGAAGCAGGTAAAATGGGGAGGAGGCATAAGGGAAGTGTCAACAAGAGGTGGGATGTTTAGGATGTGCTGTACCCTAGCACTGTTCTGAGTCCTGGTGCAGAAGACACGGGTTTTCAGGTAAGCTGTGAAAGAGAAGAGTGCACTGCAGCTGAAAGCCTCTGAGGGCAATCCCGAGGTCATTGCAGTGAAGCTGCACCATCGCAGGTGCAGTGTCCCGCCAAGCCCTGCCTGCTTAATCCAGTGTCATACCACAGCAGCTGCACAGGAGGCTGGGGGACACCTGCACCAACACTCAGATCAGAAAGGGCCAACTCCCCATTCATGCTCAAATTGAGGAGAGAGAGAAAAGAGTGGAAACTCTATGTTTGTTCTGTGGAAAGAGCAGGGCATGGACAGGCCATCAGACTCCAGGGAAAGGTGCATCTATGACAGCAGGCCGCATTTCTTTCTAAGGAGAAATCAATGACAGCCCCTTTCCCAGGAAGGCCAGCCCCTCAGGCCTGCCTCCAGCGGTGAGTGTCAGACGAGGGTAAGATGGGGAAGCTCAGATGGCAGAGGGTAGCCAGCCCCACAGGCTTCACTTCTTCCCTAAGCATTCCTCAACCATAAGTCCAAAGTGTCAGCTCCAGAAATGGAGAACCCGGACACAGGCTTGGACTAATCATCCTGCCTTACGCGCTCCCTGCCGAGGAGACAATGAAGGCACATGGGGACCGCGGGGGAGCCGGGGGTACAGCCGGGGCCCGCGCAGAGCCGTGGGGCTGTGCCTGGGAGACTCTGTGGAGTTTTCCCGGCGAGCCCACAAGTGCAGCGAGGGCTCCTTTGTTCCACGGGGCATCGGGGTGGCACCGGGGCAGGGGGGGAGGGTGCCCTCCAGCCCCCGTGACACAGGCAGCGTTTTGCCAGCAGGATAGGAGATGGAGAAAACTCATCGCTATCACTCACAAAGGAAAATTATTTCTGGGGTCGATATACCCCCACCCCTAGTCCCCACTAAGCTCAGGCCAGTGAGATAGTTTAGAGGCTGGCTAAGCTTTTCCTACAGCATCGCTCTGCCGGGAAGGAGGGGTTCGTGCCCCACCGACCTTCCGTGCTGAAACTCCCCCGCCAAGGCGGCCCCCGTCCCCCCGTCAAGGCTAGCGGAGATCTGCGGCACGACACGGCTCTGCATAGCTCGGCTCGCCCTGCGAGCGGGGGCGGCGGCTTCCTTCCCACGGCCCGGGCCCCGCTCACCTGCCCATTGTCCTGGCCCTGCAGCAGCTCTTTGCCCACGGGGTATTTGATCTCCACGCCCGGGGTCTTGTCCTCCCGGTCTCCCGGGGAGCTGATTACGGAACCGGAGACCTCGCTGATGTCGCTGGCGGTCTCGCTGTAGTTGTCCCCTCCGTCCAGCATATCGTGCCGGCTGCCGCTCCGCGGGGTCCGGGACCCTTTCTTCCCCACGCTGTAGGCATCGAAGTCGATGGTTTTGTTCTCGTAGGCCCCCTCCACAGAGGCGAACATCCCTCCGTATTTCTGCCGCGGTGTCTGGGCTGTCGTACCCGGCCTAGCTAGATACACAGGCAGGTCATCTTCTTTATTCCAGTTCCTCTTTCTCTCGGCCATTCTCGCTGTTCGGATTTCTCCCCTCCCTCCCTCCCTCTCTCTCTCTGCCTCCTACTTCTCTGCACCTTTTACTACCGGGATAGGCTGCTAGTGACCATAAAAATGAATGGATGGATGCAGCAGTGGCGGAGCTGGGTTGGCTGGTGGGATCTTTCCCGTAGGGATAATGCACACGTTAACCTCCTTCCCTCACCAACCCCCAGGAAAGAAGAAGAAAAAAAAAAAAGGGGAAAAGAAAGAGAAAATTTAAGAGGAAAAGAGAGAAAGAAACAAATCCAAAGCAGGATTTAAAAATAGCCGTGTTAGTAAAGAGCACGTGAAAATAAAGTACAAAGAGCGGAGAGGAGAGGGTGGCAGAGGCAGGTGATTGGAAAGCCCTTGACGAATAGGAAGAGCAGCAGCGATTTCCAGAGCAAGGACCGCAGTGCACAGGCCCCCCCCGGTATAAAGAAGGATCCGGAGGGCGGGAGGCAGGAGGAGGCGGCAGCCCCCAACCCGCACACGCAGCCAGCGCAAACAGGGTCCTTGCCGGCGGACTGGCGCCAGTCACCTGCTGCTGCGTGGCTTCAGGGGAGGGGGAGAAAATAGGAAAAAAAAAAAAAAAAAAAAAGAAAAGCAAACCCCAAAGTCTCCCCCGCCCACTCCCGAGCGAGCCGGAGGGAGTTTCTCCCACTTTGCACACTCGCACTCCCCCCGCTTCTCTCCGCAGGAGGAAGCTGCGGCGGTGCCCGGGAGGGGCGCGGTAGACCCCGGGGCGGGGCGAGCCAGCTACTCGCTACCCTCCCGCCGCGGAGAAGGGGTGGCCAGAGTAAGGGGAGGAAGCACTACCAGCCTCAAGGCCCCAGGGCAAGAAGGGGGCTGGCTGGTGCTACCCTCTCTGCTGCAGCAGCTGGTGCCTGGGAAGTGGAAGGGGGATGGCGGCGGTGGCTCTCCGCCCCATTGCCCTCAGCCACTGCCCCCACCCCCCGCAGCCGCAGCGGCCCTACGAGGGTGTCCGATGCCGTAGAGCGACGTGCAGGCAGCTGGCACGGCAGCGGCAAGCGGCTCGCGGCTCTGACACGGAAGTGATCGCGCCGAGAGCTGCCTGCCGCACTGGCTCCACCACCGGCCATGGGGCGCCAGCAGTGGCTCCGCGGAGTGCGGTGTGCCTGGCGTGTCACCGCGGAGATGGGGGTGTCCGCTCAGTCCTGCCGAGCGCGGGCCCGCGCAAACCGGGGAAGCCGGCACGCCCACGCGGAGCTGTCCCTTCAGCACCCCGTCTGGCTCTCGCTTCGGCAAGGGACCGGCTGCCCGGGACAGATGCGGAGTGCTTCGCTCCGCTGTGAGGAAGGCCATCTCCCAAAATCGAGGGGGTTTTAGTTGCTTTCAAAGCAGGAGGGGTGGAGAATGTGTTACCTTCCACTTACTGCATAGCCCACTACAGAACGTCCATCTTTTCACCTCTGCCTGCTTTATGATGCCTGAAGAGATCACTCACTGCAAGCACAAGACTTTGGACACTCCTCTTCTGCACAAACAGCCAATCTCAGGCGATTCTGACAGGCTTTGAATACACCAGCAGCAGTTACATAAGGGACATTTTCTGTTGTTCTGAAATAGTACATTGGAACAAACTGCTCTGAGATTGATTAAATGACTAAGCAAATTTTAAGCACTGGATCAATCACAATACCTCTTTACTGCTCATGTACAACATGTTTATGACATTTTGGATGCCAGTCCAACCACACAGCAGTGCTGTCTATGGCCCACAGGTGTGCCTGGTTATCCCAACACCAGAAGTACCACAAATTAATAAGTGAACCAGGATAAGAGAGAGGTTAAAAACAGAGATCTCTGGGATTTCAACAGAAGCAACTCTAGATAACCATTTTTCTCACTTACAACTATCCATAGACCAAAAACATGTGAAAAAACAATGATGTAACATACCTGAGCATTGCCAAAACACATCAAAGGAAAACATCATTCTGCATTTGCAGTAATGCAATGGTACCTGCTGTCTCGGATGTCCTGTTTGCATTCAACACCAATGGCTCAGAGAATAGGCAATGTACATTTTGCACCTGTTTTTGCTATTGTGCATTTGATAACAGAATCATCAGATAAAAACAGGTATAAACAGCCCAAAGAGAGTAAGTGTGAAAGAGACCCATTTTCTTTCTCCCAGAGGAGTGTTTTGAGTCACTAAGTCACTGAGTCAGTCTCCCTCTCTCTGCCCTACATGACTGTTGCCAGAAATATCTAGCTGCAGTGTCCTCCTCACCAGAGGCAGTCTGGTAATGTGAACTGTCTCTTGACATGTAGGAACCATAGATCCAAATCCCTACACGCTGAGAAAGGCTTAGGTTTTCCGCTTCCTGAGTAGTGATAGTGTTCTGCTAATTCATATTAATTCTGCTAAATCAGCAAAAGGTGAATGGCAGCTCCTTCAGCAAAACGAGCAAGAGCTCAGGCATAACAGTTTGCTTACCCTGTTAGAAGACCAGGTTGCTCCTTCCTCAAAATGGTCACTTCTTGGATTGCCTTCCACGGATCCAGTTGCATTTACAACTATTTTTCAGAGGCTCTGCCACCATTTTAAAGTTATAATAATTAAAATTATAAAGTTTTTAATTTAAAATATGCATACATTTAATATACAAAATTATACAAATTATACATTTAACTAACATAGAAAAATACATCTTGTTAACAAGATAAAATGTCAATGTATCTTACATAATTTAAGTGAGACTTACAAATCTGTGATCATCAAGTAGAATTTGTGACTTCATTACAGTTCTGTATTTCCCTAGTTACACTGAAAATTAATACATATGTACAGTTGATATCCATGGCAAACGTATTAGAGTGGAAATCTTTGCTGAAAAGTTCTCCAGAAGGTTTTCATGGAATAGATTAGAACAAGAGTGACCTCTCTCATACTACTGAAACCAGCTGTAGGGCGGTCATAGGCCAGAGTTTAAACTAAACCTTTTGCATTTATTTATGAACACTGCTCTCTTCCCATTCTGGCTCATACATCAACTTAAGTATCACACCACAAATCCCAACTATTTTGTGCATCCTTCAAATGGATCCCAGTTTGTGGCCCTAACAATGGCTCTTTATGACTTCTGGCTACCATCCCACTGCTGACTGTATGAAAGGGTTAAATAGCTGCACAGCACTAGAGCTGAAAAGACAAGACCTCTGTATGTTAATGCAACCCAGATTATCCATTAAAGCCTCAGGAGTCGGGGAAATATCTTTGTTTCAGCCAAACAAATGCGTACAGTAAGTTCTTACTCCTTATTTAAGTTCCATGATTTCTTTTTCCAAATTCCAAACAAAAGATAGCAGAGTAATTTATAAACAAGCCACAAATATCTGTCCCGTGCTGGGTCTTGATTTCCACACTGAGAGTCATGTAGTGGTTTTCTTTTAAATATTTACATGTTCATTAAAGCTGCTTGCCAGCACAGAGAGAGAAATAGAAGACCACCACCACTCCAAATTTCAGGCCTTCATTATTTTTCTCCTTTTTCTTTTTTAATTTTGTAGCTCTGTATCAAATTGCTCTTAATTCCTGAAAGATAAAATTCACTCATGAGCTACAATCTTATTCAGCTTTTTATAAATTCTGCTTAGGGTCAGCAGTGAGTACATTAATTGCTTCACGTAGGCATTTTTAGCATAGGAGTAGTTTGCACCTGTTCACAAGTTTTCCCCTCTTTTTGTAGAAAACTACAATTCAGAGAGCAGAGAAATGTAGTAGCTCAACACTGGTTGCTGCTCACTGCACAATAGCCTGTCACATTGGAATTTACATTTGCATATTCATATTCCCATAGCAAGAGTCCATGTCACACAGAGAAAGTGTAGTGAAGAGATTTATAACACAAATCCCAAAAACTCCAAATCAAGGCAGGTCTCCACACCTACTAATCTCTCTTTTCTCCTACATGCATAGACAATCTTAAGGAGAACATGATGCCTAAGTATCTGTCATATCGGAGCATTTCTTAGACCAAGTAGGAGCAAGCATGAAAACATAGTTCCACTGGAAATCTGCCAGTCACTTCAGTGGTACAAGCACTTCATCCAGTACATCCAAAAGTGTCTCTTTTCCCCCCCTTTGGTTTTACCTTCAACTTTCACCTTTCAGAGTATGCATTGATCCCAGTCATAGAACTGAAGTTAGCTGTGCTTTTAATTCACATCCTGTATAAGAAACAGTATACTCTCTCTCCTAACATTTGTGCAGGAACAAAAATACCTGTCCATAATCCCATGGGTACTGATTTCTGATGGGAATATGTTTGGAGCCAAAGGCACAATATACATTAAAGGAATTCTGCTAAAGCAGGAAAGAGGTTTGAACAAATTTCTGTAATCCTAAGGTCTGTTCCCACTCTGCCTCCTTAAGGCACTAAAGGATTTCCAAAGGATTAGTGGCAAACCCCAGCATACACATGGCCTTCCCTCCACCCCATAACCACAGTAAATGTAAATACCAAAATCTTTCATTTGCAAGTGAAAAATACAGGTAGATTTCTAAAACACAGGTCAGGAGTTCCACTTTTCAAAAGGCCACATGGACAAATATCAACCATGCTTTAGCAGGAGTTTTATCCTGGGAACTCTGCTGTGTATGTGAAATATTTCTTGGCAATTGTATTATTCTGAATGTAACATGATTATCATGCCAGAGTCAATCATTGTACTTCCAGCATCTGCCATCCATAGTTGTATGAAGAACAGAATTTGGGATTTAAAGGTTGTGTAAGGAGCTGTGGAAATGCTGTAAGCTACATTTTCAATATCCTACAATGCTCTATGCAATAGAGTATACATAAATAAGTGAGCTGTCAAGTAATATTTTCTATGTAACACTGCCCATGTTGTCTATTTCAGGTGACAGAAGAAGGTTGCATTTACTTACACAGAACTTAGCAGCATCTTAATCTTGGTTATAAGGAATTTGGTCAAAGCAATATTGTGCATACAAAGCAATCAGAACAAAGTGCCCAATTTTGCTTGCTGAGGAAGTTTAACACAAAACAACAATACACTTAAAACATCCCCTGGCACATTTACCATAGATAGCACATTAAACAAGTTGACTTAGAAAGCCAAACACACCCTGTAAGAACCAGACAACACTTTTCCCTTCACCATAAGTAAGGCAACTAGAAAATAATAGCTAGGCTCTCTGCCTCAGCTAGTAATCTCACATTAAATGTTGTAGTGCTTTCTTACCATGATTTGAGGTAAAGTTGGGATCCTGATTCCCAGTCCTCAGCCACATGAAATGCAGCCACTGGTCTATCATCTTAAATAATAAACAGACCTTTCCTGTATCAGTGAGACAGTTTTCGTATTAGGAAGTGGTAGAATTTAAAGGAGATCAATGTGGTGCAAACCACAAAGAATTAAGTATATTCTACATTCCTTATGCTAATTATTTTAAAATTAAGACAAAATGCAGAAAGCCTAAGATGTTGCAAAGAGGACAGATTCATTATCAACATCTATAATTTATGGTGGGAGGTTATGCATAAATACTAGGAAAGAGGCATAATGTTTTAGTTCAACACTTAATTCAAAAGGAAGAAGTAGGGTTTGAGTGTTGTGGAAATGATGTATGTTTTCAGGTGGATGGTGTGCAAATGGTTAGAAACCTACACATATGTCATTGCCTTATTTTAGGAATTTGTAGTTAAGCTTAAAGTGTTACCATGCCAACGTGTCATCTTGTAACTAATCATAATCTAGAAATGCACATTACATTAATCTGATTAAGGATTCCACAGTTTATTATCCTTCTGCCTCCTTTCAAGGATATCTGGAATTACTGGGCAACTGAGCGTTAGAAAGAGCACATTCTAGAAGTTAGATCAACAGAAGCCCCCCCCTTTTTTTTTAAAGGAGGAAATACAAATCATAACCCAGCTATCAAAACTGAAAGTGAACAGTAAGGGATACACTGAGCAGTACCTGCTGCTGCTCCTGTTCAGGTCAACACAATTATTACCACTGACTTGCACAGTGCTGTGTGGAAGGTGAAGGAGGAGTGGATGCACCCATGCAATGCCTTATACACAAACCTTGTGCCTGCATTCACATCTCCCTGCTTTCCCAAGTGGGCACTCACGCATGAATAGTAGGGGTTTTGGGTGCATAAATCTGTTGTGCAGCATGGTTGCAAATTGTGTTTGCATAGCCAGTGTGCACAAACCCACCTATTGTAGGAAGTGTGTGTATGCAAGTGCCTTATCTGAAAGTTAAATTCAGTAGGGCCTCTTTGTGTGGTTGAAATAATCAATCTGGAGTATTAGGACACAGTGCTTTGATGTTCCAAGTGCCTCTCAGTACACATGAAGTACATTTCCAGTTCCCACTTTTCCAAAAATGCTCTTCTATCTCATTTCCTAAACAGTTTGTAACCTGAACCACCATGTCCTCAGAAATACTAAACATCTCAACTCAGATCAGAGACTCTTTCAGGATTGCCCAAAGCCGTGTGAGGCTGAAGACATTACACGTCCACACAAGCATACCCCTGAAGACAGATCTGTGCTTAGCATGGTTTTTTTTTAAATGCAAATGTCAAGATCCCAAGACAACACAACAGAATGAAAACTCAAAGCACACACTGGGTAGCCCTCGTGGCCAGCTTCCACTACAGGAGGTGCCTAAAATGTGGCAGATGGTACTCAGGACAGCTTCTCAGTTTTTCCCATGCTGAAGCAGCTGCGGTCACCAGATCAAAACAACTTTCATCTTTCTTCAGAGCTGTACTGCTTCTTCTATGTGCCTGATAGATTCTTACCTGGCTAAGAGACAAGGGATGGGGGGAAGAAGGAAGAAAAGGGGAAAGAAAGAACGGGGAGGGAGAAAGAAAAAAGCATAAATAAGCATCTGGATTTTCACAACATCAGGGTTTGTTTGTTATTCATTCAAGGCCAAAATTAAGCATTAGGCAAGCAGTGTGCCCAGGTGTTTCCATATAAATATAACATAATGGCAGCATTAAGAGAAGATATTGCACAAACTGAACTGTTCAAAACACATTGAGACATTCTTCCATGATTTACGGCTTTTAAAATGAAGAGCACATCCCATAATTTCCCCTTTTGCTGCTCCTTCCTGTCATCCATTTGTCCATATGGGAGAACATGCTCTCTGCCATTTTCCCAACATCATTTTATAACCCCCTCAGCAAGGACCTACAGAAGTAGTCTCGTGGATAAAGTTCACCCCAGGGTTGACAGTCACAACAGACTTGACTTTGCAAGTAAGTCCAATTTCTATGCCACGTCTCAGAGAAATATTCATCATTTGGATGATGTGAATTCTTCCTTAGATATTGTGTTTCAAAGTCTGTGAAATATTATATCTCACTTTGCAATTTACACTGAGGTTGTCATCATTACTGTTCAGTATCATCAGTGATACAGTGCTGGCATACAAGAAGTTACAAAGAATTACAAGAAGCGGTATATTAGAAATATTGTAATTATAACTGATTAGTGATAGTGGTTAACTGTCACTACTAAAACATGTCCCATTCACAAATGCCTTCCAAAAGAGAAAAATTAAAAACTCTGAAAGAAAGGAGCCATTATAGCTTAGACTTTAGGATGGAAAGGTTTTACTCAGCACAAAGGACAGAACTGAAAAAACAGTCCTCCAGACCAAGAATAATAAAGAAGAGGTCAATATTTTTGGAGAAGTAGCTCTCTGCAATATTGTATGGTACAAAACCAAGATTAAAAAAAAAGTCAGTAACAGAGCCAAGAGAGTGCCAGTTAGGCAGAAGCACATTCAGAAGTCCTAACAAGGACATGCATTTAGAGCCCTCTCACACTCTCTAGTTCAGATTTCCTGGATGAGAGGGTGACAAATGTTCATACTTGCTTGATTCAAAACACCACCAGAAGCTTGCTGCATCCTGGTTAAGACATTATACTTTATCTCTGCTTCTTATGTAGGTGGATCCAAATAAAGTTGGGCTTGGAATTTCTGTGATGTCCTAGAGCTCCACGCTGTACTGCAAACATACACCATTGTAGTTCATTGTGATATCCAGGCAAAGACAAGGAATGCTATTAGTCTGAATCATAGAATGGTTTGGGAAGTGACCTCAAAGATCATCTAGTTCCCATACCCCACCATTAGAGTCTTTGTGAAGCATCTTCTGTTTTGATTAACGTCTTTGCAGTCTGAGTGCAATCAAAACAAAACCCAACAGAACATACTTACAGCCTTTGCAGTCCACAGCTTCCAAAGATTTTTCAGGGCACCAGACACTTCCCCTTTTTACAATGAGTATTACAAAGAGGAAGATGACTGTAACAGCAGAGTTGGTCTTGTATTCTGAGAAGGTCTGAATCACATCCTTATCTGCCTCCTTCTACTCAGAGTCTCTTTGCTGTGATCCTGTCTTCAACTCTGGTAGGACAAATGAGAGAATCATCATAGTATCATAGAAAATGCTGGGCATGAAGGCCTTTGTTGTTCTACGATATTTGATAATGAAGTTACAGATATTTCACTCAGTCCAACTAATATAATCATGACCATCCAGTCACTTTATCATTTCTATTACTTACAGAAAATCAATGGATCTGTGACACACACACACACACTTGAACAGAAAATTATCTGCCATAAATTATTTGGTGTGGGTTTTACAGCATCGTATTTTCAAACAAGGTACTTTACTACTTTAATAAGGTGTCTTTATTTGGAAAATAGAAAACCTGGAGAAAAAAAGAAAGTGATTACAAGAAAGGAAATGCTCTAAAGCTGCATTTTGCCATAATACACACAGGATCCCTCAGCTAGTTGATAAAGCAATGCTATACAACCAAGAGCATACTGATCTTTGCAAAAAATATTTGAGTTCTGTGTTTGGAAAAAAATAAAATCCAGGAATATTTAGTGGGGTTTTCTCATTCACAAATTGCTGCTTATAAAATTAAATTCTAATTGACAGATTCATATTGGACCTCAGGAGGTGTAAATCTCATTAAACTCTGAATGAAGACGTATTGATCCCAATTACAACCAAAGGCCAAGAGAGTTTGCCTATGTCACAAAGGAAAGGAAAAGCCACACCAATTGCACCACAGGGAAAAAAAACCCTTACCAACAAATCAACCAAGGATGTTATATTCTCTTCTGTTAGAAAATGAAGTAACTTTCTTTTTTAATAAAGATATTAAATACTAAATAGTGTTACTTCCATTGACCTCATTCAACATCATTTTTCTAGCTTTGATGCCAATTTCTTTCTTATGAAACTAATGGTGTAATTTTGGTAAAAATGAGTTCATGCACTGATGAATGCAGTTTGTCTTAACCATACTCTATGCAAAATACTTAGTTTAACAGTGGAATATGGTCAATATATAATGTAGAAGCAGTGCTGCTATTTAATGTTACAAAAATCCCCAGGAAAGAAGTCACACTCACACTCATTTTCACACTGCTTGAAGAACAATTTCAGAGGCTTGATTAGGGTTGGATCACCACAGTGAACAGGAATTGCAAATGTGCATATTACAAATATGCTATGGACAGTTGAATTCACTGCTGTGCTGAGCACCATTCTGGAAGTTAATTTATTCTGTTAATGGTCTACACATATGCATGCAAATTATATTTTTTCATTTCAAAACGTGTATTGTAGAGTAATATCTTTGCAATCTTTTGCAGCTTTGCTTACAGAAAATGCAAATGCTTGCAGAAGAATACTGATGTCTAATCTCCTGCTCATCAAATACTCCATAACTTTGCAGGCAGGCAGCAGTAACATACACACTCATGGAATCAATTACTAACCCAAAGTCCTGAAAACATAGTCAAAGCAAGCCAGCTTGCCAAGAAGCTTAGAGTGAAACACGTTGAAATAGAGCAGTCCAATATATATAATATAAAATACAATATATATATATATAAATATAGTTTACCCAGTGCTATTCCTAATTAAAGTTTGTGGGGAGAAGCATCTCTAACATTGAAATATTAATATGAGGTTCTGCTAGCGATGTGTAATTACCAGTTTCACAGACCAGTGATAGAACACCACTGAAGCAGATCTATTTGCAATAGTAACATCCATAAACTTGTGAAAACATGCTTCATCTGCTGAGTTGGATTCAACTTCCTTGCAGCATGACATTTGCAAACTGAATCAACAGACTGTAAGGGGAAAGCCTGTCCCTCAAAGGAGCATCTCAGTCTGTTAGGGATTCTGGAAGCCCAAAGAAATAAGTACAACCATGGAAATCTCAAAGATCTGCTGGGTTTGAAGAGCACAAATTGTGAGCAGTACAACATAAAGTCCCTGGAAATAGAGGCCATTTGAGACCTTCAGTCTTTGGAGCATGATATCTGTTTAGCAGACGACCTTCCCAGGCAGCCTTTTTCATATTTGCAAGGCTAAAGGCTGCCCAGAAGACCAAGGATTGCTTTCATCTAAGTCACAGTAACCTTTAGGACAGAAGAGCTTTGCTCTGGGGACAGCAGCGCTGCCTGCAAATGCAGACCTGCCCATTGTCCTTTAGGAATTTTAACGATCTGAAAAGCACTACAAATGTCCTACAGAAAACCATTCATTTAAATTATTTGACTTGAGGGGAGGTACAGACCCTTCTTTTTTTTAGGTGGAGGTCATTAAGCCAAGGTCTTAATCTGAAACAAGATTTTATGACTCATGTGAGACTGGGAAAATCAGCATCAACACCTCATTTTGAGAGTCTAGTGTTTAGTCACCGAAGACGCTTTCAGAGTTATTGCCTCCTCCTTACACACATACTTTTTATTTTTTTAATTGCTGCAACAGAGCCTCAGCAGTAAAAAAAAATACCTTCCACTGAAATGCACAGTCACACAAGTAACTCCTCAGCAGGATTGCCTTGCTGCTGCCAACCCAATTAAAAATGGGAAGTGGATCCACGTTTCAGTAAAGCATTTTAATATGCCACTGCCCCTTCAAGTATGCAGTAAAAAATTATGTATGTGCATCCAGATTAAGTAGCACCTGAGGAAGATGATTTCTAGATGCTCTGCACCCTATCAGCAAAATCTTAGGGAAGAGAGGAGTCCACACAGACATACCTGAGCTTTTCTGATTTGCATCGGGTTTTTTCTGCTTGTTACAAAGCAGAATAACTAAGAGTAGGTTGTATTTTATTTTACTTCCTTAAGGTACAAACTGAAGTGGAGTCATTACCAGTCTGTGAGCAAATCATAGACTTTCTATGCTTACTTGCTTACAGAATTCCCTGATCAACCTCCAGCAGATCTGTGTGTGAATCAGCACAGCTCTGTCTGCCAGAGAGCTAGTGTTCAGCTGTGGTCGCAGGACCACTGGGGTGATGATACCTCGAACAGCCCATGGCAGAGCCAGACATCCTCCAGAAACCAGTGTTTTTCTCAGAGGCAGCAATCTAAAGGCTGTGGAGTTCAACAATTGCAACATGTTGTTACTGCAACATATTTCAATGCACCACCAACAGCAAAATTCTAAATGCTTTCATCCCAAATCTAACTACTTGAAAATTATTAATATAAGGAAACCATTTCCAATTCCCATCAATATTTACAAAGGCAAAACAAGTGTCCCTGGTCTCGGTTCACCCCTGTGGTGAAGGAATCAGCATACTGTAATATGACCTACATAGCAGGATGTTAAAACTTTGTTACAATCCTGTAATCCCTGAGCACTGAAAAATTCGGAAATCAGGCAAGATGAATGTAGTGGCCCAGATTCTCTCTGTCATTTGGGCAATTTTTCATTGCATCAGTAGTGCTAATTCACCCCGCAGGGACCACAGCCATGGCAGTGAGCCACCAGGTTTGTTGCATCATTGTCCTCCTGCTCTATGGCTGTTAAAAGCAAGAGTACATTTGCCTTTCAGGAAATCTCAGCTGCTGAAATACCATTCTGTAGGTGCAGATCATAACCATCAACTGCAGTCACTTTTAGGCTGCTATAACTTATATTGGAAACCTCTGCATTGCAAGTAGGTGCTTGGGACACACATGCCTGTGCCCAGACAATTCTGTCCACACCGTTTGGACCAATATCTCTACTCAAACACAAACCTCGAGGTCAGTTATAAAGCAAGCACTGGAAGAAGTACAAGAAGCCAACGTGTATTCCATCTACCTTTCCAGTGCTATCATATTAGCTGCTATAACTGTCAAGAGCATTTCTAGAGCAAACGTTCTCCAATACCATTAGGATGACTGGAATCTGTAGGTCATCTGACTACAGGTAGTCTAGTGCTATGTCAGGAGCTGCAGCTGACACACAACTGAACTACAGAGATACTAAGAAAGTGTAAATGTCTCTTCATCTTCTCTTCTGCCTCATGACGTTTAACAAGACCAAGTGTAAGGTCCTGCACCTGGGTCGGTGCAATCCCAGGCACAGATACAGGCTGGGTGATGAATGGCTGGAGAGCAGCCCTGAGGAGAAGGACCTGGGGGTCTGGGTCGACGAGAAGCTCAACATGAGCCGGCAGTGTGCACATGCAGCCCAGACAGCCAA
>WAAF01002174.1:1254367-1667786 GCA_013400475.1 Tricholaema leucomelas
TGCTTTTCATCCATCATATCTGAAACAATGGGATGCAGGACCTCCAGAACCAGGTGCTGACATGTTAGGGTTTCTGCATAGGATTACTAAACATGCTCAAAAACATTTTAAGTGAAACGCTTGATTTTGATGAGGCTGCAGGAATCACATCTGATTTTCTGCCAGTCCCCTTTCATGTTCTTCAACAGTACTCCTGGCAGGTTGACAGAAAGTGGGAGTTTGAAAGAAGTTATTGCTCCAGGATTGTCTCAGAGATTGCAGAGCTCCTAAGTGCTGGCTGCTCTACAGATCTCATTAGGCAGGATGCCAAGAAATGCAGAGCAGAGTAACCCTGCTCATAAACTCCAAAGCTGCCAGCTCTCTGTTAGCCCACCAGGCAGAAAGAATAGAAGCAAGAGTCTGGAAGCTCTGGAAATGTGCAACTGCTTGGCAGCCCAGGCAGTCAGAGGATCCAGACAGGCTTCCTTGAGCCAGGGACCCCAGAGCTTCTGATGCCTCCAGTTCCACATGACATTAACTTTGGACCAGATCATCATTGCAGGCCTCTTCTGACTGAAAATATTCTATACCACTCTAAGAATTGCAAAACCACTCCATTTCAAATCAGAAAAAAAACCAAATTAGCAAATCTATCAAAATCGTCTGCAAAATAACCTTTTTATCGTGCTGCACTGCTTAAGTAATGGGTTGTTATGGCTGGTGTACAGCACATCTTTTGGTCTCGTTCTCTACATGTCTAGATCGCACCATTACTCAGCAGACTGAGACTTCATCACATTCATTGACTCTCCACTCTTATTCTTTATCCCAGATATTCATGACCTCCTAATCTTATTTTCAAAAGTCCTTTAGGCAATAATATGTTTTGTTGAGTTTTCCCCTTTAAACCTATCTGTCTAGCCATACAACTCCAGAGAAAGCAAGTGGAAAACAACAGAACTGAAGAAGACACTAATCATGCTGGCTAAGTTGAACAGGATTTATTTTTCTGAAACTCCCATTATCGCAAAGCTCTATATGCAGGTCAGCAGGCTTATGTAACAGTGATGCATCTGCCTCTCTGTTCCAAATAAGACAGAATATGCTGTGACTGCTACATAACCTTGTGCATTGTTCATCAAAGGCTCATAGCCATTTTTTTTTCCTATTAAAGGAGATCCACTGAAATTTCAACCTTTGGTTTCTCAAGGGCCTGCAGTTACTACATGTTCTCAGCCTGGTGTTTACAACCAGACTAACTAGATCATATATTTTCTTCTTTTATTCATTACTGGAAGGAACAGATTTTGAGTTAGTTCCTTTCAGTTGTATTTTAATAATACTGGTTTAAGGTTAGTTGTTCACTTGTGATTGTCTCTATCTTAGTTTCTTGCTGCTGCTTCTCTTCTGCCTTTGACCTCTCCCATTTTGTCACTCCTGTGAAATGGTCATGGCAATGGGCACGGACTTCCTACATGTCCAGAGGACACAACACAGAGGAGGCCCTATCCAAACTTGAATGTTGTAAAAATCTTATTTTATTAAAACTAGGTCAAAGTATTGTGAAGGGAATGGGACACAAGTCAACAGCAGGAGCTCAGTTTTCATGCTTCAGTGAGGTATGCATAAATCCATGGCATATGCTCATACTTGAGAACAGCAGATCTGGCGTAATGCAGTAGGCACCATAATGCATTTTATTCGGGTACCAAATACATGTAGACATCTATGAAAACCCCAGTTCTGAACCAAGAAGGTAACTATAACTTGCAACTTCAACCTCTGGCCAATGTGGAAATGAAATCACTGATTTTCTGTATATAGTCAAATGTGTCTAAATGCAAGGTGGAGCAGCAGGAACAAGGCCTGCTGCATAATAGACTGTGCTCAGAACAGCAGCAAAGAAAGGTCAGAGGCTGTTCTGCTGATGAGACAGCATAACCAAAAAGCACAAACCAGAAGGACCAAACAGCACTCGGAAGCTGATTGGCAGACAAGCCTTTGACATCTCATATGTAAGGGAAGATTTTCCTAGCTTTTGAGACCTTTCAGAATGAATTATCCATTCTGTAGGTGTGACTTTTTTTTTTTTTTCTTCTGCATTTGATTCCAATTTTACCACAAATTAAAATACTGAAATCAGGACAAGACAATAATTTGATACTAAGCTCACAAAAAACAATAGTTTGATGTGCACTACTTTAGCTCTAAAACTTCCTAAATTTGCCTGTAATGACACCCAGAGCACGGCCTCTTAAGTTCATCCATGGAACAGGATCATCCACTGAGTGATTTTATGCTCAGTTAATATATGCAGTGCTATATTGAGCCCAGTTAATCAACACTATCTATTCTGAAAGCAGGGGAAAAAATAATTCTGCATGTCTATCACACTCCATCAGCTTTCCCCACTCACTCACGTTAAGCAATTAGTTACAAGGACTTCCTGACTAAATTTACATAAAATACATCCTTCCCTCATACACCTTGCTAATGCAATACATTATAATTTCATAAGGAATTCTTGGAGATCACCAGTGGCAGACAAGTACCAGAGATGACACTACGCCTCAGGAATTTATGAGTATAGCAGTTTCCCAGATCATCACTTCACCTTCAATGAACTTTCATGCCTGTGGAGCATAAATCACAAATGCTATTTACTATCAGAGATCTTCTGGGTCTGTATGAAGTATGCAGATTATCCCTGCATTGTTAAGCTCTGCTTTGAATAGGCCGATGAGAAAAGAACAGCTATCCACAAACACAAAGCTCAGAAAGACTGACCAGAAAACCTCTGGAAGAGCGAACTTCAATCATTTGCAAGAAGAGAAGCAGGTGGAGTCATAGAATCATATAGAATCAGAATTGGTCAGGTTGGAAGAGACCTCCAAGATCATCCAGTACAACCTATCAACTAGACCATGGCACTAAGTGCCTCATCCAGTCTTTTCTTAAACATCTCCAGAGACAGTAACTCCACCACCTCCTTGGGCAGCTTATTCCAACAACAATCACTTTCTCTGTGAAGAACTTCCTCCTAATATGCAGCCTATCTGGATAAGATTTTAGAGAGGGGCTTCTTAGGGCCAAAATTTTGGGTTACTACAGGTTGCTAGGCAGGACTTCAGCTAGCATAACTTCATGAGCTCAGTTCTAGGCTGATGGCTTAAGCAGGTGGTGATGTATTTGTGGCTTCCAGTAACAACTTGGTCTTGCAAACCCTCCTCACATAGATCTGTTTAAGAGCATTGGAATGGGGACAGAATATTCAGGAGATGTGTAAGATTGAGCCCTAAGTACTAGGACACAACAGCTCTGTTGGCAATAAGCTACTGCAAACAGTTGCACAAACTGAAGAAAAGCAAGAGTAGTAGTTCCAAGTGTCTGCTTTTAGCATTATATTTACAGCTTTTCCCTGACTGTGCATATATTAAGCAGGTTGCTAACTTATAGTGAGTGGAGGGAACAATCTGGCCGTTTATCAGGCAGTTAACCTTTAGGAATGACCTTTGTTTTAACATTAAACCATTCTGCTTCATGTTCGGAGGACTGATGTTTGTCATCATTTGGAAAAAAAAAAGAAGATATTCCATAAGTATTTGTGAAGATAGTCAGAAAGAGGATTTCAGTCTTGCACTCAATAGGTCTTGACTGATACAGGCTGTTTAAAGGTGGAGTCACCGCAACCCTGAGGCTGCAATGGAGCACACAGATCGTGGCAGAGTGAAGCGGCACCAGAGCACATGCCAGGCTGGGGGAGAAAATGACTTTAAAGTGTAGTTCTGAACACAATGGCGTTGTACTATGGAGTGTTCCCACTGACTTTCTTCTAACCAAAACAAACATACCACATCAATCTTCGCTCAGAAGTTACCAGCTAGCAGCTGGACTCCTCAGCCATAAAATTTGTCTAGTATTAAGATGGGGCCAAAATACTAGAGACAATGGTTGGCACGACACCATTTTTATGACCTTACTACAGTGGTTTCTTGTTTCCAGGGCAACTTATAAAACCCATGTAGGAAAATCCCTGTTGTAATTGAAAAAAAAGAGGTTTTTATTTTTAGATAGGGTTAACCCATCTATTAAGAGAAGGAAATGAAATCAAATGAAACTGAGAGCTGCAGTAATGCTGCTGTAGGAAAATCAGAATGTTATTACTGATAACATCTGTGGAAACAATTAACTGAAAGTAGAAGACTTCTTTGCAGAGGTCCTGGGATGATTTACTCAGGTTACTCTTTAGCAAGTGGTTTCATGTAAATATTTCAGACATGTTGTGAATACTATACTTTCATCATGCCACCCTTAATTTGTTTGGCTGATTCAAAAATGAACTTTCTGATAAAAGACAGAGCCAGAACCTGCCTTGCATTCATGTTCAAAGACACAAACCCAGTGAGTTAACCTTTGTTTTTCTCTAGGGAGAAGGCATTATGGTCCCAAATTCCACACTAATATCGTACCTTTCTGACAGCACCAAAGATTCTGAATGGAAACAAATACTAATGTGAACAAATTGCAAATATTGAACCCTTCCCTGCATCACACTAGTATGGGAAAAGCACCACTTCTTTCAAGTTTCCTCCTATCTCAATTTGCTAAATTACTTCTGTCAAGATTCAAATCCAGCAACTGCTTTCTCCTTAGTTGCTTTGCAGCTGAGGAAACAACACCAGCTAATGCAAAAGCCCAGCTCTAGCCCATGACCTGGAGGAGGGAGCTAGTAGATGTTTGTGCCTGGCAGTTATATGCTACATCTTCCACCCCTTTCTTTGTGTCCAGAGAAGAGCTCCATTTCACAGCCAAACTTTTTAGTTGGTTCTTGAGCACAAACAAAACCACCTTTGTGCTGGGAAGGAGGGAAAGAAAGCAATACAAATGGAACTGCTGATGCAGAATCTTTCTTTCCCTTTCCCCCCTGCAGAAAGCTGCCAGGACAGCAGCAGCCTCTCGCAGGGAGCAGGCTGACAGTCTCAATAATGCAAGTCACAAAACTGATCTGGCTTTTCAGGGCCAGACAAAAAGGAAAAGAGCTGGAACACTTCTAAAGCAATGAGAGTTTTCCTTTGTAGGACTGAAGGTTGAACGAAGGCTCACAAGAGGCTACAACTTCAACTTTTTATTTTACTGCTTCAGACTGCAGTGTTATTTCACAGGCATAGCCAACAACTTCAATTGGTAGCACAGTGGAGCTGCGGCTGCAGGAGTATTTTTAGGCTTGGTTTCCAATGGAAACAGAGCATTCAGCACTGCATGTCTCTCTGGACCTGCATTCCTGCATTACTTTTGAACCCAGTGGCCATATTTAACTAAAAAACACTTAGGAAAAAAGCCTCAAAATTCCTACAAGTTTCCAAGAACTCAGAGGCCTGGCAAAAGACAGCAACTCCTGTAATAAGCTTCCTCACTGTAGAAGAAACTACACTAGAAAGGATTTTCCCCCTCTACAGAGTTCAGGTGGGTTCTCTGCTTATCAAAATACTGCAAAGCTTCAGCTGGGGCTCAAGCTCCTGGCGCACTTGTCAGAAATATTCAACTCATCAGAAGATTTGATTCAGAAATTTGCTGTTTCTTCAAACTTATAACTTCTTATGCCTTTATCATCGGGACATGACAAACCAGCACCCGTCTCCTAACCACTGTGTGATCTAGTCTTTTCTCTCATAAGATGAAGTGCCTAGCTCTCACTAGCACTGGGCTGTGTGCTTCAACAGCTGCATCCAACGACGTGAACCTACTTCAGATGCACAGAAACTACATTTTCTTGGCTGCCAAAATATCTAGATATTAAATAATATCTTCATCCTTGAGAGAAGATTTGCAGGTGGGGTCCAAAGACAGTGTGACTGCAGACTGCCACAAATTAACATCGTGTATACTATAATTCACAGGCCGTCCCAGTCAATAGCACCTCTCTAATTACTAACCTGTTTCGTATGAAGCTGGCTTTCAGCACCAGCCTTGCTCATACCCTACAAGTCAAGAGCCTAATCCACATGGGACTAAATGTCCATTCAATGGGGCCAGGCACTGCATTAATCAGGGTGTTGCTTGCAAGCACCCCTCCATTATTTTATTTATCCAGAGAGCCAGATCTTTCACTGTCTTAGCATTGGCGATGCAAGGTTACTATAGCAACTTCTGTGACCTGCATAATTAAGATAGCAGAGAAGAGCTGATGGCTGAATTAATGTATTTATAGTCTTGGATAGGAAACTTTTAAAATTAAAGGTCTACATTCTCTATGCATGATGTTACACTTATCCCACTTCATCTCCTTGCCCAAATACATACATTTTGAAATGCTAAAGTGTATGATGCAATATATTAAGACAACACTATTTAATCTTTTGTGTTTCTGTTTTCAGCTTAGCACACAACTAAACTACTTCATAAAGTCCAAAGACTAATGTCCATGTTACAGTATGGTTGGCCAATTTATTAGTCTTGTAGAAGCCAGAGTTCTTCACCAGATTTGCAGATTATATATATTTCCACAATATTTAAAACAAGGCAGTTCATCACTAGTTAGCCAGTTTATGGCATATTAAGCACAGAGATCACATTCTCTCTCTATCTGCTTTTTGTTTTCCTGTACAAGTTCTTTTTAAGGAGCCACTACAGTCAGCTAGAGACCTGCTTGCCAGCAGTCTACTACAGATGAGGCTTAAGTAGCATATAAGTCATATGGTGACCTTCCACACAGTCATAAAATCCTGTCTCAAGGAGATAGTAAAAAAGAGTTCATTCTTCTCTCTCAGGCAAGTTCCTTTTTTGTTTTACTTTTTTTCTTATTTGTGTCATACCAATAAAATTCTCCTCTGAGCCAACTCCTTCTCCCAAAGGCAGTAGGATTAATTTTCTATTTTCACGAAGGAGGGACATTTAGCTTCAAAATGCAATGCCTCAAAGACATAGACTATAAAAAAACCCACACCAGTATCTGTGGAGGAACTGATGGGGATGAATTAAATCCACTGCAAGAATCTTCTATCACTGCAGTCTCGACACAAAATGCAGAAGCATTTTTGCTCTCTGAGTCTCAGAAAGCAGAGACCAGCTTAAGGGATTCTTGAATCGAACAGCTCTGTCACTGGATGGAAGTTTGGATTCTGGGAGTTTTTGGTTGGGTGATTTCCTGGGGTTTTTTTAGCTTTAATTTTTTTACTGTAAGTGACATAGCTAATGAAGAGCTTTTGTATCTTCTGCATCTGATCCTTTTCCTCATTAATCTGTAAGCCCTCAGGAGGCCAGTGAAAAAAAATTCAACTTTGGTAGAACGCATTAAACTGGCCAATAAAAATATTAATTTCAAAGACATCCAGTTAAGACTGGGGAGGGAAGAAAGGGATTAAATTGTCCATCCACCTGCTTTCCCAATATTGATAGACCAACTTAATTCTAATCAACTTGAATCATTGACAACAACCCCAAAACTATCACACTATACGTCTAACTTCACACTTGTAATATTTAAACTTATTTCCCTCTGATATTTTAAGGGCTTTTGGCTAAGGTTTTTAAGACTCCCCAACTTTAGGCTGCCAGCTATATTTAAATGGCCTGGATTTGAAAAAGTGCTGAGTATGTCACACCGTTAGTGAGGTTTGAGAAGTGCTTAGCTTTTCTTGGCTGCAGTCTCCCCATGTCACAAGTTAATCGGCAGAAAGTTCTAGACCACACTTTTTCACAGGATCACAGGATGTTAGGGGTTGGAAGGGACCCAAGGAGATCATCAAGTCCAACCCCCCCTGCTAGAGCAGGACCATGCTATCTAACACAGATCACAGAGGAACACATCCAGACAGGCCTTGAAAGTCTCCATAGAAGGAGACGTTTTTTACAACACTCATCTCACTCCCTAGAGAAAAATCTTCTTATGCTCCTAGCATAGCAGACAGATGAGAAGAGGGCTTTTTTTTGGCCCATCACCACTGCCTTGCCTTGTGCCTTTGAAAATGAATATTACATCTCTCAAGGTAATTTCACTATATATCAGTTCTTATCACTTCTTTGCACCCTCCTTTGTTCTAAGCCTTTTATTTTAACTGAGTTAAGAAAAGGTTTCATTAGAGAGGACAGCATGCTGGCTAGCAATTAAAATATATCAACAACATTTCTGCAACCCTCCATTGACTCTTAGCCCATCTCTCTCATCTTTTGCAGGGAAAGGTCAAATAGGCTCTAAAACCAACACAAAGACAAGGGAAAATATCCACAGACATATCAAAGTCTTGACTAAAACACTAATTTTTTTTTGTACATGTGTGAAAAGTTTTATTCACATTTGTTGATAAAACTACCCTAACACAGCTTATCTAAAATATTTGTTGATAAAACTAGCCTAATACAGCTTATCTAAAATACCTGTCTAAAACACATCTAGTAAAAGGCCACAGCGGTGCAAAGGCTGGTTTTTTTTTCATGCCACCAGGATCTGCATTGACAAATAGCAACACTGACACCACCTGCATTTTCAAGGTCACTTGGCAGTCTTGAGTCTAACACAGCATTTAAAGCATAAGGAAATCGTGTTCCTTCTTGCCCCCAGACTGCTTGGGAAACATTGGGAAGTCACCCATCTCTCTCTGTCTTAATTGTGCCCTTGTGAAAGTGAAGGATGCAAAAACTACTGCAATGTTGAAACACCTGCTTAATCTCTCAGTTCATCTATACCTTTAGTTAAGTCTTTTGCTATCAAAGTTCATGACATTTCATTATATGCTTAAGCACACCACTTTAGTGATTTTACTGATGAGACACTGTGGTGTGCACAGTGTTCCCATCTCTGTGGTCATATTAGCAATATTTTAAGCTATATAAGAATGTATTTTAACTTGACAAACCAAGTCAATATTTTCTTTCTTAAATCCTATACAATTCTGTCCATCCTTGGCTGTATGCATCCAAACTGAAGCCACTAATCTCTCCTGTTTGTCACCTTCAGATTAAAGTGATTTTCAGCATGGTCCTGATGCTGAAACAAAGCTCTCTCTCAGGAGGCTTTGCTTATGTGTGAAGGATAAAGATGGAATGTTTTATGTAGAACACCACAAATAATAAGAAAATTCTTTATGTATTCATTCAAGCTTTGATCCAAACTAAACAAACTACTTTTTACTATTGTCTTTAACAATAGCTACCATATTGCTACTAAAGTGCAATTATGTGGTACTAACAGTGTTCTCATTTTGATATCAAAGCTAACAACAAACAAACAAACAAATCCAAAAGCAAAGAAGATTCCGTTTCAAATGAGTAAAAATTTGTTGTGTTTGTAATCCAACAGACTGACTGATTTCTGTGATTCTGTGATTTAATTTCTGTGGCAATGTCCAGCACAGCCTGTGCCCTTCTCTAGACACATACTGTGCAGGGGCATTTAACATGGAAAACACGTCCAGGAGCAGTAAATATGAGGATCTCCTTTATGTCAAGAAGGGAACATTAGAAAACATTTGCACACATCGACCTCAGTCATTCTGATCAGGGTTAAAAAACAAAGCACATTAAAAAGAAAAATCAAAAACTTCACACAGAAAAGCTACAATATTATATGTATTCTCTTAAGATAAAGAGACCTGCTACAGCTCCCTGCTGAAGTGCTGGCTTGGTGGGTGTCTGAAAGCACTACAAAGCATTTCAAAAACTGAACCAACAAAAATATTCAAACCATCTTCGCTTACTGGTGTCAGCCTGGCATGTAACAGCAGGCAGGCACTAGTTCTATTTTGTTCTAGGATGCTTATAACACAGAATTGCTCAGGTCAGGGGGAAATCTCTGAGCAGCCAGCACTACTATAATGCCAAACCCAAAGGCAAACCCAGATGTCACATTTTACAGACCAGGCATTCTGTGAGGAAAACTGATCTTCCAGCTCTTTTCTGATCTTCCAGCTCTTTTCCTCGATGCGTGGCAAGCCCCTGACTTTTAAAGACATTCAGACTACCATGAAAGGACCTGACTTAAATTTCTTTACTAGAGGCTCTCTGCCTAGCCCGCGTTTTCCTCCAAGACGTGTCTTCCTTTTACTTTCTCTAGTAGAAGAAACCATAACTTCCTTAACCAAGCCTCAGAAGATATTTCAAATTCCTTTATTTCTATCTCATGCCTTTATGCATTAATTTTCTCAAATTCTCAAAGCAAACTTTGCTATAGCTGAGTACACTTCCATTGTGCCCTTGTGAACTGGTTTTCTGTGCTACGGTGAATAAAACCAGGCCCTAATCAGGTGATCTGGGGTTGCTCTTTATCTCCTCACTCTGCTAATCTCCTTATCAACCTGTATCAAATCCAAATATCTCAGTGTTAACCAGGGCAGGAGGTTTGATTTGTAAAACTGAAACCAACCACTCCCAGCTCTCACTTTCCTTACAATTAAGCCCAGCTTCAACTCCATCTGCTGTCACTTGGAACTTGCACTGAAACTCTGCTCACCCAGATACATGATATCTAGTCAGGAATCACAAACAGATGCCCCAGTTAATAAATAAATAAATGTATGTATTTTTGCATGAAACCACTTTTTGTGCACTTCTGAGGAATTACCTTAATGTACAGAGGGATCTGGACAGGCTGGACAGATGGGCACAGGCCAGCACCTTAAACAAGGGCAAGTGCCGGGTTCTGCACATTGGCCACAGCAACCCCAAGCAGCACTACAGGCTGGGGATAGAGTGGCTGGAGAGCAGCCAGGCAGAAAGGGACCTGGGTCGACAGACAACTGAGCATGAGCCAGCAGTGTGCCCAAATGGCCAAGAAGGGCAGTGGCACCCTGGCCTGTATCAGGAATAGTGTGGCCAGCAGCAGGACGAGGGAAGTCATTCTGCCCCTGTACTCAGCACTGGTTAGGCCGCACCTTGAGTACTGTGACCAGTTCTGGGCCTCTCAATTTAAGAAAGATGTTGAGGTGCTTGAATGTGTCCAGAGAAGGGCACCAAGGCTGGTGAGGGGGCTGGAGCACAGCCCTGTGAGGAGCAGCTGAGGGAGCTGGGGGTGTGCAGCCTGGAGAAGAGGAGCTCAGGGGTGACCTCATTGCTGTCTACAACTACCTGAAGGGAGGTTGTAGCCAGGTAGGGGTTGGTCTCTTCTTCCAGGCACCCAGTGACAGAACAAGAAGACACAGCTTCAAACTGTGCCAGGGCAGGTTTAGGCTGGATGTTAGGAAGAAGTTCTTCACAGAAAGAGTGATTGGCATTGGAATGGGCTGCCTAGGGAGGTGGTGGAGTCACCATCCCTGGAGGTGTTTAAGAGGAGGCTGGATGAGAGGTAGTTGTAGAGGGCAACGAGGTCTGCCCTGAGCCTCCTCTTCTCCTGAAGAGAAGAGGAATCCTCCAGAAGAGGAATCCTTTGAGTTGGAAGGAGTTTTAGCTGATCACAGTAGCAGAGATTGCAGCACTTGGTGTACATGAAATGAGATGCACAGGAGAAATGGTGGAACACTGGAATGAGTTGCTCAGGGAGGTGGTTGAGGCCTCATTCATGGAGATAATTTGAGGCTCAACAATGCTCTGGGCAATCTGATCTAGTTGAGGATGTCCCTACTTACTGCAGAGGGGGTTGGACTAGATGACCTTTAGAGGTCCCTCCCAACCCAAACATTCTGTGATTCTACAAAATGGCACCATGTTTTAATTTATTCCAGAATATTTAAGCTACGCAGGACTGCCAGACCACTTGTAACAGACCTCTTCTTAAATCTTTTTTTTTCTCTACATGTCATTCTTTTACAGATCTGTTAAATATACTCTTTGGCAAAATACTTCATGGCTTCACTGCTCTAGGTTTTAACATCCGGGCTTCTGCTGTAAAGATCTCACTGAAAGTCATAAAATTATTTGTAAATTAAACTAATTCTTCCATGACAAAAATTATTATGGCTTCAAGTCTATGACCTCAATCTTTTAGGGAACTGAAAATGTTAAATCACACTGAAAAAAAGTTGTCCCTTTCCTGTGGGAGAGAATACAATAACGTCCCAGACTTTATCAATTATCCTTGACATAAAAATACTTGCATTTAACAACCCTTGAGAGAACCTTGTCCCCTTCACAGGACCTGCAATAGAGCAATTAGTATCTGTGAGAATTTCACAAGACAGAAACAAATGATCCTGCCTGTTGTATGTTTTAATGGTGGCTCCTGTCTCAGCGGGGTGGAGTGCTGGAAAAGGCTCCTGGAGCAGAGAGCAGGTGGAGCAGGCCAAAGGGACAAGATAACATGAATTTCTTGTATGGCTGCCTGGTTTATAGTGTTTCCATACATCGTACTCCTGTCACCTCCACATACAGTCCACACAGAGGTAGGATGATTGACAGGAATCAGTATCTGCAGTGGGAGAAGGTATGGTGTTGGATTCTAAGGACAGATGAGAGGCACTGACATAAGAAATAAAAGATCAAAGGAGCATTTCTATATCACAGACCAAATCAAATAGTGATGGAGGATTAAGTCACCTGTGAAAAAGGACATGTAGGCAAAGCAGCATTAGTGATGATTTCACAGAATTTGTTTTGAGTGATATTTAGGGTGAACTCTCATTAGCCCAGAGGAATAAATTTATCTCAGTGCAGTTTCAATAATAACTGCAAATGATGCTTTTAGAGAGCCGTTCTAAGACTCAGAATCTGTCTTGGCATTCAGAGCCAACAATAAGCACGGAGAAGTCTCTGCAGGAGTAATACTACCAAAAGGAAACAGACCTAGTCTCACTCCACTGCTTACATCAGCTAATTTCATGTCTGCTAGGGGTTCACTGCGGTAAAAACCACAAATCCCAGGAGAAGCTATCATGTGTCTGAGAAAGCACATCACATATTGTGTGCTGAGAATCAACCACATGTGCCAATAAAGACCCTGAGCAACCAACTGGCTCAGAGACACTGCTGAGTCTCATGAGAGCTTAAAAAAAAAAAAGTCAGGAAAATATATGTGCAAGAACATGTACTACTAGCTTGGGTTTGGGTTTTGTGGGGTTTTTTTGTTTGTGGTTTTGTTTGTTTGTTTGTTTTTTGCCCAGAACACATTTGGTGTTTTTTTTCCCCTTATATTGCTTCTAAAAAGTGAAAAGAGCATGAGGTATTAGAGGTATTCAGGGAGCAACACACCACTCTCTATCAAATTATGCAGTTCAGTGGTTGCTCCACGTGAAGTATTGATAGAATGAAAAACATCCTTCAGCAAAGACTTGGTTTACTTTGGTACTTGCTGAACTCATGAACTTAGGCAATTCCTCATCTATGATTCTATAGAGAGTGATTTGCCATTGGAATGGACTGCCCAGGGAGGTGGTGGAGTCACCATCCCTGGAGGTGTTCAAGAAAAGACTGGATGAGGCACTTAGCGTCATGGTTTAGTTGATTGGATAGGGCTGGACTGGATGATCTTAGCTGGATAGGTTGGATAGGTTGGACTGGATGATCTTGGAGGTCTCTTCCAACCTGGTTGATTCTATGATTCTGTCTGGGTATAACCATGGCAGAAAAATAAACCAGGTAAAAATGTTGAAGTGAAAAGAACACATTTAAATGATTTAATACAGGATAGATATTTGCCTTCTGCAGACTTGAAGTTTTCAGTGGACATGAAAGAGTGATCTATGTTTCATAGAATCATGATTTGATTAGAGGGACTCAAATGGCAAGTAGACATCCTATCAGACTTGAGGACAAGCAATATAAAAGCCTCTCTGACCTTAGCACAGCTGTGGTATTCACATTGCTGACTAGAAATTGTCCTATTAAAGATTTCTAATATCTGATTTTAAACACATCTTCAGAGTCACACCCGCCAATGACCACAGGAAGATACCTAGAGACAGCAATATACATGTAAAAATGTAAGACCCAGGCTAATTGTATTAAACCAAATCCTCCAGACATTAGTCTTCTTCCCCTCCTCCACATATGCATATTTAGGTAACTGACTTGCTTAAGCATCTTTAAATAATTAAGTATCTTTAGCATTCAGGCAACATCATGCTATCCTCAACACAAGATACATTGCCAGGCTTACATAGGGAGCTAACAGCTGAGTCTACCTGTGCCTATGTTACAGAAAAACATAGCAATGCCTCTGCTTCTTGCATAAATGGAGTAGTAAATCTTCCTGCCAGCCCCCCTCTGCTTGAGACTGTGCAGGTATATCCAAATTCTCTTTTAAGTCAATGTCTACATCTTCAGTACATTTAATTCAATTTGGGTTGTTTGGATTCAATTTCAGCTTTCCACCACAAGGTGCAACTTAATCTTCAGGAAGCAATGGATTTTTGAGGGGTCTGCTTGAGGAATCAGCTCTTGCTGCAACACAGAACAAGCTCTCAGCCATGAAACTACAGATTCTGCTTGCAAAAAAAATTGTCCTGAGCACCACGGTATAAATGAAATATATGACACAAATATGACATAAATGAAAAATAATGACACAAACATAGGGCAACCTTGAACAACAATAATTTTCCAACTGCTGTCTTAGTATGATGAAATACAACCAAAGTAAACAGCCTAAAGAGCTGTTTCTAAACGCGCATGTAGATGCAGAAATCTTCCTTAAACCAAAAGTTATTGTGTTATGGAAATTGTTCTTAATAAAGAAAACAGGAATACTATTCAGGATAAAACAAGAGGATGGAAATAGCATCCCACTGAAAGTTCATAAGTTATTTCAGACAATGTATGCATAACTCCAAGTGGCAGAATGACACAGATTAGTGACCTTACACTCATTAGGACTGTGTTTAGAGAGCTGGAAGGGGCAGAAAAGACATATATTTAAAACTAATGGTGCATAGAGAGATATGTAAGAATTGCAGAATACATAATTTCAAACTACAGACAACAATAGCAAAATAGAATCACAGAATCATAGCATCTACCAGGTTGGAAGAGACCTCCAAGATCATTCAGTACAACCTATCACCCAGCCCTATCCAATCAACTAGACCATAGCACTAAGTGCCTCATCCAGTCTTTTCTTTCCATCTCTATCGAAGTAGTATAAAGAGAGCTTACTAAATTTGTAATTCTTAATCTAATGTTGCCAATTCCACCACAAAGTCATGTCACTAACCTAAGTCACCTACACAACTTTCAAATCCCTCCAGGGATGGTGACTCAATCACTTCCCTCAACAGCCTGTTCCACTGCTTGACAACCTGTTCAGAGAATATTTTTTTTCCTAATCTCTGATCTAAACTTCCCCTGGTGCAACTTGAGGCCATTTCCTCTCATCCTGTCACATGTTAAAAGGGAGAAGAGACCAACCCCCACCTTGCTACAACCTCCTTTTAGGTAGTTGCAGAGAGAGAGAAGGTCTCCCTTGAGTCTCCTTTTCTCCAAGATATTTAATACTTTCCCATTAAAATTACATGTAAGCTTTTAATAAGTCTAATTATATTGGGGAAAACTTAATTTGTCAACTCTTCCTGCCATAAGATGTTGTAATACTTTGTTCACTGCCTTGGATTTAGACCAGACTTTGATATTCTGGTTTGCTACAAAAGAGGCATGACCTTGGACTTCATCTGTCTATATCTGCTGTATTTTCAAGGCATGGTGAAAAGGGAACTAGGTTTAAGAATGTGGGGATCTTGAATATGATCAAAGCAAGCATTACATAGTTCATGAGAGGCAGGTAATAGTTGATACAAAGTAGATGATTCAACAACAGGAGAACCCAAGTCCTGCATAAGTTCAAGTGATAGGCCAGTATGAATGAAAAGAAAGAAATCTAACCTCTTAGTATGAATAGGAAATACAATTTAAGCAGGCATTTCAGATAAAAGGATAATAATTATCTAAGACTATTTTTAAACAGTTGGTTTTAAAACTATCCAGACAACATATATTTTTATCTAGTTTGCTGGATTAGCTTTCTTATTTATTTACTGATTTATTGTAAAGCAACAGAACAGCTTGTATGTCAGTGACCAAAATATGTCAGATCTGCATTTGTCACCAGAAATGGTTTATATTGATTTTATTGAATTGTTTCAAGATCGGTGTGCTCTATTTGCAAGTTAACACTCCTAGAAATCAGCATACAGCCTTCTGTCTAAATGAAATTATACTGAAAGAGCAGAATCATAATTAAATAAAAAGTATTTAATATCTTTCAAGACAAAGTGTTAAGTGTTTATTTGTATTAAACTTACCTTGTATTCTGCAATGAAAGTCGTATTATGACATCCTATTTCATCATCATCATCTCTCTGAATCAACCATCAGGCCGTCTCTCCCCACTGTCTAATAATGTAGACCAAACCAACTGGCAAACTCATCCCTGGAGAAGAAAAAAAAAAAAATAAAGGAAGAGTACTATTTTCATTAGCTTTTCAAATTATTGACATAATATAAATGCAGACACTGGAGCTTTTATCTTTTTTTTCAGTGAGGAATGTCAATTTAACAGTGTTGCCAGTTCAGTACAGCATTTCACTGAGCTCTTAATAGTAAGTCAATTTTTAACCCCCTGGCCAATACAGCATTCAAGTTACTCTGCAGTTTCAGCACAGGCTTTAAATATTTTGATTCAACAGGGACATAACTTCCCAGTATCAACCCTCCCTTGTCAATACTGTGAATTTTCCTGTTCCTTCTAACTTTTGGAAACCAGCAAGACATTGTTACTCATCTCAGTCACTATCATCTGTAATAGTTAAGCAACTCACGTGCTAACAAAATTACTATAATGTAAAATGCTGTTTAGCAGATAAAATAATGAATGAAAAGAAGCAGGTGTTGTAGCATAGCATGTGTGATGGTTTGGGTGTCCCCCACCCCCCCCACACTTTTAGAAAGTACCCAGACTAGACTCAGCCAGCTCTGGACATTTGAATGAAGCTTGTATTTACAGCTGGCACAATTTACAAGCAGATATTTACAGTATATACAGTTATATACAGAAATATACAAGGTAAAAAAGGTAATACAAACACAATTCCCCTCCCAGAAACCTGAGTCCCCAGGAGGGGCTCTCAACCACCCCTCACCTTCCCCCTACCCCTCTCAACCTTACCCCAGTCCCAAGGAAGAATGGAGGTTTGGCCAAAAGGGTTAAAAGCAAGATGAAGCAGCCAAGCAAAGGAGGGTGAGGTTAGAAAGCAAGATGGAGTCCAGCCATCAGCTTCAGCTTCTCCCCAGCAGGCAAAGCTCCCCAGCGAAGAGAAGCAGCAAGTGCCCTAATCTTTGTTTTGCCTTTCTTCTTTACACATCCCAGCAAGACTGTGAGGGAAGTAGACCTCAACATTGTTTTCATTTTACAGCCTATCATCTAGTTCTTCTCACCAAAACATGCTAGCTAGGCTCAAACTACACAGCATGGAAAAAAATAATATATCTGAAAAAAACCAGCTGCTAAATTCTGAAGGCAGTAATCTAAGAAACACAACAATTCAACCAGAAAAGGCTTTTAATATTCAACAGCAGAATGAGTATCTGGTCATTTAAAGGGTAGTAATATATCTTAAAGACATGACAATTTTGAGTTGAAAAATTCTTTCATGACAGGTGGCAACTGAAAAAGGAAGAGGAAGCATGAAGATGTTAATTGTGCAACACAGCTTTAAAGAGCTGACAAGAAGAGGCTCCCTTTCTGGTTTACCTACTCATTTTGCCCCATTCTGTACTAACTCAGGGCTACAATATGTGAAGCTGGGGATTTCCAGAGTGCAAAACACTTTGGAGTTGAATGGAAGAGACAAAACATGATAAATGTCAAATATTTCAAATGGAAGCACTTATCTGGAGTAAAAAAAGTATTGTTTATTTCCCATCTTATTCCACCTTCCCATTGTGTATCATTGCCTGATTTATTTTGCAAGCCTTGATAAGAAGCAGAGCTTGCACTATTAGTCATGGCTCCAAAAGTTTTGTCTGTGCTCCAAAACTGGTACAGTGAGTAGTTTTTCTTACTTAAAAAAAGAAAGAAATAATACTGAGTGGCCATTGACTCTAAAGCCTGCAGTTTTGGAGAAGAAAGGTTTTAGAAGAAAGGCTTTTTTGGTCTATAGATGCCCTGAAATAACTTTGGTAATTTGAGTCTAAAAGCTAACAGTAACCAAAGCTAGACAGATTCTTGTGCAAGCCTTACACCTTACAGTGAAAACTGATTCTTGGGTAAAAGTACACCTAAGTGGAGATGGAAACCAAGAATAACAAGAGCCAGGATGCTCTCATTGGTAACAGGTTCTTAACAAGTGGTTCTTAACATGTAGTTAAACAGTGGACCTCTTTTCCATGGTATACTACAAACACAAAAAGTTTGTGCTGCTTCAGGGGAGAATTCACAATCTGACAGAAGAAAAAAATCCATCAAGGTCCTCTGAATGAAGAGAAAACCAGCTCTGCTTCAGGAAGTCCTTGATCAGCAAATGATGAAAGCACTGGGGAGCATCAGTCTGACCTCCTCTCTTCCTCAGGGTATCTGCTTTCAGTTGCTGGCTCATTTTTTTTTAAATGGCTCTTCATTTGATGACCTTAAGCTTAAATCTATTCTTCTATCCACAAGAAAGTTTCCATTCTCTCAGCATGAGAAACAACATCATCACTGTTTGTGTTCTAGCATGTGCCTGCAAAATACTTGGGAGTGTAACTTTGCAGGTGAGAATAAAACCACTTTTTAGGAAATTATGCCTAACATCTCTACATCAATAATTTTAATGCTGTAACTTTGGGGGTACCACACAGGCACAGCTTGCACAACCCCTGAACTACCACAAATCTGCAGCATCAGAGCCCCTTTTGCTAGCAGTACCCACAGCTACTGAGAAAAGCATCAAGGCATAAAATAAATTCTTAATGATGCTGCTCACTTCAATAACTCATTAAGAGTGTAGATATTAGCCAGATCCAACTGTCACACACCACCAGGATTAAAAAGCCATGATTCATCTGGATAAAACCTTGAAGAGCACAAAGAGAGCTTTAAGGGCTCTGACAAAGGAAGGAAATATCATCTGGCCGTTTAATTTGTGTTAGTTACCCAGATACTACTTTTAGAGGAAGAGGAAAGACAAATCTACAACCACAATTGAAGTGACACAGCAGTAATAAACATCAGTCCTCTCCACAGGGAGCAAGATGTTGGATTTGTCACAGCTAATCTTAGGAATAGGCTGAAAGCATACATTGCCACAGGTTTTCCTCAACAGGTGAGTAAATAAAGTGAAAGGGAATTCCTGCCTAGACAACATCTGTTTCTTCATTTTGACCCGTTCCTTCTCCCCTCCCTAGGAAGTCCTTCAGCACCTGAGTCCTCACTTCCCAAGCAGGAGGTACATCAGATGCAGACTGCAAAAGAGCTGGGTGCCTTCCTACCAGCTGTCTGCGATATGGCTGTGTTCTCTGGTGCAGATTGTTAAAGGTCAGGACAAGAAAAAAAAAAAAAAGTCTTTTCTGGAAGTTAGGAATTGTGCTTGTCTTTTGGACCACTCATCCCAAACAAAAGTGTGGTTGCTTGGACCCACCATATGAACAGTCTCTTGCAGTACTTTCATCCAGTGTGAACAGTACCAACAAGTAGAAGAATGAAGCACTGAAATAAAGAATATCATGAGTGACTGATGAAATATGTGATTGCCAAGGCACTGAAATTCCCTGAGTACTAGGTTCTAACTCAACTGAACTTCAGCTGACTCAGTCTTTATTTCCACTGAAAGTGGAGTATAGTCATCTTGCACAGGCTTCATTAGATCATACAAGCACTAGAGATCTTAATTTACAGCTGTTTGATAAATATGGAAATAAAAATTCCAGGTGAAAAATGCTAAAGAGCAATTGCTGCTGAAATCACAGCTCTGGTGCTGATTTTGCACATTTGGAAGCCATCCACACACTCATGGCTCTGATGCAGGGGTGGCAACTTTTGATAACAGAGAAAATGGTGATCAGTGACAGCAACAGAAGGCTTTGACTCTGAACCTTTCTGGGGACGAATTTGCCTGGGCACGTCTACAACAGCAGCAGCCACTAAGAGTGCTGGGCATGGTAAAACAAAACTGAAACTCACTGCTGAAGAAGCCCACCAAGTCACACCAAACCAAAAGAGAATGAACAGTATCCAAGTATTACTAGCAAAAAGAGAACAAAGAAGTTACGGCCCTGACACTGAGTCATACCCTCTTAATTTTTGCCCCTTTCCTTGGCTCCATGCACTCACACAATGCTCTGTTTCTGCAGGAATACCTCACATGGGTTTGCCAAGGGCAAAAAAAGGTCTGAGCTTGCTTTTATAACAAAAATTAGTTTGTCCTCTTAAACTACAACCAGCAAAGCAGCAGTTACTACTGATCCTTCCTGCTTCTATGCCTGGGGATGTTAGGAAAATATTTCAGTCATTTCAAATATTCCAGACATTAACACTTCCAAAGTAATTACGATGCATTAGGACAGAATCACTTTTCAGATAAAAGAATTCCAAGGACAAGGAACCATTACCTACATGCTTACTGCATTTGACTACCTCCTGACATTTTGGGTGACAGGAATTGATGCTGGAATGACTGTGCTCAGTCAGAGGAACAGAGCCTGGACCTCCCTGCCCACCCAGGGTGTCAGAGTAAAGCAGTTCTGACATATTCCCTCTGATGCACAAGACTTCTTGAAAGCTAATCAAAGGGCCCAGGCTGCCTCACATAAAAACCAAGCAAACCAACAAAACAAAACAACCAAAAAAACCCAAACACACAAACTAAAAAACCCCCAACAAACCACAAATAGCAAAAGAATAAGGCTAGCATTGCACACGATCCAGTGATCTCAGGGCAGTGGCTAAAACACAGCATTAACCAGGGTCATCTCATTGCACTCAGAAAGTATTTTCTCTTTGATTAGCCAAAATGATTATAATTGTATTAGCCATATGATCATAATGACTCTTTTAATGTTTAGAATACTGTTCTAGAGGGGGATTCTGCCATAGGACTTGCTTAATTCACAACAGAAATTGCATGACTTGGATCCTGTGCTAGCAGGGAGTCACACTTGCAGACCTCTATTCCTCCAGCATTGTCAGGAACAATGATTATTCCAGTTTCCTTACAATTATCTTGCTTTCTGCTCCCTCAAGCAAAGGGGGCTTTTGTATTAGTAAATCAACTAGCACCTGTCTGTACAGAATAATGGGGATGCCTCGTTGATTTTTGGAGAGAAGCAGGGGAAAACAAATTAAAAAGAAATTCAATCCCCATCCCAACTCACCCAGGAATCAAGACTCCTTACATGGTCTGGAAAAAAATGAAAGATGAACAACATGTTTGTTAGCTGTAATAATGTATGCCCATATGGAAGAAAAAGCTAAACTGTCCTTTCCCATGAAAGAAACTGAACAGATTGCCTAGAAATAGGCAGCTTCCGTTCCCTTTACTGAGGGAAGCAAATGCCATCCAGATGGAAATTATCAAATGGATCAAACAGCAACACTTTATTCCCAAATGATCTTTGTTCTACTTATCAGTCATTATACAGGGAAAACTCTTTTCCCTATAGGCCAACTGCAGTCAGAAGAATATTATTTATTGTATGCCCATTCAAAATATTCTCTATCAAAGGTTTCCCTGATGAGATATTGATCCTGTCACACAAAATGGAGGGAGAAGAAAAGTGTCCTTCCTAATGGGAACATTAATTTGAAATATCAGGAATCTGTTAATTCCCACTAGGTACAACACGTGACTTAGGATTGCACTGACCTTGTAGTGCAGCAGTCAGCTCTGCAGCAGCCTCCTGATGCCCAGGATGACAAAAAGCCTTTTTCACCGGACCTATTGCTTGCCAGGTTTTACAAAGGTGAATGTTACCATGGCCTAGTGGAATCACCCTGAGGTTCTTCAGCTACTCTGCATTGTAGCCTCCTGTGGGTGTTACAACTAGAAATTTACACTGAATAAAACCAGAATAAAACAGAAAGGCAACGAAATGTGGACACTTAACACATTCTTATGACTTTGAAAAATCACCGTAACATTTTGTGTGGCAGGAATCATAACCTTCTATAAATTTCGGCCTAAGCTTATGGATGTTTATCTCTAATTCTATTGAGTTACATAACTTCTGGCTATATATTTTAATGTAATTTTCTTTTAGCCTGAAAACCTACAGCAGCACAGGTACAGTCTTTTATAAGGATGTAAAAGGAATGACAGCTGTGGCCGAATGACAGGATTAGATCAAGGGCATCTAAGTTAACTGGGCCACATAACACTATCTTTTCTTTCACATTAATCATTGAACAGCAGTTCAGCTTGTGTCACAGGTCTGCCTATAAATGTGGCAAGAAATTGGAAGTTGATCTTTTTTCACAGTATGGTAATTAACAGATAAAGTTCAGCTGCAGCAATTTGGAAATACTGAGGATCACATGCAGAAGGCAGCAGTGCAGCTCCCAGGGCCTGAGGTCTGTCTAGATGATGTTTTATTTTCTTTGAGTGTCAGTAGATGGGTGTCAGCTTTGCCATGGCTGGATATATGATGGCTCCACTGCCAAGAAAAAACACCCTGGGCACACTGACCGTGGACCAGTATAAACTCTCTGCCAAAGGAGAGAAGGGAGGGGAGACCACGTGCAAAGGGGTCCCAATCTAAAGCACACAGATGGAAATGCAGTTCCTTCACTGATAATCAAAAAGGAGATTGGCAAGCAGACTCGCACATTTTGTACAGCACTGGAACTTAATAATCAATCCCACAAGAATAATTTTAGAGCAGGCAGGAGCTCCTGATGTTAAGCTTCCAGACCATCCAGTTAAGACGTACAGAACAATATATGGTTATGACTTCTGTTCAGCTGAGAGCTCCAAAGTGGGAATTCGTAGCAGGACATATATCATGACAGTTCAAATAAGTCTTGCAGACAAAACAACCTCTTCTGGGGGAGAGAAAGCTAATAAATAAAACATGAATCTTTCTATATTCAAAAAGGGTCGGATTTACCCACAACAGAAGTTATTACACTGCTAAGGCAATCGTCTTATTCATATCCCATTTGTCTATAAAGGGCTTAATTTATAATGCAGCCCAGTGCTGCAGAAGAAAGTGGGTTTATTTCAAAATAGAAAGAGAGTGTTTATTCTCATGCAAGAGTTTGGAATCTAGTTTTTCCTCAAAGATTATTATTAAACTGAGGCAGAGTTTTCTTCTCAAAGTTGTTTATTAAACTGAAAGATGTGTCTTGACAATCACAGTATTCCCTCCCCAGAAAAGAGCAGTGTTCATTCTTAGCAGATGTGTCATATTCTGCAGACTTGCAGGAATTTGAACTATTGCTTTTAATTCAGAAGCTGTAGAAACTACTACCCTCATTTATACTTTGTAAAGCTCCCAAGGTATCAGGCCAACAAGGATTTGTTTTAATATCACCTTACTTAGGACACAGAAATTAAGCACACCACTGCAAAAGAGGTCAGAAGGAAAACACATGCGCTGTGATTTCCCAGAAGAACAGCAGTGCTGCAGCTACTAAACCTCTGAAGAAAACTCTCAACAGGTCATGCTGAACCCATGTATTTGCACACACTGCTTGCTAAGTTGTTGCCCTCTCTTCTGCCTTGTCCTATTTTACGCTGTTCAAGGAGAAGCACACACAACTAAAGAGGAGCACACAGCTGACAGATAAAGAACAGTGAATCCAGCTTATTTTTATGCAAAAGCTCCCAAGCATTAGCACTTGACCCAGCATATGCTCAATGCCTCACTTGATGAATGCTGTCTCTGATCTCCCGGGGCCTCAGGAGAATTTGTAAGGTCAAGAAGGCTTCAGATCTACATTCAGATTTTATTTCCTGTTTAATATATTTATCAATTGGTACCTAAACTTACAGCGAATCCAGAAGAGTTGGTGGCTATAAACTAAGACAAAACTACAGAGTTAGTCCAAAGTGTAAGTACAAAGGAAAAATCCTCAAGCAGAACAGAAAAAAAAAAGAAACAACACCAAAAAAAAACAAACAAACCCCAACGACCTATAACAATAAAAAAGAGGTTCCAAGTGCTAATGTCCACTGTCTCTTATGAGAAGGCAAGCCCAGTGCTCAGAGCAGTCACCTAGGAGACAGGAGAAAGCTTTCAAGTCTTTTTCCCACTAAGCACTACCAGATTGTCACAACCAAGTCTCATAGACCTTGGTCACATTTACTATGAAAGTATTTTGAGTGGGAATTGCCTTTGCTTGCTTCTGCAGTGCAGACTTGACATCTGAGGCAGATGTCCTCCACTCGTCTTCATAATCACTGAGTTGAAAAGACACCTCATCTTGTCTACTCTAGACCTACATTACGAGGAGATGAATCCTGTCCCCTAGATCAAGTGCTTATTTCTCTTTGTGGCTATCAAGGACCCCAGAAGACTCAGACTTCTGCATGTTCCAAGGAATCTCGTGGGAATTAAGATTTGTTTCTGAACACATAGTAACAAACTCCCATCTGGGAGGCATTTATATGCGGAAGTCACTACTGTGAAGGTCTATGTAAGCAGTAAAGAGCTTAGGTTTCTAGCCTGATACAGATATTGTGTCATTTGAGAAGAACCAGGAAATGTTGAGTCAGTTGTCTGTCCACATTCAAAAGTCAGTGCAAATCGCATTCTCACAGAGACATCTAAAGGGGTGCTACAAGAATGTGCTGTTTTGGGAAAGCTGCAGATGTCAGATGTACCAAGCAGTTATACCACATCACACATCATCACAGAAGATATTTTCTGTTCTGGAGCCAATTCAGATGCCCTAACACACTGGGATACTTGCCTACACCAGTTGCAGCTTCATTTCCCAGGCATCTAGTGATAGAACAAGAGGATAGAGTCTCAAACTGCACCAGGGCAGGTATAGGCTGGATGTTAGGAAGAAGATTGTCACAGAAAGAGTGACTGGCATTGGAATGGGCTGCCCAGGGAGGTGGTGGAGTCACCATCCATGGAGGTGTTTAAAAGGAGGCTGGATGAGGCACTTAGTGCCATGGTTTACTTAATTAGAAGGGCTAGGTGATAGGTTGGACTTGATGATCTCAGAGGTCTTTTCCAACCTGGTTGATTCTGTGATTCTGTGACTTCTTGTTTCAAAAACCTGAAGAGGTGATTACCTCCAATACTCTCTTCAACACTCAGGGCCAACCACCTGCACTGCACCACTATTTCCCCAGAGCTTCTGTGGTTGTCTGCTTTTTGACAGGTTCATTTTGACAGGGTATGCAGATAGTATACTTCTGTCTTGTAAAACCAATGAGGCATCCAGACCGTATAGGAGCTCTATAAAGTAGACTTGTTCTTTATTTCTGCCCAGCTCATGTACATCAGACAACCTGTCTGCTCATCCATAAACCATCACTTGCAAGAAGTCTGCCATCCACAAAAGATGTCTAATTAGCTGTTCATCCAGAAGCTGCATCATCTGACAAATTAGCTGCTCTGAGATAAGAACAGTCTTGGGCCTCTCAAGCAGAACTTCCTGCACCAAGTCACAAACTATGGATACCCTCCAGCAAGGTAGCCTCAATCCTAGATTTTAAAACCCACTCACCAGAAGGGACTGTCTGCAGACAGCTGGAAACAAAGATGTGGCTGCTGTGAAACAGAGTCCCCAGCCCACAGATGGGAAAACAGAGAGGCAGTATCCAGCAGATGGCGGGGACAAGGGAGGGCAACAAAAGATGGCCACATCCTCCCTTTCTAGCTGCAGCTTTCACTAAGGGTGAGAAAGAATCACTCATGACATTCAGCCTCGGAGCCACATTACAAAAATTGACAATCTGCTCCAAGAGCTTCCCACTTAAAGAAGGGTTTGCCAGGCAGCCATATGCTGAGAGGCAATTTCAGAGCTTCTTGCTCTTGTTCAAATACAATTCCCAACTAAGTGAACTTCAAGGAACTCTTTATTGAAATTCCCTTTTACTCTGCTCTGTGTTCTCACACTGTGACCCAAAATGCAAGGACAAGGCAGAATGGATAACATCTTATTTTTTAAGTAATTGTTGATTAAATATTCCTAGTAACTAACAAAAAAAATCCCAAAAAACAATCACCTGCTCTCTCTCTCCTTCCTCAGATATCTGACAAGAATCACTAATGGCTTGAACATAAACACAGTTTCAGTGCTCGAGAAGCCAAGTTTACAGCTGCTCTGGGTCACCAGTCTGAAACTGAGCTGCTGTGGCACCCTTGTGAACCTGAGCCATCATCTGTAATAAGTCCCTGTAGCCCTCTTTTCCCCTCTTCTTCCTAAGAACTGCTAATTTCGCAAGTCATAATGTTTTCCCTCAAGAACTTGCCACACTACACTGGCCTGTCCAAAGGCAATGTAACAGTGGCTACAGTTAAAGAGACTTTTAAGGCGGCTGCAAGTCAGTCAATTTTCCACTGTAGGAGCCTGACATTTTCTCTGGTGGTGCCTAACTCCTACCCAATAAAGGTTCAATAATGTATTGATACAAAAGAGACAAAGCTGCACTGAGAATATTGTATATAACCACTGATCTTTTTTCTTCCCCTCTTTCAGCAGCAGAAGAGACAATGAGAAGCTAAACTGCTACAGAACAAGTGTCCACCATCAGCCTGGTCCCACTGTCATCTATGCTTGGACTGAGATGTGGAGCACACAAATTTCCTTCCTATGGAAACTAGTGTGTTTGGGAAAGGGAGGGCAGATTAATATCCACCTGGATTTGAGGCTGCAGTGGAGTCAAGGTGCAACAAGAACTTCTATTGCATAGCCTTATTTTCCTCTTAAGGTTGAAATTCAGTCTTTAAAGTAACAATAAAAATTAAAAAAAAAAAAAAAAAATCAATCTCTTCTCATGTCCCTACTTCTATTAGCAAATCCCAGCAGGAGAGAGAGAGAAAATAAATGAATGGAGAAAAAAAGAAAGAAAGATTTACAGCAAGTTATTTGTCCCTATGATTTGATACTGCCTTTGTTTATGCCAAACTCTGTGCAATTATACATATACAGATGCACATAAATATTGTGTCCACATTTATATGTAAAGGAACACATTATTCTAAGGTGCACCATTATCCTGACTGATAGAATGAGTCACAGACTGTGGAAAGGCAATATTCTCAGCTAAATGTAACTGGGCAATGCTTTTGAAATACTCCATTTTCTAGCCTAGCCCTTCCTGTCCTCTTCATTCCCAAGAATTGTTGCTGCAAGAAAGAAAGACTTAAGTCAGTGCTATCAGCTGCCTGACCTGATGAGAATATAGTTGTACCAGTAGACAGAATTTCTTGGTTTAATCAGGCCTTAAGAGAAGAGTCTTCACTGTAGAAATCTTTCATGCATTATCTGGATTTAATTAGGAGCTTAATATCCATCAGCTTAAGGGATAAATGGAAAGAGTTTTGCTAAGAAGACATTAGATAGTGCTTTTACAAATCGGAATTGCCACCCAAAAAGATACCAACAGGAATGAGTATGGACTAAAGAGAATTTAATCAAGGACAACTTGGTTTACCAATATCAGTCCTGAGCAAGGAACTGACTTACCACGGGCTGAGCATCAGATCTGATCCCCCAATCTCCTATGTGCATAAAAACACAGGATAAGCAACAGATGGGGAGTGGCAGGATTCCCTTTGCATTTGCTACAAATGTTTAATCTCTAGGAGAACCTAGAGTGGACATCGGCATCATTTACTTCAAAAACATGGAGTTTTGTGTTCCCTAGTTTCCAGTGCCTTCCAGGCCTTCTCCAGCAGATAAACTGTCAAAGAGATCATGTTCCTTCAACTCATTATGACCAAACTATGTCTGCTTTACATGCTATTTTCCTGAGAAATACAAGAACTGCATTGACTAAACAGAAGTTTCTTAAATGTAGATGATCTGTCACTGTAGATGTTCTGTTGCTTTTCATCTGGACATAAAAACTTGCATTACATTCCTTGTTTATGTCATCTCCCACCAGAGGAAAATGGAAAAAGCACAAGTGCAGAACAATTGTTAGTTTTCTTTGGTTACATAAAACGGCTTGTTCAGTGTAGGAAGAAAGTTGTTGCTGTTATTTTACAGCTGTCATAGGGGAATGGCCATTCCTTCCAGTGGATTTTGATTTTTAGATTCCACTTCCCTAAACAGGGTACAAATTACTCTACATGGCATCTGTAGCATCAGGCACACCATAAGCTTCCCATTAAGTTTATCCTTCACACACGCTGTGCCACTTCATGTTACTGATCCCATGCACTGCACTTATATTCTATTTCTAAGTTACACTTCTGTTAAAAACAGTGAGAAAAGAGATGACTTCGCTGCTAAATGAGACATTTTGACTGTAGTACTGGGGAAGTCAAGTGTAGACAAAAAGAATTGGGCAAATATTGCTTGAATATGTTAATAAATACTCATTTGGTGTGAATTATTGATTATAGCAAATAGCTTTCTGTGCAGTTTCAAGTAAGTTCTTTGAAAGTGGAAGAGTCTGAATAGGAATCAGGGTCAGTAAGACCTGTCAGTAAGAAGCACGCTGTTGTCCAGCTTCCTTCCAAGTGTCCTGATCCTCCAGTCAAGTACAGATAAAGCCATTTGACTCGTGTGGGTCCATAGATGCCAAGCAGGACACCACAAGTGATTCAACACAAGACAATTGTTCAGATGGATTCTGTAAACATGTTGCTACAGATCACCCTCAATTTCAAAAAGCACCAAATCATTTACATGATAAGGGGCAATATTCATTATTCTGTATGAGTCACTCAGCAAGCTGAGACTCCCAAAGGACCTCAATTTAGCAGGACACCAATATGCAAGCCATCTGGCCTGCCACTGTGCATCTTGGAGCTGGTTTCTATAAATGACAATGCTTAAAGATGTTGGAGGACCTTGTCGGTGCAAGGCATCATCTGATCTTCTTGAACAGCAATTAGCTCACAATTATTTGGCACAACATCACTATCACTTCTCATTTGCCCGTTCAGGATCGGTAAAAAATGGGGTAGGGCAGAGGTTTTAAAAAGAAGGCCTTTAGCTTACCCATCTTTTCTAATGCTGTTGCACACCGCAATGGATTGCTGTTAGTTTGTTGACAATCCTTCACTGCAGGATCTGAATAGTTCACACTAAAAGATGATTAAAGGGAGATGAAAAGCAGTGGAAATAGATAGTCAAATGAGAACAGTAGTATCTTCACCTGTTTAAACAACACTTTGGTGTAGGAAGAATGGATGTCTTCACAAAGTAAAAAAACAAGGGGCAGCAAGATTTTAAATGAAATCTGTGACTTGTGAAGCAAAGCACCAGTGTGGAACCTGTCTGTCTGAGAAAGTGCTTTGAGTTCATTTCACAGGACAGTACTACAGTACTTTAATGCAGGTAATGTGCTTGCAAGTGCCTGTTTCCCATCTACACCAGTGTGTGTCTGCAGCCCTTACTCAGGAAATTATTAAATTCCATCAGGAGAAAAGATGAGATCAAATAACATAAAACAAAGCCTGGTAGTTTAAAATAAATCATATTTCTGTTTGATAGAAAGGATCTGGACTAAGAAAAATAATTTCAAGGTGAGTTAATATGGCCCTAATCACAAGGTAGATAGCTACACTAGGATAACAAAGCCTTATTATCTTCTTATTACAAGGCATTATTAATATCTTTATTATTAGCACACTTCACACATATATGATCTGAACTCCATCCTGAACTACCAGGCCTTATATTTTACCATCAGCAAGATGAAGGCCCAAAACAATTTCTACGAGTGCTAGTTCTTAAAGCATCTTTTTATCAATACAAAAAGGTTACCATGTTGAAAATTTGCAAGTGGGTTTTGCACATCAAAATATTTTTGATCCAGCTGGTGGCTGGATATCAGGTATATTTGTCTCTAGAAGAGCTAGCCAAGCATTAGGAAGAAGAGAAAGCAGAAGCTCACTGGTGTCTCCTCTCCTTATAATACTCCAGAACAACAACTCCAGGGGCTATTTTCCTTGGCATCTGGTGCGTATTTTCTAAAGATATGTTAGATAAAGACGGTTCAGTTACTGCCGTAAATAATTGCATTGCTGCCTCACTGAACAAACGAAGACAAGATGCCCACAACAAAGTCTGCATTAATATTTCATCAAAAACAGTAATTAGTTTTTCTAAGTTTCTGAAAAGCAGCATCAAAACAGTAAGATACTAGGAACTACCCGGGGTAATCAGTGGAGGCAGGGCAAAAGCACAGGACAGATACCACACATTATTGTGCATTAAAAATATCCATTTCTGGTAAGAGTGATACCAAATAAAGATAGCTGGGAGATGTGAATAATGAAGGTTTTCCAAAAACAGTAACTCTGGCAGGATCCCAATTTAAAAAATCTGCATTTTGGAGAATTTCCAACCATGCTCCAGTTCTTTACAGTGAGGGTGGTAAGGCACTGGAACGGGTTGCCCAGGAAGGTTGTGGATGCTTCCTCCCTGGAGGTGTTTAAGGCCAGGCTGGATGAGGCCTTGAGCAACCTGCTCTAGTGGGAGGTGTCCCTGCCTATGGCAGGGGGTTGGAGCTGGATGATCCTTGAGGTCCCTTCCAACCTAAACCATTCTATGATTCTATGATTCTATGCTCAGTTAAACTTCCCAGAATGAACCAGTGTTACTGCACACACCTGCACAGGCACGTTTTTCCCTCCTCTCTCCCACAACTGGGATCCATCAAAGGTTGATGCAGCCTAGACTGCAGTTATTTCTGAGCCAGGCTGGCATGATGCACTGGCACAACTATGCTAAGCAGGTGACCTGGGACCATGATCATTTCTCCCTGCTGTGTACGCAGGGGATTGGCAGCATAGGGGGCATTCTAGATCATTCATCCTTGGAATTCAGATATTAACTCTGCTCATGGTGCCCAAGTGGTCACCTGAGGAGAGTAGACAGGAACGTGTCCAGTAAACCTACTGAAATTAAGCTGCATTTTGTCATTTAAAACTAACAATTGAAGGATATAATTTTAAAGATACTACCACTTGCAGGAATACTTCTGCTGTAGTGCAGCTTATTAAAACAAAACAAAACAAAACCCAACACAACCAAAACAAACAAACGAAACAACCACCACCCAAAACAAAAAGGAAGCAAGGAAAAAAATGCTAAAAGGAAAAAAAAAAATTCTCAAGACACTAAAGAACCACTACTAGCAAAACTACTCCCAAATTTCTGTAAAATGGGTTTTTAGGAAATCCATTTACTTAAGCTCCACACAAGACAGACCTTTCAGAACTTGCCACTGCAAACGGAACAAATAAGTTATAGATGAAACGGTTTAATAGATTGATTCAGCCTCATTTGAAAGAACAACAAATCACGAACAAGTGGTGAAAAGAAAATGGGAAGACTTCAGTGAGCCCAAACGTTATAAGAAATTTTGAAGATAAAAAAAAAACCTATTAGAGACCTTTTTCATGTGAATTATCCAGTCAGCTCAAACTAGTTGCTAGGCCATGCTAATCAGTAAAATATCTTTGTTTTAAAAAATGATTAGTACTCATGTAACAATGGGAAAAATCACTTTGCTAAGATGCTTTACCTTCTTTTCTTTTTGTGGGGTTTATTCTTTCCTGTGCAGCTGATTTCTCCCCACAGGATTTCGACCTTTATTACTTGCTGACAACACATCTGACAAATAGCTTTTTGCTGTGGTAGCTGAGGTGGAGCCATCTGTTTTTTCTCTGGGGAGCCATGCCTTATTCATAATGGAATTTTTCTGTTTCGTTCCCTGGGGAATAGCACCTGCGTGTTGATTTCCTACTTGACCCCAAAATACATCATCACATTTCGACAACTGATCCCTCCCCTTGGTGGCCCAGAAAGCACCACGCTCTGGAGGCACCAGTGCATCCTTCATCCGTGACAGCAGAGGCCAAGGAGCTTCCTCATGCATCGTGGGCAAGTTACAGTCATCCTTTGGGTTTGAGATGGAGACAGCTGAAGCTACCTGAGGAGAAAAGAACAGATAAAAACACAATCTTGGATGTTCCAGTGTATTTCTGTATCCTGCATGGAAACAGATCACTCTGTATTGTGCCTGATTTCAGCTGTAGATTCCCATGCAGTTTTACAGCAGGTTTGTGTCATGCTCTCATTTGGGTTAAATTAAAGCTCGTGCAATGTACATAAGAAAACCAACCCCGAGTTTACAAAGTTGAGGTCAGTCAAAGAGCTACTTGTGTTCTGTTCTCCATAATAATTTTATTTTATGGCAATATTTCTGTGGTTTCTTTTTATATGTGACTGTGATATGGAAATTGACTGAGGAACTTGATCTGACCTGTCATATATGTCCCCCAGACTATATAACACGTCCTAGAATCCTGAGTCTCCATTTCATTCTATTTAAAATTTCTGAACTAAAAGGAGACTTCAAGGTCCTGCCCCCACAGTGTTAATGCCCAAAGCAGAAATTATGCTTTTCCTTGTTTTATTACATTTATTTTAATCCAGGATTATGAAGGAAATTCTGTAGAGTAATACTTGTAGCTGCTCTAGCTAACTGGCTCCAGTCACTGCATTCCTGAATTTTGTTTCCATATAACCATGGAGAGGTTGTGTTGTGTCAGAGAGGGTGAAATCTCCTGCATGTTTAGTTTAGCAGCAGACTGTCACAAATGCAATTGCAATTGATCAGCTCTGTTCTTAACAGGATTCCTGCAGTTAATGGAAATTACTATAAAGAGCTTCAGGGCATAGGAATAATTGGATCAGTAAAATATATAAAAAAAAAAAAAGATAGAATTGTAAGGAAAAAAGATAGGACTACATCAACATAAGAACTTTTATTTTAAAACATCCAGCAATTTTCAATGGTAGTCTTACCAGAGAGTACACCATGGTGAAATAAAAACCTTTTAATTAGTTTTACAAGCCCCGAGCCATTCCTAAACAAAGGGGATGAAAATACAGAAAGACAGACATGAAGCATTTATGACCCTCAGCTTGTTTAAACTAACAATCAACTCTGCATCTCTGGAAGCAATCATTCTATATCTCTATATCACTCTATTTAATCTATAAAATGACTGCCAAGGATAATAGGTTTCACTACAGGAAGAAATAATGAGAAAATTTTTACTGACCTGGCAATTTTGGTGATGCTTTTGTCTTAGCTCTCGATGCAAGGCTGTGATCCTCTCTGGGCTTGTTAATTTAATAGTCGAAGCAGCAGACATGCTTGGAGTGATGCAAGAAGTGTGGATGCTATCTACTTCTTGCTGAGAGTTTGCAGATATTGACCCAGTCACCCCATCCACTTTCATGTGTGTCTCATGGACCTCTGGCTGTCCGTTGGCCTGTGAAAAGCCTATGAAAGAAGGCAGCATCTACAAGAGAAAATAGCACTTTAAGAAATTTAAGCTAGATGATGTTTTCCAGTGCTGTTTATTTTGGATTAGTTGAAAGCCACTTGGATGAATTCACTGCAATTAAATGTAAATAAAGTACATTTAACAAAACAGGAGAACAAAAAAATATGTGAAGCATTCCTGTATTTGTCTAGAAAGGAATCTTGTAATTATCAAACCTCCCCAAACTAAAAAAAAATCTTTAACTACAGCCAAAATTTGCATCTGGATACTAAAGGAAGTCCAGATAAAAAGTAAAAGAAAATACTGATTTTAAAGATTGCTTAACATTGGTGTCCCCTTAAAGAATCTCAGAATTTCTTATATTATTTTTTCATATAAATTCAGGTTCGTCTACCTACAAATGCTCAAGAAAAACAGCCAGGATAGACTTCAAAAGCGCATTAGTTCAACTGTGTGAACTTTTACACAGACCTCCTTATTGTGAATCAAAATGATATTAATTCAGTTGATCTTATTTCACCTCCAAATCAACCTTAACACCACAAAAACGTTCTTCTTCTTGACTATTTTCACTGAACTGAAGGCAAATTTAGAAAGAAACAGCAGTTGTTTAATTATGAACCTTTTTGTAACAGTTTCAAGGAGGAAAATAAATTCTTCTTGAATGTAAATGACTATCACAGGGCAGGAGCATTTTTTTATCCAACTATAAATTCATTAAAGCTACTTTTTGTTTCCTCCTTGCAATTGTACAGAAAACAAAAAAAAAAAAAAGAGAAAAATTGTTAACAAAAGTTTCATATTGGGTTTTTTTGAGAAGAGTTAGTTATTTATTTCAAAAATTAATACTTCTGACTACAAGTGGTCACTTTATTGTCATCAGTTCTCTTGCAAAAGCTCCAGAAATGCAAATACTAGAGATTTACAAGGTCAGGAATGGTTAATTAATATAAAATAGATATTACTCTTAACTTTTTTGCTCTGTGCATCTTCAGTGAACATTAGTGTATTACTTATGCCTTTTAAATAAAGAAATAAAAGGATTCTGAAATGCCATAGTGGTGTAAGATTGCTCTGAAGCGATGTCAAAAACAGATATTCTGGTATTGACTCCCTGCAAGGAGTGGAGGGAACCAGTGCTGCTGAATTCCGGCCATTGATCCCAATAACACACCAAACAATTCTGTCTAGCCAGCTGAGACACTCTCCAGAAGGAGCTTCCAACCTGGATCATTTACTCCAGGCTGAACAACAGGCCAGGTAACATGATGGTGACACCCAAGAATTAAAGGACATCTCATATTGACTGACTTTGGTCACATCATCTAGATTGCTGCTCTTCCCTAAAAGATTTTTGCAGAGGGATCTATGACACTCTGGATACCACATTTAGGCAGGATGGCATGAATGCCAAATCATATCAGAGCATCATAGGCATAGATCAGTTGGAACATGAAAGACATACATTTGGGTGTTTCTCATAAACACAAAAGCCAAAGGCAGCTTGGTTTCTCACCAAGGTTATGAGTGCAGTATCTCTCTCCAGCTCTTCAGAGAAAGTGCTGGCTGGCTGAAAGCAATGGAAGGGTTACAAAGGGCAGCGCTGAAATGTTGTGAGGCATGAAGAGATCGGATCAAAAATTATTTGATGAGAATTTCCTCACTACAGGAAGCACAGTTAGAGGCATCCCTGGTGATAGATGAGAGTCAGCAGGAGCAGAACAAGTTCTGGAGTTCAGTGACCCATGCAAAGACAAATCACTGTCCTCCTCTTAGGCAGGAGAGCTGGTAAAGCTACCAGAAAATACAGAGCACCAAATCAAAGCTGTGACACTGACACAATTCATTTCGAGAGAAATAACCTCCTTGCAGGGTCTTTCCTTCCCTTCGGTTGTTCAGCCCACTAATGCTTTTGCCTCTTGGAATTACCAAATTCTGCTGCAGAGAAAGCAGAGAAACTCAGCAGAAATATGGAGACCTGCAAACCCTGATGAGTGAAGCTGCTAGTCCACAACAAAGTTTTCACAGCATGTCCATCAACCACAAAGGGGCATTAATTTTGAGTATGTACCACCTCCTCAGCCACCACAATTTTTTTTCTGAGTTACTTGCTGTACAAACAGTCATTTACATAACAACCGAAGAGCTTTATCAGTTCTTCCCCTGGAAAGGTCAGACTGTCCTTAACTGGTTTTAATCCATATTTTATGTTCTTCAATATTTTCAATAATCTCTCTGAAGGCCAAAAATAACATATTCCTCAGCAACGGATTTTACACTTTAGAAAAACAATTACTAAATAACAACCACCATCTCCTCGCATTCAGTCCCCTTGGAATTACAATGATTTAATGATTACATTTTCTTTAATGTCAGAAAGGGAAGCCTTTTCTTGCAAAATACTTTGTCCCTTGATCTTGATCAGCATTGTCCTCAAAATATTAAAAGCCCAAAGTTAAATTTGTTCTCACCTCTGAGAGTGAGACACATCTGACCAAAGCATATCTACTTCTGCTTCCCTTTACAACTAATGAGTCCAACTTATACAGCTCTTCTCACATTATCTAAAGCAGATGTGTAAATCAGGCAGGGTACCTCCTTGTATCTCTCTCTAGTAACTATGACAAGAAATAGATAACCTACCATGGATATGATCACCTGAAGTACAGACATCAAACATGCAATGTATCTCACTGTCAATGCCAGAAAAGCTTCTGATCGCACCAGCCACATACAAATCATTTTAAAGAGATTGTCAGAGAAAGTTATTTCAGGCCTGTTTCTTTCAAATATGATTCATGGGAAGGCAGTAAGTAGTTTCTTGCAATGAAATGAGAGGAAATAGAAAAAAAACACCACCAACAACAAACTAATAATACAATATTCTAGTGAAAAGTATCTCAGAAGAAATCTCCTGACAAAGGAGGATGTTGTGCACATTTATTCCTATTCTTCAAAACAAATGATTCACTACACTGGACACGTTCCTTGCCTGGAGCTTTTGATCCATAAGGTTTAAGGTGACCCCATGAAAAGCAACAAAAAGCACTACCATTTATCCCTGCATTCCTTGCACAAATTCTCTCTCAGCCCTGAGAAATGATGGCAAATATCCACAATGGTTTCAGATCCAGTATGAAAAGAATATACAAAATACATAATCAAGCAAAATCTTTCCAGTGCAAGAGAAATTGAGGTGAGTGAGCACAGAAGCATTATCCATAACAACCATCAGTCATCTGAAGAGGTTGCAGGCTCACTCGTTTGAGAGGAAAAATTAATGTATTCCTGTTTCTACACACACACGTCCCAAAAGACAGAGAAAAGGTACAAAAATTCTGCACAGCTGCACCAGCTGGGATATGCCCATATGAAGGGCAAGCCAAGCCCACTTGGACACAGCCTCAGGCTCAGTCTAATCAAACTGAGTAAAACCTCTTTCTTATATTGCAAGTTGACACCTACATTCAGAAAAAAAAAAAAAAGGCAGAGCCCCTTTTTTCACATTCCCTAACAATCACTTGGAGTATCTTCTCTTCCTCTTCACTGTTAGCACCCCAAGTAAAGCAGCCGTTTCAAACCTCAGTCCCCATCCTTTTTTGTTAGTTGTTCAGTGAATATGTCTAACATCAGCTGATGAATACTGTCCTGTGTACTTTCCACTGGGAAAGGCAGATAAACAATAACTGTTAATAACGCTTATGAACTAATTCTACAACAGCAAGAAGAGAAAGATGAGGCCAAGGCCTTTCCAATTAAAAGAATTCAGCATTTGAAAGAAGATGATGAAAATGGGATGTGACAAAAGGCCAGAAATGACCACATACTCTGTAGCTGACATTGGGCGTGTGAATCCCAGCTATGGCACTGTGCCGAGTGCCACATGCACCAGCTGGAGGCAGCCCTTGTCCCTGGGATGTGTCCCCTTCAGACACATCTCTTCATTTCCCCAACACAAAATAAGACAAGGTTTTAATTATTTCTGTTGTACAGATTTATCACAACTTCATTATGAAGAGCTCTAAGGGTTTCTCATTTTAAAAGTAAAATATATCCTTAAGACTTGGAAATTAACTTCCTATCTCCCAGTATTTCAAGTCCATATTGGGCATACATTGCCATGCCTACAGCTCCCTAAAAGTCCAGGTTTTCTTTTCAAAATTGAGAGGCAACTTTTCTTCACCATCTTTGCTTTCACTACAGTGACACACAGTAAGAGATGTTTTCTCTGCATGAAAAAAGAATTTAAATAAAATCCTTTCTGCGCAATGAATCATAGAATCAACCAGGTTGGAAGAGACCTCCAAGGCCATCCAGTCCATGATGTATGTTTATTATGATAAAATAAACTAAAAAGAAATTAAATCATTCAAACTAAACTCCAAGTAAAGAGCTTCACAGTGTACAGTTTTATGGTGAGGAAAAGTAACTTTAAATCTATTCCTCTTTACAGGGACTCAAATACTAAGAGAAGGGAAAATGACTTTCTTTTCTGAACTTACTACTCCAGTATATACCTGGCCTCAGTAAAAAGTACATGGCTGCCACAAAATCATGAGACACTACATGACTTAAGTAAATTGCATTTCTCACTCAAAAAATAATTGAATGTAACACCAGGATTTGAAAATAATACAGAATGGCAAAGCTCAAAATGCATGCTCCTCTGCTCAGCTGAACTGGTTTGAAGTCTTGAGTTGGTGCAAGCCAGCACAGTAAAGCCATTGGGACAACAGTCATTTGTTATGCCTGAGAAGAGTCTCAAATGCTGCAAGTCTGAAAGGAGCTCCAGAGATGATTGCTTTTGCATCACACTGTCTTCGTGTTTTAGTATTTTAATTGGGATGAGCATTAGGAGGAAAATACTTCTGGCAAACAGAAGGCAATGACCAGCCATCCAACCATCCTCTGGTGTCCAGAATGATGGGAGAACTGAAGTTTGCTTTTGTCTTTAAGCATGAGTAACTTCTTGATGCCCAGAGGTCCTCCACAGAAGTCAGAGCTTCCTAGCACTCAGCTAGGACAGACCTATCCAATCTACATGTAATTCCACATAGAGATGGTGGGGGGGAGGGAATAGAGTTCTTAAAGCAATCTAAAAACCTATCTTCTTCTGAGAACCATACACAAAGTTTTTTTTTTTTACAGAACTACAAAAGGCCAGGCACTGAACTGAATACAGAACTCCTACCTTCAAAGGGCTCTGCATCAGCCCTTCATGCATCACTGCAAATTTTCAGTTGAAATTCATCAGTAAGCTAAAGCAGACAAGTCTGCTGCCAATGCCTGACAGGCTTCCATTGGCCACTAAGTTCAGAAATGAATAAAGCCAATTGCAAATCTTTAACTTCAGAAGGAAAGTTAAAAACAACAAACCAACGCTCTGCAATCCACCAGGTTCCCTCTAGTAGCACTCAAATGTTAAGAATGGTTTAGAAGGAGAAATCTGAGGGGAAGGAAAGCAATGGGCTTCCAAATGAGTTTTATGGAAGTAAAAGATGGGCATAACCCTGGAGTCTTAGATGTGAATTGCAGTGAGAATTAGAGTCAAAAAGTGAATCCTCAGAGATGAAAGGTCAGTTCAGTTTAATATGTGTCTAAAGAAGTCAGTATGGAATTTTACAAACCAAATTAATGTATCACAGAAATATCAAACAGCCTTTCTTCTTTTTTATTGTAACGAGTATTTATTAAATTAGGAGTAGTGACACTTGAATATGTTGTCACTGAAATGTTTTCTGTGGGAAAAGTGATCCATAGATACCTAAATGTTTCATGGGAACAAGCAGATCTGCCTTGGAAAGAAAGGTTTCCTCTGCTACGCATGAAATTACTTATCACAGTACTTATCACAAACCAGGATGGTCCCAGGCTCACTGTCAAGGTAACCAGCAAGAGCCATTCTGTTCTCTGCATGATTCAAACCAGAAAACCAGCCTTGAATGCCAGTGTGTCTGAGTCTATGTGAGACCTCTGGCCACCATAGTGCTGGCTACTATGGAAGGGGGCTTGTGCTCCACTTAGTATGAATAAGTAAATAGCTGTTGAAGCAGGGAATCGAATGTGGAGCTCCTGTGTTGCAAATGAACTCACTGGCCACCACAATATAGATTTTGCCTAATTCTCTTCTGTTGGAACAGATAAGATTTGTGATTATTAAACATTCAGGGAGACTGAGTATGCACAGTATACTGATATTTATTGCATTGGGATGCTTTACGCTAATGCTGATTGATCACAGCAGTGCCTGAAGAAATGAAGGCAGAGAGGTATTCTCTCCCTTCTGACAGATGAGTTGCTAACTACTGTCACATCAAACATTCATTCTCAGTCTGAGCTTGGCTGAGACAGTGGGACACAGATTTAAGATACTCAAAGGAAACATAGCCAGAGACTGATTCCATCTTGCAGGGTAGGATAGGATTCTATCTGCCTTCTCCTTCATGTGCACTGAATTGCTTCTTGCTGTATACTTGCTAAGTGTTGCTGAGTGGTGCCTTGCAAAACTTAGTATCACTAGAAGAATAAGCTTCTTCAGAAAGATACAGTATATCAGTCTGTGTAAAAATATTCAATAATCAGAAAAAGAATTACATGCATTTACCATGCTATAGTCCCATTCTGAGCACCTTTACTTCTGCTGGTGAAAAATAAATGTCAGTGTCATTAAAACATAAATTATTTTAAGGCACTCATTTTGCAGCACAAGATAATATGAACCTGTGTTCTGCTGTGGTAGGCAGCCACTTTCCAATATTTTGCAAATTGTTACACAAAATATTCTCTTCCTCTTTCAATCAGCAAGATTCTACTTCAATATACTTGACACAATTGTTACCAAATATTGTTAAATAAAACGAGAGAAAAAAAAAAAAAACAAAAACAAAAAAACAAAGGGAAAAATGAGCTTGTTTGTAGGTTACTGAAATATTGCAAGGGAATGCCTGTTTCTCCTGGTTGCCAGATTCATATTCCTGTCCTTAAGAATATCTTCAGGTAGGTGGTACTCCAAAACCAGGAAGTATATTCCTAGCATTTAAGCTGTTAATGGTAATGTTGAACAGAACCAGGCATGAAGTAGAGTGTCTCCTGTTGGAATCAATTTCATCTTGTGAGGGAAACATAAGTTGTGGACTCCCTTTTGAATATGAATGTCCACTGTATTAAGTCTGAAAATGATTCACTGTAGACCTTTTTTTCCTGATTTATTCAGACATCTCAGTTGATATATTGTGCAGGAAGAAAATAGAAATTTAAAGTGGAATGGAACAATATGTGCTGCATTATTCACTAGGATATACCCTGTCAAAACATTAGGAGAGTGGTTTTTGCAGTATTTTGTGATAAGCTCCAGAACATTCAAACCTTAATTAAAACAGCAGTAAAACAGTCAACCCCACTGACTTGGCTGAAGCAATATTTATATTAAATGCTGAAATACATTCTTTAGCTGTACATTGAGTGTTAAAACAAAATAACTGCAAATAAAATCACTGCCAATGCAATAGAGGAAACTGGAAGATTCTACAAGGAAGTATAAATGCTTACCTCTTGATCACACAGTGGTGTAAAAACAATACTGTACTCTGCTAGGGCCACATCATTCATCAAGCTTTTCATCTCTTCATCAAAAGCTAAGTTAATAATTCCTCTCCTGTGGAATTCTTTGTGCATCCTCATAATGAAGTTGTTCCTTTCCTGGCACTTTCGAATGAGGCAAGCCAGCTTAGCCTATGCAGCATGAACATATACACACTGATCTCACTCTCTGCTGAGACTGCAAAGTTGTCTTTTGTTTATAATCTTTAATTTCACACGTTTTGACCCAAAACTACAGATTGCATTCCTCTGCACCCCACAACTGCAATACATATATGCAGATAAACTGGAAAGAGACACTGTGTGAAGTCTCCCTTTCAGCAGGCTGAAAATCACACACAGCAATAACGTCAACAAGCCTTTGCCTAAGGTTTAGAGCTTGGTAGCAAAAGCTAAGCTGGGGGCAGCTGCAGAAGGCATGCACACACAGAGAAGCCTGTGAGCCATAATACAGTACCTTCAGAGGAGCTAGTGTCAGCTTTGCTTCAGACTTTCTCTTCTGAAGTTCTTTTTCCTAAAAGGTTGAAAAACACTCTGCATTAATTGGAGTCACACTTAGCATCTTTGCATGACCTTGTATCCCAAACAGGATGAAGCAGTGTAAGGAGCTGGGGCTGGAGCACGTGCCCTGCAAGGAGAGGCTGGGGACCTGGGGCATTTTGGTCTGGTGAAGAGAAGACTTAGAGGCAATCTAACCAATATCTATAAATATCTGAAGGCCAGGGGTCAAGAGGGAGGGGACAACCCCTTCTTGGTTGTGCCTTGTGATAGGACAAGGGGTAATGGGTATAAACTACAGCACAGGAAGTTCCACCACAACATGAGGTGGAACATGAGCTGTGACCCTTTACTGTAAGGGTCACAGCATTGAAACAGACTCCCCAGAGAGGCTGTGGAGTCTCCTTCTCTGGCGACTCGCAAGACCTGTCTGGATGCATACCTGTGCAACCTGCAGTAGATGGTATGGTCCTACTCTGGCAGGGGTATTCGACTTGACCTGTGAAAGTCCCTTCCAACCCCTAACATCCTGTGATCCTGTGAGCTGGTTGTACACAGAGAGACCCTGGCATACAGACATTGCCCTACCAGCATTAACACTGGTCTGAGCTGATGTGTTTTCTGTTTTCATTCTTTTTAGACAGAGCCCTATAGCAGCAAGGTTATTTCGTCAAAGCAGCATCACACTGAAGATTTGGTGTCTTTCATTACACACTTGTGTTCTCATTTACTCTGTGGATTTTCCAAATGACTCTGCTGGGGATGCTTTTCCTTCTCTTATCTATATTGTTCTGTAGAATGAGAAAAATGTGGGGGGATTTTCTGCACGTGTATTCCACACCAGGCTCTGGAAAGCGAACACCAACAACTTTCTGCTCCCACACAATTGATACGTGTCCTCTCTTAGGAGGTGAACCAGATGATCTGGTCTGTATCTTACAATTAAAATATTTCCTGCTCATGGGAAATCTTCATTCTGATTATGCAGGAAAAAACAGTGATGTCTTACCAGGCAAATTCAATTCCTTTTATGAATCAATACACTGTTATTTTGCAAATTCCTTTGCCTGTATTTTTCATGATAATTTGTATTTTTATAAAGTCTACAGTGAATGTATTTTGTGCATCAGAAAAGGATTCTCTTCATGAGAGTTGTTATCTGGAAGAAATTAAAGTCTTCAACCAATAACTTATTGGGCTTGGGAAGAAACAATGTAGAGCGGACATGAAAGAGAAGTATTTACATTGCACTAGCATTGAGGGAACAAAGGACAAGCTGACAGCAGGTCCCTGCACTGGTGGCATTCAATTCTTGATGAGGCATGGAGCAAAACATTTTACTAATGAAAAAGAACAATTAAGACTTGCCTATTTATATGGCTAGCACATCTCACCCTCTACTCACCTGCCATCTGATATGCCCCATCAGTCACTACAAATAATAGACTACAAAACAATTTCATTTCATCACCACTATTCTGCTAAGAGGCATCCTAATCAACACCTGGGAAAAGCCACAAATCCTCTCTCCAGGGGTGTCTTAAAGCAAATCACAGAACATGATTAGGTGAGGGGTGTGTGTGGGGAAATCAAAACAAACACACACAAAAAAACCAAACAAGCAAAACATAATCAAGCAAACAAAACTCAAAGTAAACCAAATAACCAACAAAACCAACCCACAACCAAATAAAAAAACCCCAAACAAAACACCAGCAACAAAAAAAGAAACCCAAAACTGTACCAGAGGTGGATTTATCATGGAGAGAGTGGGGAGAAACTTGCACACCAGCAGGAAAAAGAAAATCATCTCTTGTATTTCAGAGAAGACAGAGGACAAGCACATTCTATGCATTGTATCAGGGTATGAGGAATACCATTGAGAAAACACCATTTATTAGGATTTGATGGACAATACCAATTTGGCTCATATCATCACCACCATCCCTTTTTGAAAAATAGTTTCCAAAGAAACAGGAAACAAAATCCAAGGAGGAATTTGCTTCCACCTAAGAGCTCAGCAGCTGTAGTCACACTGATAGCTGCACTGTCAGGAAATAAGGCAGGTACTTTACAAATGTTATCATCTACCTGCTCTGGATGCTGGGTGAAATATAATGCACAAGTGTGAAAACTGCTCAGGTAAGGACACCTGTGTATATCTGGGAGTTCTCACCAGAATAACCATCAATTACTGAAAATACCAACCACACATATAACTGAAAACCTGTTAATGGAACTCCTAATGTGTAACTCCAGTTGCTGAATCAAAAAATAGTAGAAAGAAACTTAAACAAAATTCTAATGCCAGCTCAACTGTGTTTCCTCATCTGATATAGTGCAGCAAGAGAGCTAGGAATGTTAAACGTCCTGACAATTCAGGCTAAAGAGGTGGCTCTGTAAAAGAAGTTCATGTTACTTGCATTACACTGTGGGGATTATAGCAGAGACTGGCAGCAAATTATCATAGAATCATAGAATCNCGTGTAAATAGTCCCTCCCCAGCCCTCCTGTAGGCTCCCTTCAAATACTGGAAGGCCACTATAAGGTCTCCTCGAAGCCTTCTCCTCTCCAGGCTGAAGAGCCCCAACTCTCTCAGCCTGTCCTCATAGCAGAGGTGCTCCAGCCCTCTGATCATCTTCGTGGCTCTCCTCTGGACCCGCTCCAGCAGTTCCATGTCCTTCTTGTATTGGGGGCATCTAGTCTATCATCTTTCCATAACATGGACCACCCAGGTAGTTTCTCACTAGTCAAGGACACTTTAATATGCCTGGAAACCATTTAATTATCCTCAGACTTGTTTCCCAGAAAATATTATTTCAGTTCTCTCCTTTGAGGAGCAAGAGGTGGAATCTGAAGGCTAAGCTTGTATTTGTCCACCCACTGAAGCACGCAGAAAACAACTTTATTATACCTTCACGCATAGCTGAGCCCGAAGAAGTTCCACTTCATTCTGCAAGTCATGAAACTGATTTTGTAATGCAGCCTGGTCCCTGAGCTGGGCTTTCAAGGTCAGCACTTGCTGCTGTAATCTCTTATTGGCCATTTTGTTCTCCTCTATTTCTTGGGCATCTTTCGCAGCGTACATAGGCTGGAGGGCAAATACACAGATGTTCAAATCAAACACACAAGACAATAAAAATAGTCTCAGTCATGTTTTGGAGCACAAAGCTTCTCAATCAATACACATACCTACCTTGTATGTAAAAAGAAAGAAATAAATTAAGCTGATTAATTAAAAAGTATGACTTCAAGCCTTCATAAGCAGTTCAACAGTAATGCCTTACACTCATCTTAAAATGGTTTGTGAGCAAGAAGTTCTTGATCCCCTGCAAGAGCAGGGGTAGGATGGGGATTTCACAATGCTCCTTAAAGGTAAGTGCTGTATTACAGCCACTTCATATCTAGGGAAAGTGGGACATTGATGAGGCAGCCAATCTCCAGTCACACAGTGAGTAAAAGTCCCCAGCCTCCTGCTGCAGCTGCTATATTATATGTCACTCCCACCTCCCTCGCTACCCCCCCTTTTTTTTCTACACGTATTTATCTCACACAGAAAATTCCACTTTCCAAGTTATATTTTTTGTTTCGAAGATTATTAATAAAACTGATTAAATTTTCAATATAAAGTGTTTTTTAAATAAAATGTTTGTTACATAAAACATAGTAACAGTGGTACAGAACAAGAAGGAGGAGGAGTAGCTTCTGGATTTAACTCCTTTTACCCCACTCTAATTTTTTTCTTTGCTTTTCTTTCCAATTTCAAGCAGTAAGATTGAAAGGATTAGTGAGAGCTTTAGATAGATGATCAGCATCATAAGGTCAGCTTCCAGGAGTGACACTGTGAGATTAAATGTATAGATTAAAAATGGGGGGAATCTGAGGCTGAAGAAAGTATTATGAAAACCATTTCTCCTCTTGTAAACTGATATTATATATGGACACGCACAAAGTTGATACCCACAGCTGATCAAGATTTCTGATGGCATGTTGTATAAGCAAGTCTAAAAGATTAATCAGTTCAGTGATTGAATGAAAAAAAATATTTAGTCAGACCTTTGATATACTGTGGTAAACCCACATAACCTTCTGACAAAGCAGATGATTTGTCAGAAGGTTATGTAGGAAGATGGTCTGATTACTGGCTACTCACATTGATACAACCAAGACAGGAGGTAATGGGCACTAACTTGAACATAGGAAGTCCATCTAAACATGAGGAGGGATTTCTTTACTTTGAGAGTGAGAGTACTGGAACAGTGCTGCCCAGTGAGATGGTGGAGTCTCTATCTCTGTAGTCATTCAAAACCTGTCTGGAAGCATCCCTGTGCAGCCTGCTTTAGGTGAACCTGCTCTGGCAGGGCGGTTGGACTAGATGACCTCCAGAAGTTCCTTCCAACACCTATGATTCTGGAGTTCTGTGAAGAGCTAATAATCAGCTGTGATACAAAACAGCACAGTAAATCCTCCCGGGATTCCTGACAGCCTTTCCAGTTTTCCCAGTCTTGGTGACTGCAACATACGTTTACATGAAAACCTTTCATAGATCACACCACTCTGATTGCAACCCATCAATGCAACGCAGCTAACACCAGAAACAGGACATTTTCATACTGCTCTTCCTAGCGGACCAAGTGTTCTATGCAAAGCACTCCAGCTTTGTACCAAACTTTCTGGCTCCCTCTTGTGTTAAAAGAAAATAATAATAACAACTGTGGGATGCATTCAAAAAGATTAGACGAGGGTTGCAGTGACAAAAGCCTGAGGATGAGTCTGAGGCATGGTGTTTTCCTCATGAAATGTAGGTTATATAAAAATAAGTGGAAACACTCCCTGATTGAAGATGCTTAGTGGAAAACTAGGGGGGAAACTAGAAAATGCTCTTGGAAGTTGAAGACAGAGAGAAGTTTTTTCCTTTTGCACTTTGCTGACCTACTAGCAGCTTTCCGTAGTTGTAAAGCACAAGTGGGGCATACAAGGTTTATTTATGATCACTTTGTCAGATGTCCCAGTGAATAGCAACATGGCTTGTGTAGTCAAGCTTCAGAAGGGTAAAGGATCCAGCTGCTGGAACTGACGAATAACCACAGGATAGCTAGTTCTAAAATGCAGCATTCAACACACCATATTCTTATAAAATCTGGCAATATCTCTAGTCTTTGAGGTTGGTGTCTTAACTCTCTTTTACTAGTGAATAATATAATGCCACTCTTTTGGAGCCCCATCTGAAAGCTGGGATCCCTGTGCACTGGATGCTGTAGGGTAGAAAATCTATATGAAGTACTGAAAGACATACTCCAAACACGTCATCTCTCAAAAGCAAAATAGCAATAGAAAGTGATAGAAAGATTTCCTGGATTTTAGACATACACATTGGGGCTTCATGCATTGATGACAGACTTGGACTTCCCATTAATCCACAGCTCCTCGCTGGCAGTGGAAGTTGGTCTACAAAGCACCTGACATCACAGCTTCAATTTGTCTGCTCCACATCTAGTAAATTTGGGCTAGAAGACAGAAAGGCCAAATACTAGGAAAACTGGAGATTCCTTCAACATCTTTCATTAAGACCACTTGGAAATCCATGCCTCAGAATATGACAGGCTAGAGTCTTCCTGAAAAGGTGGAGGTGTCTATAATGCTATAATGCAGATCCCAGACTTTGGACTATAATGTAGACAGATGGTTTACTTGCATAATCATGGAAACATTAAATGTTCTGAATTGGGAGACCCTTAGAAGTCATCTAGTCCAACCCTCTCGTATGGAACTGGGACGTCTTTAACTAGATCAGGTTAATAACTGCTGCTTTCACGTTTTATAGCTCAAATAATTCTAGGTGCTTAATACTTCCTTCAAATCTATTGCCTGGAACAAAAATGTGTCTCTCCCCATCCAAAACACACTCTCTTAAGGAATATTCTTTTCTTCATTCCATTTACCTACATACCATTAATTTGGAGTGCTGCTTTCCAAGCATTTTGTTCCCAACCTCTTGTTTAAGATGGTCTAACTCTGAGAGAGTCTGGGTCAAATGAGCTTTGACTTCTTCATATCTTGTTTCAGCAAAGCCAAGTTCTCTGTACCACTTCTGGGCCTAATGGGAAGTATTAAAAAAGCAGAATTATTGAATGTAATCAGTCTGGTAGTGGTATCAATTTTCATTACCAGCTTACAACTATGGACTTGAGTCTAATCTCCATGTCACAAGTTTTAGATTGCTGTCAATTGGTTAAAATAAATGGAATTACACAATACACTGCAACCTTATCAGAAGAAATGACTGAGATGCTTCATGTAATTCTGAGAGAAATATCCAGCTAGTGCTATGCAGAAAAATTGATTAATCTTTTATCTGATTTCTAAATTTGAAGATAATTTGAGGCAGAAATAGCAGCTGTGAGTATGCTCACAGTTTCAGAGATTACATCTTTGAAAGCCTTTAGAGAAAATGGAAAGTAAGATTCTATCACCTAGGGAGAAAAAAAAAATCTTCCTGAGAAAAGTAAAAAAATGAAAAATGCAAAGGGAAAGAAAAAACAAAACAAAACAGAACATCCCAAGCCACTCCTATATATAATTTTTCTAGGATGCATTTTTTCCACTTCTACAGATCAGCTGTATTTGGGAGAAAAACGACCACAAAGCAACCCCTCAGTAGCTCAGCTGGTTTCTTACCAGCAAGCTCTTTCCCTTGTATGACAAATTATTTCTTCTTCTTTGTGAAAACAAAAGCTTCATGTTCTTTTAAGTACACCGAGGAAAGCGTTGCAACACACAACTTGCCTGTACCACATAAAAGGATTGATTAGAAGGATCCAAGTTAATCAGATTTAAAAAATTAGTAATAATCAAAATTATTTCTTCATGTTCAAACTACAAGGTCAGAAGTCCTTAGCTAACAATCCATCACTCATCCAAATTCAGCCCTTCATTCCATTTGCCTCACCTGAAATCTGGGAAGACTTGGAAAAGGAGAACCATTTTGCACACCCTTCACATGTATAATGCCATTGCTCTTTTATGTGTTCAGCGCTTCTTACTAGCAATAGTTTTCTCCACAGTGAGTCTGAGCAATGCCTGTGGTTGCATGAAACAACTCCATAAATACATATTTGTCATAAAAGGAATACCTTCTGCTTAGATAAGCAGAGAGTGGAGATTGTTCAATAAAGAAACAGGAATGTGAAAACTAACACATTTGGAAAGGTGCAACACTGAAAGCTTCCTTGGTGTCAAACCTGCAGATTTATTTTACACAGACTCAGAACTAGCCATCCACAGAAGTCTCCATGTAAGTGTTGTTGGACTTCATGTTTACTGCATAGATGGCAAGAGACAGGGTAGTGTTCATGTTTTACATCATCACTGAAGAAAGTGAGACCCTTTGACAATGTCAAATTTTGCCTCTCATTCAAAAAAAATGCTTTAAATTCAGGTTTGCCATATTCCTTAGTGCTTCTACTTCATTTGACTCCTCATTCTTAGTGATGGGGAAGAAAGCAGCCTGTCCAGAGATGTCTACAGCTGACAGCTTGTTTGGTGTGTCTTTATTAAGCACTCAGCTACTGTCAGTGCCCTGGAGGAATGCAGCTTCACTGGTCAACAACCAATGACTCTGCAAATCACCTCTGAGCTGAAAGATCAAAGAGGTATGTTTTGGTTCAGCAGATCAGAGACTTCCCTGGTGTGTAAATGTGTTAAATTCTGGCAGAAAGAAGAACAGACATCTAAGGACATGTAATTCTGAGGAGAAAAAAAAAATGTCTGTTACATCTGTAAGGACATGTAACAGACATTTTTTTTTTCTCCTCAGAATTACATCAGAGAATGAAGTTACCTCTTTTTTTGATTTTTCTAATTCATTTTCCTGTATTTTTAGTTCCTCTTTTGCCTTTTCGACTTGCTCTTTCATCACACTGTAGCTTTCAGACATGCTGCCCTGGATACACAACAGAAAGATGTGACTCCTCTCATCCATGGAAAATGGCACACAGGTATTCACAGGACAGCACATAACTCCCCCATTCCTCTCAATTAGCAAAAACATTCCCAGAAACTCAAGGTATCAGAGATAAATATTTCCCTGTTTGTTTTTCCCAATGAAGTAATAATTCTGCTCTCACAAGGACATAGTGTTCTCCATAGCAATTCACTGTACTGTAAGATTCGTAACTATGGGGGAAAAACAGGGATGAGAAATTCACTGTAAGACCTTGTGATTAGGTGTATGTTTCACTAAAAGCAAAACACTTAAAACCAGAGATCTATCAGAATAAAAATCAGTGAGTGAACCAGGCACAAATCCAGTCTGGGTGCAGAGTGGGCTGAGAGTACCTGGATGTACTGATTGATGCTCACCACAAGCTGACAGTGGACTCATGCAGCCCAGAAGGGTTGCATCAAGAGGAGTGTGGACAGCAGGCCAAGAGAGATGATTCTACCCCTTTTCTCTGCTCTGGTGAGACCCCACTCTGAATACTGCATCCGGTTCTGGTGTCCCCATCAAAAGAAGCACATAGAGCTGTTGGAGTGAGCCCAGAGGAGAGCCACAAACGTGATCAGAGTGCTGAAGCACCCTGCTATGAGGAGAGGCTGAGAGAATTGGGGTTGTTCAGTCTAGAGAAGGCTTCAGGGGGACCGTAGAGATGTTTTCTGATACCTGAAGTGATCCTACAAGAAGGCTGGAGAAGTACATTTCATAAGAGTGTCCAGCAATAGGACAAAGTGGAATAGTTTTAAACTGAGGGAGAGAAGGTTTAGACTGATCTTAGGAAGAAGTTCTTCAGTACATCAGTGGTGAGACTCTGGAATAGGCTGCCCAAGGAGATTGTGGCTGCTTCCTTCCTGGAGGTGTTCAAGGTCAGGTTGAATGAGGTTTTGAGCAGACAGTCTGCAGACCTGTCCATGGTGGGGAGGCTGGAGCAGATGATCTCTAAGGTCTCTTCCAACCTAAGCCATTCTAGGATTCCATGATTCTATGAACATGTCACAGAATCACAAAATGTTTACAGCAAGACATGATTGCTTCACAGCTCTGAGTGCTTCAGCATTATAACAAAAGCTTGTGGAAATTAATTTGCTCTACCAGAAGCTCTTACTCTTGCAATAAGATAGTTTCAGCAGTTCCTGAACAATGCAATATTTTAAAGTATTATTTTAAAACATGTAGCTTCTGGTATTGATAAAATTCTCTGATACAACATTGAGAAAAATAATAGCTCTGGCATTTTGTTTTCTACCTCAAAGTTAAGTTTAGCAATTCAGATATCCAGCACATGGGAGATTAGAGAATCACAGAATGTCAGGGGCTGGAAGGGATCTCGAAAGCTTACCCAGTCCAACTCCCCTGCCAGAGCAGGATCTCCTATACCAGATTACACAGAAACGTGTCCAGATGGGTTTTGAATACCTCCAGAGAGGCAGACTCCACAACTTCCCTGGGCAGCCTGTTCCAGTGTTGTCACCCTCACAGGGAAAAAAAATCCTCCTCATGTTTGAATGAAACTTTCTATGCCTCAGCTTCCACCCATTGCCCTTTGTCCTGTCATTGGGCATCACCGAGCAGAGCCTGGCTCCATCCTCCTGGCACTCACCTTTTACATACTTATAAACATTACAACACTTCCCACATTACAAAGTTAATTTAGCTTTGTCCTCCAAATTACGTTAATACCTCGAACTTTCTTTAAAAGATCCTGCTTGACAGTACCAACAAGAAATGTTATTTACCTCTTTTTGAGGGAAACAGTTTGAAGGGTCTGTAATGAGAATTTCTTCAGTCTGAGTTTCACTACATGCTGTTTCAGCTCTCTTCGATTTGAGACTATGTTGTTGGCTTTCTTCTTTTAGTTTTGCTATACATTCCTTTGTTCCCAAACTTTTCTCCTTTCTCAGCTCTTCACAGCTGAAACCCAAAGAAGTTAGGAGCTCTTTCAAGGTATTATTTTCTAAAATGTAGTTTGCATTTGCTTTCTGCAATTCACCAAGCTGTTCTGAAGCTTCTTTCTTGATTCTCTCCATTTCTCTTTTCAGCACACTTTTTTCCTCCTGTAAATCAGAGATAGTTTGATGACAGCTGGTTTTGCATTCTTCAAGTTCTGAAACCAAGATCTTGTATTTGTCCTGTTCACATTTTACCTCTGCCAAATATCCCAACAAAGTTTCTTTTTCATCTTCTAAAAGAGTTATTCTTTGTATATTTCCCTCCCTCTCTTGTATTAATTCATTATATTTTGCTACATAGTTCTCCTTGTCTTGTAATAATTTAGCTATTTCCTCAAAGCATCTACTTCTTTCTTCTTTCAGGTCAGAAAGCAGCTGGAAATATCTCGTCTTCCTTCCATCCAGGGATAAAAGACTTCTGGAAAGTTTATTTGATGCAATTGTCAATGAGTCTTCTTCAGAATTCCTATTTTTCTCTTCAACAGATGAGAGGATATTAGAGAAGGTTTCAACACAATGTGTTCCTGGGCTCATGGTGTTTTCTTCTGATAAGTTATTAAAACATCCACCAGCAACTTCTTTCTCATTCAGTAAGTTCTGGAATGAAACAATGTTAACTTCATCTATTGCTAGAATGTACTGAATATATGCATCCATCTCCTCTTGCAGTGCACACATCAGCTGAGCACATCTCTCATTCTCTTGCTGTAACACACTGACTTTTCTGGAGTAATTTTCATTCTCTTGCATCAGTAGAAATATCCTCTGAGAACACACAGCCACCACTTTTTCCAGTGCATGTATTCGCACATTATGTTCACTACCAGCTTCCAGTGGGGACAGATGACAGAAACACTCATAAAAACTGCTCCCTGACAGCTGCATTTTGGTTAAGCACACAGTCCTCTCCTGTGAAGGAGACAATATGTTCAGCAGATACCTCTCTTCTTCTGACCAAAGCAACCTGGCACAGCACGCATATTGCATGTTTTTAGTAGCTCTTCTTTCACATGCAGAGTTCTTCTCCTTCCTTTCATATATTTTCAGGGTTTGTCCAGAATCCTTTTCTTTCAGGCTGATATTGCTAGAAAGGTTTTCTTGGTGAGCTGGTTTCTGAGGTTGCTCTCCTTTCTCCTCCATTTTGATGATGTCCTCTCTACCATCTACTCTATCCACATCAGAAATGCAAATTTCTGAGAGGTCTTGTTCTTCCTCCTTTAGTTTAGAGCTACTTTCAAAGTGCTTCTTTGAGTCTTTTAAATCAAAAGATAAGTTTTGAACATCCTGTGAGCTATCTAGACTGGTTTTGGCTTCTATTCTCTGACTCCCAGGCCCATTCAGTTCAATTGTATTAAAGAATTTAGACCTTTCCTCAGGAAGACAGGCTTCCTGTTGTGGTTGGGCTTCCTCATTCTGTATTCCTTCTCCTTTAACTCTCCCTTTAACAATTTTTTGGTGATACTTTCCATCATCAACTTTATCCAGACATTTATCCTCAGTTACGCTTTTTGGCAGAATTTTCTTGTTTTCCCAATGTTTTCCCACATTGCATTTTTCTAGAGATGATGTGAAGATTTCAGTCACAGTGCAAGACATCTTTCCATGAAGGAGCCCAAAAGCCTTGTCAGAAAATCCTCCTTCTGCAACAAGGCAGAGGCCGTCAGAGCAGAGAGTGGTATTTTCCTCTCTTGAATCCAGACTCCTCACTTCCTCCACTGTGGTGACAGTTGATATATGATAGCTTTCAGGTTCTAACAAAGTAAGTTGGAGCTTCTTCCTCATTAAAGCTTCAGCCACAGAAACAGGGAATATCTTAGCTGGTAGATTTACAAGTTGATCCCTCAAGAGACTAAAGTTTTCTTCATCTCTGGTTTCTCTACTTGCCTCATCATTAGCTAACTTAGAGCAAGGGAGAAGCAATCTTGGTGCACAGTAACTTGGAGCACATCTGAACAAAGTGAGATTATCTTCTGAAGTACCTATTCTCTTTGTTCCAGGGCTGACCTGACAATAGCAAAACAGAAATGTTTCAAACTGAAAAACATGAGCTGAGATATATCATTCTGCATTGGTAATCATATATAATTTATTTTTATATAATATATATAATATATAATTTATTTTTCCCTTTAGCCGTAAAAGACTCAATTACAGACAGATGAGCAATGAATATTTCCATATAAAGAGTTTTCAAATTATTTAAAGAATTGCAAAGGCAGAAATGATACCAATAAGGTACAAATATACACCTGTAATCATCGTGAATAACACCTTCAGTAGCTACGATTTAAAGCTGTTTTCATATTCATCTTTAAATATGCCAGCCCTTCATTTTATCTCAGAATCCAGAAGCAGAGAAAGGTACACAAAACGAAATAGAAGATATAATGCTTGGATGCCAGGAACATCATACTGTGAATTCAAGTCCCTGTCTGACACATGAAAGCTGTAGAAAGGGACATCACTTGGTGTTTCATACATCTCCTTCAGCAACAGCTACAACAGACCCTAACCTTTGCACCTGAAAGCTGACACATCTGAAGTCAAGACACAGCCCCATAGAACCACCTGTATTTTTATTCATTTTTCATTGAGGCACAGGCTGCAGTTGGAATAGTGAAGACAAGATTCCAAAACCAAGTTTGGAAACTGAAACTTCTGATGAGATTTATGTGACTACACCTCTCTGTGCGCCTCACTTCACCTCTACAGTACCTCAGCTCTTCAGAAGCAGAACAGAACACCTACCTGAACCCAGCATTCTCACGTGAAGATGCAATGATGACCAAGTCTAGTTTTCAAGAATAGCTGGTTTGCTTAGCATTTGAATAAGTTGGCATATATTGAGCAATCTCATCCAGTGCATACTTCACAGGATCTGCTAAGCCTACCTTCGCACACTACATTTTTTTTCCTGTCTGTGAAACAGGCAAATGATACAGTTTCCCCTTTCACTGAAAAGAAGTCATACATAAGCAGCTTTCCAGAAATGTAGCAGTAGGAAAATCTTTCTTCTGTTGCATAAAATGTCTCTTTTTTATAGCTGTTGAGGCAGTATGATGAGCTCAAATAAGATTTTACTTGTTACTCTTTTGGCTTGAATACCACAGGATCAAGGTAATGAGATTAGGAAATTTCATTTCAAGAGGTGCTACTAAAACATAAGGGGGAAAAGCCTTCTTCAGTTTTACAGTACAACAGCAGATGTCTCCCTTCTCCTTTTATCATAGATATTGATTTCCCCTCCCCACTCCCTCCCCATTCTCTCATACCATTTTCTACTAGAAACATTCAAGTGATTTAGTAGCAATACCAAAAGAGGAGGCAGAAGGTGCAAATTTGATGCAACTGGTACTGTACACAGCATTCCAGGAATGCAAGCTACTGTGAAGCAGACCACAGTAAACCATTTTAACACAAATTATATATACCTCAGACTGGGTAATTGAGACTCAGCACCTCCTACAACAACACAGCTCTAAATTCATATGTAGAAGAAAAATAACTACAAAATGATAAAGGAAATACAAAACAACCTTTTTTTTTAAGGGTATTGCATAGAACACTCATGTTTTATGAGGACTCTTCTTACATCTCTCTTCTCACAGGTAATTGGAGACCGAACAAAGGGGAACGGCCTCAAGCTGAGGCTGGGTAGGTTTAGATTGGACATTAGGAAAAAGTTTTTCATGGAGAGTGGTCAGGCATTGGAATGAGCTGCCCAGGGAGGTGGTGGAATCACTGTCCCTGGTTGTGTTTAAGGGTCATTTGGATGTGGTGCTTAGGGATATGGTTTAAAGTGAATCTCGTTGAATAGGGTTATAGGTTGGACTCAGTGATCCCAAGGGTCTTTTCCAACCTGGATGTTTCTGTGATTCTGTGACTTTCTGGATTGATCCCAGCAAACAGTCAGTCAATATATCCTGCCTTCCCATCTTCAGATAACACTTTCTCCTTTTCTCAGTTTTCTCAAACCAATAGCAATTCTCCACTACTTCTCTGGCTTTGAAAGTCACCTCAGGGCAGCTGCATAGACACATGCAGTGAGGCACAGCTTCTGAGTTCTCCACAAAGTTCACCAATGTGCCACCACTTACTGCAGGAGGATCTTACCATTTTCTCTCTCAAACACAAAATAAATTCCTGCAGCACACTACTTTGGGGTTGTAGAGCCACTAATAGTGCACACCCACCATGTCCGCAAAGATGCATTCAACTACCAGGTTACAAACTTCAAGCTTTAATGGACAAAAGATCCTCTTCACCTTCGCTCAGTTCTGGAAGTATTCACAATCTTATAGTACTCCTGTATTAAAGGGTTTTGTTCCTGTCCACTATCTCTTGGTTAATTGCAGCTAAAATCAAGAGAGTTCTGGGGAAGTCAGGTCACAGTCTGAATGAGGTGGCTGAGCATCAGACTTAGCTGATTGCACTTTATTTAACAAATGCTCAGAATAAAAATAGCCTCCACCTCAGTGGATATAGAATACAATTTTGTTTGAGTTCTCTCTGTGAAAAGACTTGCTCTTTGTCAGCAAAATGAATTGGCAGAAGCTGAATGCCATATTACAGCATGTGCAAAACTTTCCCATGCAATGTTGGAGTGCTTGAAGCAAACAAGTCTTTATTCAGTGTAAACAGGGCATATCACAATGCTATGGAGCTGCAAACCACTGGGTGTTTCAACTCATTCCCAGTCAGGAGTATTGTGTCCATCTTCCCTTTGCTACTGTCACCCAGAAAAACCTCATAGACAAAGCTTATTGTTAGCTGCGCTTTGTTTTCTTCATTATTTGGGCTTGAACAACATGTGAAAACTCACCCAACCACAAATACACTACTCCACTGAATAGTGTCCAGGCCATAGAGGTCTCAGAAGTTCTTCTGGACTCTACTTCCAGTTCCAACTGAGACCTTTTCCTTGAGTATGTCACTTAAAAACTTAAGGAAACGAGATATGTCAAGAGTCCTCAATGTGTACTTCATAAAAGCACTGATACAATGAAGCTCCAGTTATTGATTCCAGTGGGTGTGAATGAGACACTGTGAAGTACCAAAGCATCAATACAAGTAAATGAAAAGAGTACAGGAAGGAATGAGGCTCACACTTACATCTTGATTGCACATCTAGTGACAAGTGTAATCCAGGCTGATATAAAGAGAAAAAAAAGTAATTATACTTTGCCTTATTTCTACTCACCTGCTCAATGCCGTTACCTTCATTCTCCAATCTTGTATGTCGTGACTCCTCTTCTTTCCTCTTTTTCAGCTTCATCTTACTGTGATCTTTTAACATCCTATTTTCATCCAAAAGTTCTTCCACTTTCTCGTGTAGTTTGATTTCAGACAATTTCAGAGTACACACACGATGGCAAGATTCTTCCAATTGCCTTCTGAGAAAGTCTTCGGTGTCCTGAGAGCACTGGAGTTCAGTCAGCAGGTCTGCCTGCTCTCTTCTGTTGTCTTCTTCTTTTTCCCTTAAGAACTTCAGATTTTGGTGAAATGCTTCGAGGTGGCTTTTCATGTCGTGCTCCACATTTTGAATGCAAGTTTTCAGTTCCATCACCTCTATGTCGTAGTGTTTATTCAGAGTCCCACTGAATGCTGATTCCAGCTTCTGCTGAAGATGTTGCACCATTCCCTCTTCTATCTCAGATGTCAAAAGAGCAGTATGGGCACTAAGGTCTAGGACTTGCTTTTCCAGCCTAGATACCTCACCCTGCAGGTAGCACTCCCTTTTTCTCAGCACTGCTGTCTGTTGTCTCTGCCTTTGTTTGTAGTGCTCAAAATACTGTGATTGGCTTTTGATTTCATCTTCTTTTGTCTTCAGCTGCTCCTGAAGCCAACGTAATTTTTGCTTTCGCATCTTCTCTGACTGTTCTTGGTTGTAAACCTGTAATTTGAGTGAGTTAAAAGGTTAATATCTTAATACCAAATCTCTTTTTCTGCTAGTTTTTTTCTCAATTTTGCAAACACTCTGCACTTTTTTTTCTGAAAACTTGGGAATGATGTAAGCAGAAATGTTTGAAGCCATCAAAATCCTGCATTTAAATCAAAAGTGACCTATTGTTCTGTCATTTCAGCCATCACTGAAATATCTCAGTAGGACACAAACCAACCAACCACAAATTCACCCATGTCTGCTACTACATAAAATGCAAGAGATGTTCTTAAACACTTTCTTTTGCATATTCTACAGTTCATATCAAATTAAAAGCAACCTTTGGACGGGAATTCATATAACCTACTTTGAACTACACAGTAACTGGTCCTTAACACTGACAGTGGTGTGGCACCGAGATGTCCCAGGCAGAGTTGCTCAATCACAGAATGTCAGGGGTTGGAAAGGACTCAAAGAGATCATTGAGTCCAACCTCCCTGCCAGAGCAGGACCACACAATCTAGCTCAAGTCACAGAGGAATGCATTCAGACAAGCCTTGAAAGTCTCCAGAGAAGGAGACCCCACAGCCTCTCTGAGGAGCCTGTTCCAGTGCTCTGGGGCCCTTACAGTAAAGAAGTTCGCCCTTGTGTTGAGGTGGAACCTCCTGTACTGCAGCTTCCATCCATTGCTCCTTGTCCTATCTCAGCAAGCAAGCGAGCAGAGCCTGACCCCCTGTCCTGACTCTCAGCCCTCTGATATTTATAAATACTTATTTAATCCCCTCTCAGTCTTCTCTTCTCCAGACTAGAAAGCCCCAGGTCCCTCAGCCTCTCCTCATCAGGCAGTGCACCAGTCCCCTATTCATCCTCATAGTCCTCTGCTGGACCCTCTCCAGAAAATTCCTGTCCCTCTTAAACTGGGGAGCCCAAAATTGAACACAGTACTCGAGATGAGGTCTCACCAGCTGTAGTTCTGTTACACAAAACAGAGGTTACACACCTCCCAGAGATGAAGCTTTTCCTCTTTGCCCTTCACCATACCTGTCATCTGCCAGCTCCTTTCATGAACACTTTCGTGAAAAAGAAGACAGGAACAGATGACTTCTGAATAAGTTTGAGAGACTTTGATATTTCCCTCTGCATCAAAGCATGCTTGAACACAGAAGATATACAGAGGTGAAAGGTGTCAATGAAAGACAGGGGAGGCTTTCATGGTCCGCATGCTGCCCTTCTTTCAAGTGATGTAAGAGCTGCTAGTATCATAGGGCTATTGTAGCAACTTTAAAGCAAGCCTGAAGGCACAGGGACATTACTGTAGTTCTTCAAGGACTTTTTAAGGTCAGTCTTTTTGATCTTTGGTACTTCACAGTCCAAAGGACTCACCAACAAGGACAGGAGGAACACTAGGCTGAAGTGTTACGTGGCTAAGTAGATGTGGGATGCTCTGGGTGGTTACCTATGGATGAGAATATGTGTACATCTGTTTCCTGATCACCTATGGATGAGAATATGTGTACATCTGTTTCCTGATCTTGGAAAGTACACTTCACTTATAATTAAAAAAAGCAAAAACTATGAAATGTTCTTCATTCTTACGTGTCTTACAACATGGTATTAGTGTCCTCTCAGAGTATTCAGCTTGGAGCTAAAATGCTCAGAAAATGAAAGTGTATCTTGTGATACACACTTGTGATAAATAGAATCAGAAGGCATAATCTCACTTGTCCTATCACTGAAGACTTTGAGCAGCCTGGTCTAGTGGAAAATGTCCTTACCCGTGGCTGAAGTATTGGAACTTGATAGCCTTGAATATCCATTCCAACCCAAACCACTCTGTGATACTATGATTACCACAAAGAGAAGCTAAACTAGGCCATTTGAAACAATATCCTCCTCACCAAGTTGGTCAAGTCCTCCTGAATGTCTCGCAGTTTCCCTTTAATGCACACATTTGCACTTTCAATCTGCTGCAACTTCACACCAAGTTGGTCAGTCATCACAAGGAGTGCTTTGTGTGACAGCTCCAGCTCTTTCATCCTGTCATAGCGAGAACCAAGATATTTGCTAAGTAAATACCACACCGTACAGTTCCAGACAGACAAGCAGTCATCAGCAGTGCATTGATTTACCTTTATTTTTCCATTTCCTCCCAATAATAAAACTGTAACAATTGTTAATCACTAATAATAACACTTAACAAGTCTATTGGAGTTTACATACTACACTGGATAGTGTCTATGATCATTGTCTCCGCTGGATTAATATGAAAACCATAAGTAAACACATTTACAAAATTAACATTCACTGAAGTTTGGCATGCTACATTAAACAACTTACCACACAGACAACCACCACACTTTGGCCTCTAGATTTATCTGATCATAGGATTTTGGTAGGTTCACAGTTAGCAAATTCACATTTTATGTTTCCCATCAAAATCAAGATTACAGGCAACCTGTGAGTAACTATTTGTTATATTAAGTGCCTACAAAGTGGATGTTGACAAATTACACCTGTTTTCTGAAACAAAGAATACTTTGCAATTCTAAAGGTACTCCTGACTTGAAAGGAAAGGGATATGTTTTAAAGCAAATTTACACCTTGTGAATATATAAGAATGAACCATCCTGAGAAAGTTGTCTAGTTATTGTAAGAAGACTTTAGACCATACTAAAAGTCTGATTTAAAAAATAAAACCAAAAATTGAATCTGCATTTCTCTTTTGGCAGCTACACAGCACACACACATGCATCTAATCAGGCACCCTAAAAACACAAACGGTCTTTCTTTTTGCTAGCTTTACATGTACCATTTGCTACCCACTACCTGGGACAGACAGAAAAGTACATTTGTCAGATCATTTTGATTTTGAATGCAAAAAAAGGCCTTTTATTTACCTCTTACTTAGGACAGAATTTGATTCCATGTAGTTTTCCAGAACACCTTTCAGGTTTTGCTCCAACTTTTCCAGCTCTTTTATTCTGAGGTTCAAATTGTCTTCTCCAGCACCGCTTACTTGTTCATCAGGTATGCTTGCATCTGCTAGTTCCTGGAAAATCCAGGAAGTATCAATTTTAACATGGAAATTCAAGATAATTCCTTCATTACTGGGAATTTTAATATGGTAACAAAATTCTTGTGTTCTCCCAGAGGAAGGATTCATGATCAACCTCTCTCCACCAATTTTTTTAGCTTCTCAATGTACTACAGTGTAAGCATGCAGTAAAAGAGTCCAAGCCTCTCATGATCACATGAACAGTCCTCGATTCTAAGCACATTTATTATTTATGAGAGAGTCTCATTTCATTAGCCCCAAGGTAATTCAGCATGTATGAAAAGAGTTGCAGTTCACAACATGAGATCCCCGTAAAAGATTCAATTAGGCTTATTCATGATGGAATTATGCATGGAATGTTTGAAAAGAGGGCAATTTTCTGCTAGAGGAGTTCACAAACCTGAGTATGTTTATCACAGAAAAAAAAAAAATCTAACTTATTTTGAGAAAAATGTATGATAATTTTCTTGCTTCCAGAGAGAAGATTAGGAAAGGATATTTGCTATTCAAAAGGCAATCTATAACTGTTTCAGAGACAGATTTAGTCTATTTAACAGGTATTTCATAATGTTGCATTTGGTATTTTACTTAAAAGTCAGCTTCCCCTCTACCAGGTTATGAAACAATGGCTAAAAGGAATTTTTAAATGTGAGCTTTGGGAGGTAAGTTTGGTTCTTGTCCTTTGCCTCTTCTAGTAATAGCACTAACAGTTCTTCAGCCTGCAGATCATTTTCGTTCACAGATGCTCTTTTCAGGAAGTAGAGTCCTGTAATGGGCTTCTGTGAAATGCCTTTGCTTTTGCTAGATTTGCATTGATTTGGAATTGGATCTGTGGGAAGTCAACCACTGAGTTTGGACCTATTCTCCAGGAAACAATGCAACTAATTCTGCTCTGTTCTCTGGATTTTGTTTGGGTTTGGGTTTTCTGGTTTTGTTGGGGTATTTTGTGGTTTGGGGTTGTGAGGGTTTTTGGTTGGGCTTTTTTGGGGGGAGTTTGTTGTTTGTTTGGGGTTTTGTGTTGATTTATTTTTTTTAGAACAAATGCTGTGAATCTACACAACAAAGAAGAAGAAAGCAACTACAAAACCATTAATCCTACTACCTCATCACAGAATTAAATCACAAATACCAGGGAAAATGCCACCCAGATCAGCCAGTTTCTTTGAGAAAATGGTCACATGTGAATGACAATGTAATGAAACAGATTAAAGCATAAGAAAACAGAGTTGCTCATACATCTTCTGATTTTAACATGGCCAGGTCCAGTCTCTGCAGTGTGCTTACCATCACAGCCATATGCTTTGACCATCCTGTGTTTGTGCTTCTGGTTCTGGTTCCAAAACTGTGATGCACAAAAGTTATGTTTACGAGAAGAGAGTTCTCCTTTACCAAGTGAATCACACTTTCCAATTTCCACTTCTTCATTAGCGCATAGTTTAGTCATCTCAAGCTCTGTTTATCTCCTGTTGTGGTCCTGCTCTTCAGAGAAATGCCAAAAGTCCTCTGTCTGCAGTGAAGACCTCATTTTTCCACATTCTGCCATCACACTGCTAAAAGCTTTAACTAAAACATGAAAAATCTCTACTTGAAAACACCTTCTTTAAATGCCTTTTCCTTTTGAATAAGACATTGTGAGCAACATTCTTTTGTGGACTGAGCTTCCCAACTGTCACAATCCTTGTTTCCAATTTCAAATGTGCTTTGTGCCAGGAAACAGGGTCATTCAAACTCTCACAAGAGCCACTGCTTGTTGCATCTGACTGAATTAATCCCGTGGAGTGCCTCAGCTCCATCAGCAGGTAAATGATCTTGCCTGGTGATGGTTTGTGAAGAGTACATCTTAATTCAGAGCCTAAAAATTATCTGAGAAAACTGGGATGTTTTAGGAGGCTGGTTTCTGCATCTTCAACAGTAAGATAATCAGTTGCTATGACAAGTCTTTTCCTCAGCTGTCTTTGTGCTGTCTTGGTTGCTTTTCACCTTATGTTATTTTTTTCAGTCATAATTTCCACTTTATTTGATGTATTATCACAATCATATTTTTCCACTCTGTGCTCCTGTTGATGTTCAGTGTGTCCATGGGAACAGACTTGTTGCTTTCTAGCTTTCTATGTAGCCCTTTTAACACAAAAATGATTTTCAAGAACATATGAAGGAGAAGAAAGATATCTTTACCTTTTAATCTTGTGCTCTTAGTATTTTTAGCTTGAACTGATATCCCAGAAATGCTTAAAATTATCTGTTTCTTTATGCTGCCTTTCCAGCTCTGAAATGATTTGCTTTTACTTCTTTGAAAAAACAGCCTAATTTTTCTAGACTTTTCTAACCATTTTCCAGCTTAAACAACTCTTTTCAACTTTCAAATTTCAGTCTGTGCTTCACCCAGTTTTTTTCTTGCAGTTCAGTTGGTCAATGTCATTCCCTGTTCACCATCTCTGCTAGTTGAGATTGTGCCATTTTTGCTTTCTGGTAGCTACACCTTTTTTTCAAAACTGTTGCTCCCTGTGGGTGCCACAATTTACAAATATTAATTTCCAGCTGTTTCTCTGCTCGTCTACCTACCCATTTCTTCAATCTCATCTTCTTGAATGGATAACTGAGCACAGTACATCATCGATTGGACTGGATGACATTAGAGGTCTCTTCCAACCTGGTTGATTCGATGATTCTGTGATTCCTGACCATTTAAGGCCACATTGGGATATTCCATTCCCTCAATGCTCTCTTTACAAGTTATTGCCTTGATTTGCAAGAAAGATTTTTTTGAAGTACAAATAATTTCTCCCACACAGATCTTACCCACTTCAAAGTTTTCTGAGTTCAACCTACCATCTTGCCATTCTCCAAAACTCATCTCTTCTCCATCTATGGATTTCCACCGTATGAATTTAATAGGATTTTTTTTTCTGCTTCCAATTTCGAACAGTTTGTTTCCTGTCAGCTATTTACTAAAGAGAACTTATTGTCAAACACTTAACTTTTTAAATATAGATATTAAAAAGGAGATTTTGTGTTTCCTGGGTGAAATGCAAATCACGTTTGTTGAAAGCATGCAGTATGGAGACAAAGATCTCAGTACTGTAAGAAAACCATTTGGTAGATAAGAGTTCACATAGCAGCCAGTAATTGCACTTGTATTTTTTCCAGTGTTTGATTGGTGTAAGAGTGTTCTGGTTAGATTTTTTTTTCCAGTTTTTATGATGTGCTGGTCCTTATTTGGTTATCAAATCATTCCAGCTTGAAGCTATGTCTTAAAAAAAAAAAAGAATCAAACTATTTTGCAGCTTCAAGTATTCTGCAATCTGTTTTATGGAAAAAAATGCACCAATTTAAAGCTGCTCAATAAATATTTTCTGTACTTTTGCACGTGGACTCAGCTGTTCACTCCACAGGTTCTTTTAATAGCCTGTATACAGAACAACAACCAAAGAAACAAAAAGAGAAGAAAATAAATCTGCTGAGCTTTAGATAGGTAACATCATTTTAGAAATAAGTGTTGGCATCCAGCCCTAAATTCACAGGCCTCACAATCTCCTTTTGAATGTTTCAAATTAACTTCAAAACAACAAGAATCAAAATTCATGCAACATGCACATTGCCTCTTAAAAGAGAAATTAGGCTTAATAAATTATTTCATGGCTTCAAAGACCTCGAGGAAATGGAATGAAGCCCTTTTTTTTGCATGGGTGGTGATGTTTGCAGGGCTTTTTAGAAAACAAAACTAAAAACCAGTGTGCATCACCTCTCTGGCATGACAGAAGTTAGGATCCTATAGCAATGCCTGGACATTTAGACAAAGTGTAGCTGCTATGCAGAACTGAAAAGCCCCCACTGGAATTTAGGTAGTCAGTATTTTAGAGTGCAAAATCTTTCTCAGTGACTCTCTGCAGAAGTCTTGGACAGTAATTGAAGGCTTCCAAGCTGGCTTTTATAAGTGACTTCCTTTCATGCCCTTACAGCTTCACAGTTTTATGAAGACACTTTTTAAAGCATGGCAAAATCCAAGTCAAAAAAAAAAAAAAAAAAAAAGAGTACAAGGAAATATAAAGAATACCAACCACACATCTTGGTTCGGTTGTGTCATCAAGGCCACAGAATGAATGCTAGTGAAAAAAACAAAAAAAGGAACAAAAACTATAACATAAGATCAAAAGAAAACAAGGAAAGAAAAGAAAAAAAGATGTAAGCTGTGTAATATGAAATCCAATGACATTACAGCAGTTAGTCTTACATCAGTATTAATTGAGTCAATCTGAAAGACAGATAGAGGATACCAATCTTACTCTAAAAAGAAGTAACAAGGTACAAAATATAGTAGTTGATGGTAGCTTCACAAGGGGTAACATTTCTGGATTCTGTCACTTCAGAAATAATAGGCTTGGTTTTGTAACAGTTAAGCTATAAGTTATAATTACACATCTCTGAAAGCTTTCCTAAACCAAGACTTACCAAACAAAACTAAATGCAGCTTAAATGACAGATAGCCAATTATCAAAGAGACATGATGTGTTTAAACAGTGATTATTTCTCATGTATCAACTCACAGAATAAAACTGATATTTCACATTATTCTTTTCCACAGCCTTTAGAAGTAGGGCAGTTTGCTGAAGAAACTACGTGAAGAAAAATACTCTCATCCTTATGTTGTGATTTGACAGGATTTCACATAAAATTTAATCATGGAATCCATTTCTAGAGGAAAATAAAAAGCCATACTCATGGCATGGTAACTATAAGCAGTGTGTCGCTCTTAGTTACATCCAGCAATAAGGCTCAGCTATAAACACTGCAGCTCCTTCAAAAGCATGAGACTTGGCTCCAGAAGAAATTAGCGTCCTCAGTATCAGCAGCATGTAGGTGTCAGTCTGCACTCACTGACACACTAAACCTTCAGACGAACAATGAAGTAAGAGTGTATCATTCACTGATTCTCTGACAATGTAATCCTCCTTCAGGCAAATTCAGAACGGGATTTTATCCCACAGGAAAAAAAGTTCAAACGTAATACAGACAGAAGCAAGCCTGCCATCCATCCAGGAGTTGAAGGTTAACAGAAAATTGTGAAGCCTTTTTGAGGTCTCCTGCTAATGTAACATTAAGGTAAAGAGAATGTTAATCATTTTAACTCATTATCAGCTTTCTGCTAAGCTTGTGATTAAGCTGTTTCTTTTCCAGTACTTTTCCCCATCCATTCAGCTGACAAACCAGCACAGATCATGCCAACTTCCATTTCCAGAATCGGCAGTCTGTCTAATCTAATCCCTGCTCTGTAAACTGCAGTGGTAGTGCATTAAAGACTTATATTTTGGGAATAGCAACAGCCAGACATTTGGATGTTTTGGGACAGGTGAATAAACACCAATATTTGCAATTGTTAACATTCAGAGGTATCTCTTATCCCTCCGGGTTTCCCTGCTTAGAGAAGGTAACTGTGACACCTAGACATCACTGGCTACTAGACAGAAACAGCTTCATGTGTAGAAGTGGTCTTGGCAGAAAAGGGCAAAGGCAGGCAAAGAGCCTTTTAAAGGGTGGATACTGCCTGTGGTTCTCTGGCAACAGAATCTAGGACCACTCACTGTCTTCCTGATGGATGCAGACATACTAGCTCCAAACAGAGAGTGGCGAGAGTCATCTAAAGTGACAATTAGTGACACCAGCTTCTCATGACCAGCTGGATATCACAGTTCAAAAACTGCAGGATGAGGTACTAGAGAGGGCAGGCAACCACAGTGGGAGCAAAGGGGATCAAGAAAGCTACTGAGGGAATTGGAGCAGCTAATAGAATTGCAATAGCCCCAGAGGATGATACAGGAAGGACTGCCATATACTGAGAGGAACAGTCAGATTAGCGAAGGGTGAGGAAGAAACTTTCCAACGTCCAAAGAGCTGCTCCGCAAAGCCCCTCTCAGTTCTGCAAACCCTACTGACCTCTTCCAGCTCACGTCTGGAGTCTCCAAAATCCTTCCTTTTGCCTTTTTTTTTTTAAATGCAACCCCATTCTAACCCCCAAAGAAAAAAGCAATGACTGAAAACTCCACCACTCCATTCAGCCCAGCAGCAGGTTTATGTAAGATTAGGTACTTGTATGTGCTGGAGAAAAAGAATCTGATCAGCTCTGACTCATGCTGGGATCTAAGGTTCTGGTTTAGCATAAGTAACACAGCAAAACACCTTGCTAGGGCTTACAGAAAGTCCAGTTGTCAACCCATGCTCTGTGGATTAACTTAAACTCCACAGACCAGTGGAAACAATCCAGGAACCTCATGACATCTCCTGCTTGGGACCACAGTGATTCAAATAGATTTGCTATCTTAAGCCTCCACCAACTCTTCAACAAGCAGAAAATTTGGATCCAGGATATTAATATAGCACTTGTTTCTATCTTTAAGCAATAAATACATTTGGTTTGTGGTGTTCATCACACACATCTCACTAGCTTATTTTTTCCCTTTTCAGCACTTGCAAGTTTTGTAGATCAATATTATCCAAAGAGCAGGACCGAGCTAACCCATTCTGTCAAACAGAGATGAATCTTCATGTTGCTTCTTGATCTAAATTGCAGCAAATCCTCCTTCTAGCCCAATGTCTTCCCACACCCTGTGACTCCTTTTTGTACTTGCTAGAAAACCCAGGTAGAAAATAATTTTGAGCAGATTAGTGACAGAACTTCATTTCATGCAGCAACGACTCAAATTTTATCTTGATTTAAACTAAATTTTGCAATATTAGACTGAGTACTGTTAGTGTCAATTCAAGAGGGAAAAATAAATTAGTATGAGGGAGGAAAAAAAAAAAAGTGCCCAAGCATTTATTTACCTTTTCCTCAATTTCTTTGAGCTGCCTCTTTTGAAGTTCTATTTTATCTTCTAGTTCTCTAATTCGCTGGAACAGAAAAAGCAAAATAGATATTATTAGATATAATTTGAAAAGTAGATAGATAGTAGATATTAGATATAATTTGGGAAAAAAAAAAAGATAAGAAATAGATTAAGAGAGCAAATGCCTGTTATTAACATTACACTTGCTTTACAGTTACATTATGCATGTCCATAGTGGGATTGCTCCATGTTTCCATAAAGCCCTGCCGTTTTAAAGAGGCAGCACATTCAGAATACCTCAGTTACTATGCAGAAGCCTTCTCATCACCGCTCATTAATGACAGGGGTTTTGTATATACTTAGACAACTCTGAACAGCACCAAAATTCATAGAAGTCCAACACTTCTTTCTCTGCAACTGACAGTTTTTCCACTTACCTAGACTGTCAGCAGATTATATTACTACATTTCATTTCAACTCTTTATTTTCCTTTCATATAAACCATAACTCCCTTAGTCATGCTAGTTCAGAGGAACAAAGCAGACAGATTTTCAGTTCACCAACAAGACACCAACAGAGATTCAGCTCCATCCTATTACCAAAGCCACCTCTCACCAGAGCCAGAGGGAATGTCTTCTTCAGTGCAGCTCACCATGCTTTAAAGAATTTTTCTTTTCAGTTCCTCAAAGGTCTTAAAAAATATGACTCTTGTTGGGTCCACACATCCTATTTTATTTCTGTCCCTTTGCTTCTTTTCTATAAGTTATGCCCTTTTTTTTTTTTTTAATGTATTTATTCTCTGAGCTTTTAAATTAAGTAGCTGCATTATATTACACTTTTGGTATGTTGCAACTGTTACAGATAAGGTAGTATAGGCAGAAACCTGAAATGTCCTACTAACAAACCCTGGAAACTAAGGAGCAACTTGATAGCACCAGCTTCTTTTGGGATTAACTATGCAACCTCTGCCTGGCCCGTAAGAAGCAAGGTTGTTAACAGTTCCAGAACTTTGAAAGAGAAATTATAATCTGCTTTGTTTTGTATGCGTTGGGTCAGTAAAACTGTACTGCCAAATGATCGTATTACTCTCAAACTGATTTGAGCAAGAGTATCTCTTTCAAACCAACACCCAGTCATCACTTACAGACCTGTGCAATCAAGTGATGGTGATAACTGATTACCTGCATTGAATTCAAAGATCTCAAACAGTGGGAAATGCTCCACACTCATGGCAGCCCAGGACAGCTGCAGCTGATCCAGCAATCATCTTGGTTTTGAGAACCACAGAGCTGAGCTTGGAAACTACAAATCTAACCTTGAGCTACCCCCAAAGACAAGGCACATCCAACCCTGCAGTTCACTTAGCTTAGGGCACACTGCTCTCTACACAAATATTGTAAAGAGATGACAGGCAACAGTTTTGTGATTGTTACTGCTGCTTTAAAATAAAAGATTTTGCTTAAAGGACTGTTTCCGATATTATTCAGTCAGGTTAAGTCAATCAAAACCTGCACTCTATCATGCTGCACTGCTCAGAGATTTCCCCAGGGAATAAAAAAGCAGGAACCAAATTACCCTCCTGACACAAGTGCACGTAGCTTTGCTGACAGTAACAAATGCCCCAAGCAGAGTTATATTAATTTCACTTTTTCTCTATTACATTTGAATTGATTTATACTTCTTCTACTGCCTGCTCAAGGTGAGTGTCTCTCAAGTAATACTCTTCATATACACTATGTACCAGAAATACAACAATCACAGTGAAAAGTCACGGGATGAGCAGCAGGCAGATGCAATTGCCTGTGAGATATCTGGTCCAGCAGGTTACACTCCTGTTTCTCTCCCACTCATTTCATTTAAGCTGATTCCTACTTAACCATATGTCAGACCTGACTGACAGACTTCACTTCTCTGAGGGTCATGCTATGCTCTGTGATAACATTTGACCACGGTGACATAAGTGGAGAGAAGTAATATTTTTAAATGCCATTTTCATCTTCAAGATTTATCATGTGAGGTATTTTTTCCCAATACCTGCTGAGAACTTGTCTCCAGAAAAAAAAGGGAAAATAAAATACCCCCCAAACATGTGGTAGATTTCTTACCTCAGGCTTTACAGCAAGTATTCTTTTATATAAGAATATGTTAATTAGGACAAAACAGCTTTTTTTTTTCCCAGTTTGGGGAATTCTGTTAATTAAGTAAAATTTGAGATATTATTATTCCCTCATGAATTTTTAATTTTTTCAAGAGATTACAGCTGTCCAGCAATTCTCTGCAGCTGTTCAGAATAGCTCTAAAAGCAATGGCCAGGGCTTCAGTTTGCCAGTTCCCGCACATAACCATTAAGCTTTGCAAGACAAAAGACAGAGAGTAGCTCTAAGATGAAGAGCCCACTTCCCTAAGAATCACTTTATATACAGAGATTACCCAGCAAAGAGAATCATAGAATGGTCTAGGTTTGAAATGACCTCAAAGATCATTCAGTTCCAACCCCCTGCCATAGGCAGGGACACCTCCCACTAGAACAGGTCTCTCAAGGCCTCATCCAACCTGGCCTTCAACACCTCGAGGGAGGGAGCAGCCACAACCTCCCTGGGCAACCTGTGCCAGTGTCTCACCACCCTCACTGGAAAGAACTTCTTCCTAACATGTAGTTTAAATCTTCCCTCTGCCAGTTTAAACCTATTACTCCTCATCCTGTCACTACAAGACCTTGTAAATAGTCCCTCCTCAGCCTTCCCGTAGGCACCCTTCTGATACTGGAAGGCCCTTACAAGGTCTCCTCAAAGCCTTCTCTTCTCCAGGCTGCAGAGCCCCAACTCTCTCAGCCTGTCCTCACAGCAGAGCTGCTGCAGCCCTCTGTGCACCTTTGTGGCCTACTCTGGACTGGCTCCAACAGTTTCATGCCCTTCTTGTGTTGGGGGCTCCAGAACTGTACACAGTACTCCAGGTGGGGTCTGACGAGAGCAAAAGCTGATGTGCTGGTATGAGGCTAATTGGAATATTTTACTGAGACAAATTGAATCCTTAGCTCTGAGAGGAAAGGAAGAAAAAAAAACCAACACGACTCTATATCACTCATTCTTCTGTTGAGAAACGCTTGTGGACACACTGCCTGTTGGCTGTGGCTATGAGGTATCCTTCCCGAGATGATTTGCCATGGGCAGCTAGGAAGTGGAACACAATTGAGCAGGGAAGGAGTTTGCTGTGAAGGAAGTGCTTTATAGAGATCTTGGCACACATGACCCTGATGACATTCCTCTTGCAACAGATCTCACAAAGAAGCTTGTTAAACTTGCTCCTTTATCCTATGCTAACATCTTGGGTAGCAGTTTCTATCAAGGAGTGATAATAGAAGGTCTCTCACTGTTGGTGAGTTCACTGACCAACTGAGGCAGACAGAGGACAGCTTGTTGTATTGTGTCCTAGTCCCTGCCATGGATGGCATTAAAGATAGCATGAAAGAACTTAAAGAGGAATTTAAAACCTCCATATCCAATATGACAAAGGATATCATCTTTTCATCATCTCAATAGGTGCATATTTCTGCCACCAGGAACAGACACCCATCTCCTGCAAGGCAATTCCATCCCAGAAGACAAATTGCACCTAGACATCAGCAATTACATGGGTCACTTCGGATAATCCTGCATGACCAACTTGGTGAGAACATGAACAAGTGGGATGGTCAACCTACTTCACTTCTTTTGAAGGGAGTCAGGGAACTGCAGAGTGGCAGAAACAGAGGCAACAATGCCAGAAAAGTAGCTGTCACTTCTTCAGCTCCCCAGAGTAACTGCAATTATTCTAATCATTGCAATTTCTTTCACCCTAACACCACCAATCATTGTGCACACCCCACATGCCATGTTCAGCATGAGGGGTGCCCTGCCTCCAGCCAGGAGGAGGAAAGGGATAATGGAGAAAACCAAATCTATTGGAATGTATTCATTAGGTGGCCTGGCAGTTCAAAAGTTCAGAAATACAGGGCTTGTAAATTGTGCTAAGCTGTAAATATAGCTTCATTCCTTAACTGCCAGACAGCTGAGTGTAGTCTGGGTGATTTCATACACAGGTAACTCCCAAACCATCACAGGAGAGAATCCCCTCCCATACAATATATAATAGAGAATATGCATAGGGTTGAATTTCTCAGCAGAGACAAATCTATGAATCAACTCAAAACTAGATTTCTGTCATTAAGGTAAATATACAGAGGGTATATAACCAGCATGGCAGATATTTACATGTATATGTAGAATCATAGAATGCACTGGGTAGAAAGGGACTTCTAGAGGTCATCTAGTCCCTAACTAGACAAAGTTGCTCTACACATACATATGTGTGTATATATGAACCACTTCCAGACTTGCCACCTACAGATAATATGCTGAAGACAACTGGCTAGCATTTTAAAAGCTTTCAATCCCCTCACATGAGTGGAAATCACGAAGACAGAATACTTAACACTGCCAAAGAGTAACCAGCTTCTTTACTACAGGAGTTAAGAGTTCAGACCTGGACAGATCAGAATTTGTTCTAAGCTACAACTATGGGCTAGAAATTTTTATCAGGTATCAAAGCTTAGGGTTGTTTGCTTCCAGTTGTTTACTTGTTTTATCCTAGAGTACTTGTAGGGAAGATTTTCCAGGAAAATGAAGTAGGAGCAGCTATTACCATCAATATCCTGATTGCACTGGAAGAAAAACAGCCTATCTCAGCTATTTATATATCCTGAAAAAAACTTGATTTATTTGCATTTAACTGCAGAAATGGCCTTTAAAATATTTATATATAATGCAATATACTGACAAAAAAATCTGCACATTTTATTTAACACATGAAACTATTTTCCTCCATTGTACCTATCTGCACTCACACCATTACCTCGATCATACAAGGATAACAATTTCCAAAATATTATTTTAAACAAATACATATAAACTACATGCAATAATTCTAGCTTCAACAACAACAAAAAGTCTCTTCCAGAAGTAGCAAGAAGTATTCCTCAAAGTTTATATTAAGCTACTGAAAAGGAAATTACACCAATTACACATACTAATTAAGACCAAGGGCAGGAGTGCTAGAGATTCTGTACAAGCACTTACAATTTTATCTCCTGTTCCTTGTATTTTCAAGAATTAGCAATCAAAAGTTGTGGAATCACTCTCAGGTCTTCAACACTTGATTGGATGCTTTCAATGAATTCTGATTTGTTTATGCTTGCAAATGCATAACTGTGACAACAAACCACACAGAACTTACTGAGAAATTCTACCTGCTTTCATACTTCAGGGCATAAATGATGATCGGTAACTTGAGCTTCTCCTACTTTGTCATACAGAGTTACAACAGCTGTGGTACAAAAAATGGATTCAGCTCTATTCTTGATGAGGCTTGCAAGGACCTAGCAAAGTGAATCCAGTGTATTTTCAGCACGGAACACTGCAAGGAATCATGGCACCATTAAGTTTAGAAAAGACCTAAGATTATCAAGTCCAACCATCAAGCCAACACTACCATGGCCCATTGAACCATGTCATAAAGTGCCCCACCACTCTTGCAGTAAAGAAACTCTTCCTAATTTCTGGTGCAACTTGAGGTAATTTCCTCTCATATAATTGCTAGCAACTAAATCTACTATAATCCTGCTCTCAAAACACTGAGACATCTCAATTGAGGAAAGAAGGCACAAGCTCTTCTTTTGTTTATTTTCTTTTTTTAGAAGGGGAGGGATATAAGACACGGATGGACAACCTAAAACCAGCCCAGTGTTTATGTTTCCTTTAAACCCCCTAGCACTGGCCCCACTCAGAGCAAGGATTAGGGACAAAGTGGAGCAGTGTTCCACTGAGTTCCAGCAGTTCCTGTGTTCCTATGGTTAACAGCTGCCCCTTGGTCGCATGAGTGCACCTTTTGGGGACTGTCAGGATGCAAGAGAACAGTGGGGCCACACAAAGGAATTACTGTAGGCAAACAAAGAGACACAGTCAGGCAAAAACAGTGCGGTGAGAATGCAACTATGAAAGAGAAGGGTGTAAACATCAGGCATATGAATTCTTAATACTGTCGATCTTGCCTGCATTCAAAAGCAACCTGCCAAAATAATGAATACTAATTTGTCACTGATTTTGTTATGAGAGCAAATAAAAACTTGACAAATTTTTCAGATGATGGGAGGGTAGACCTGTGCATGCTCCCTGTTGCTAGCTACCATGACCTACACAGAGCTCTCCTGGGATTTGGAAAGAGGGGTGGACAAGGCTCCAGTTTAACACGGCAGTCACCCACTCCATAAATCATCTTTCCATTTAGCAATGAAATTTGCTGCCACTTCTAAGTGCTTGCAAGCAGCCAGGAAGCAGCAGGGGCTGAGAGGGCCATACTGCTGTACCGAGACAGCAGATGGCTCTGCTGGCCCAGAGACGCCTGAAACAGCAGCTTCAGCTCCATCAGGAGTGAGGCTCAGCTGGGAAAGCCATTAGCATTTCCAGAAGGTTACAGAACAAAGATACTAAAGATGTATAACATATGCCTTACCTTTTACTTTACTGCAATTTGAACAGACTTATAAGTTTATTATAGAGTACATATATATGAAATAAATACTTACCGTTCGTATTTTTACATACTATAAATGACTAGCTTTAAGAAATAGTAGACAGATACAAAGGTAGGTGGAACAGCTATAAAACCCTGATGGACAGCCTAGAAATGCTAGCAATTAAGTAAGAGAGGACATCCAGAAAGTTCAGGCCTCTAAAGTATACATTTCCTGTGGAAATCCATAACCTAGAGACAGGTATATGACTGAAAATCTGCTAAAGCATCCCTAACACATCACTATAGACATTCATTTACCGAATAGAGCCATGAAAGAGTTAACCATCAGTTATTTCCAACTCTATACATTCCATCCACTGACTGCAGTGAGCATATGCTGCCCCTCCTCTTCCATTCAGTGCTTGCAGATCTCCCAAACACAAAGGGATGCCAAATTGCCCGAAAGTGGGAAGTTAAACATTTTTCTCACCAGATGATTTCTAATGTGTAGAATATTCCTTTTAAATGCTCATAACCTTCATTTCCTTTCACCTCACAGTGGGAAGGTCATCTTTCTGGGAAACAGGATGCATTTCTTGAAGTGCAATTACCCACTTCAGCAATTTGGCAAACATGGATGGCAAGTGCCTTTGATGTGCATCTTCCAGGGCTGGTAGAGAAATTAAGCAACTCCTTTCTGAGGTAACAAAGGACTGAAATACCAAGAGGGGACTACATATTATTACTGCCAGCATTTATGACCTTCTTCCAGAACGGGACTTTCCAAGTCTGCATGAAGCTTTTCTCTATAAGGAGTATACTGCCTGAGATGGCCTATGCAGAACCAATTCAGGTGTCTCTGCACCTACAGCTAAGTTGAATAATGTCCCTAGAGAAAACAATTGTTTCCCAAATACATCCAAACTCAGTAAAAAGCTAGACAAGCCTAGAGGCAGACTCATTATTGTCATGAATCCCTCATACAAGAGTGAAAAGAAAGGGATGATGCACTTTAAAAAGTGGAATTAAAGACAATGGGTTCCTTGCAGACTCTTTATTCCTGACTTCAGGTCCAGTATTAATGCATCTCCAGTGGAAATCTGTCTAGATACTGATTTTTTAAAAATGGAAATTTCTGTCATTTTTTTTGGCATGGTCTGGCTCCTGTGGCTAGAGTGCAACCTCAGTGTTGCAGGCCACATCCCTGGGACATCTGAGGAATCAAAGTTTAGGTGAAATGTGAGCAGCATGATGGTGGGCATGTGCCTGGAAATTTTACCCTACTTTCACTGAACAGAAATTCCAGTAACACAGGTTCTTAAAATTCATCTTGCATTTTGGAGCAAAGAGGTACAAACACTGAAGCTGAGAGTGGAAACAATAATATTGCACTTTGTTACTTAACAGCATTAAACAGTTTAGCCAAAGTGAAAGGAAAAAAAAAAAGTTAATTGCATTCCTACCCAGTACACAGGAGGTATCTGTGCCCAACCTGTGTTACAATTGCAATCAATCTACATTAAGTGCTGCTTCCATTAATACAGTGCCTGTTGTAAAGGAGCACTGAAATGAAAGAAAATCTTCCACAGAACTTAGTGAACCTTGGATTACAGTCTCAGAGCTATCATGCTTCTGCTGGAGGCAATAAATCAACCCAGTAAAGATATGTCATCGTTTTGAGAGTACGGTATGGGAGGAAGTTCAGCATTAAAAGAAGGAAATGTTATCTGAGATGGAACAAAATGCCCCAAGATGGCCGAAGCTTCCCACACCAGCCAACCACAATGTGCATATCCTCACCCATTTCAGCTGGTTTTTCACCATACCCCAAATTCTAATGGAAAAAAGAGCATGTCTCTCTGCAGTTGCATGGTCCCTTACACAGATTCTTGTTTTTTTACCTGATCTCCTAGATACCTTTTTAGTAGCAAACACAGAGTCTCAGAATTTTGATGTTTCCTGTTTATTGGATAGTGATGGACTAGATCACAGAATCAGACAGGTTGGAAGAGACCTCCAAGAACTCATCCAGTCTGACTTACCACCCAGCCCATTCCAATCAACCAGACCATGGCACTAAGTGCCTCATCCAGGCTTTTCTTCAACACCTCCAGGGACGGTGATCCCACCACCTCCCTGGGCAGCCCATTCCAATGGCAAATCACTCTCTCTGGGAAGAACTTCCTCCTAACATCCAGCCTATACCTCTCCGAGCATAACTGGAAACTGCATCCCCTCATTCTATTGAGGTTGCCTGGGAGAAGAGACCAACCCCCACTTTGTTACAACCTCCCTTCAGGTAGTTGTAGAGAGCAATGAGGTCACCCCTGGGCCTCCTCTTCTCCATGAGTTAACCCTTCGCCCTGTGCAACAAATTCCTGTTTATTAGAACAAAAAAGAAACCTTTCTATGTCTTCTAGTCAGAGTTTATCTCACCACATTCATGAAACCTAATTCTTATCAGCTATTTCGTTTTTCACCTTGTCAAGGAGAGTGGGACAGAGGTGCAAATAGATGAGCCTCCTCTTCTCTGGGCTGCACACCCCCAGCTCCCTCAGGCTCTCCTCACTGGGCTGTTTCAGGCCCCTCGCCAGCTCTGTCGCCCTCCTGTGGACACGTTCCAGTATCTCAACATCTCTCTTGAATCGAGGGGCCCAGAACTGGACACAGGACTTAAGGTGTGGCCTGACCAGTGCTGAGTACAGGGGAAGAATAACCTCCCTTGTCCTGCTGACCACACTGTTCCTGATCCAGGCCAGGATGCCACTGGCTCTCTTGGCCACCTGGGCACACAGCTGCCTCATGTTCAGCCTACTATCAATCAGTACCCACAGGTTCCTTTTTGCCTGGCTGCTCTCCAGCCACTCTGTCCCCAGCCTGTAATGCTGCTTGGGGTTGTTGTGGCCAAAGTGTAGAACCTTGCACTTAGCCTTGTTAAACCTCATCCCATTGGCCTCTGCCCACCCACTTGTAATGTAATGAAGTAGATGTCTTCATCTGGGCCTGTTGTCAACTAACTCATAGCATTCACCACTTATTCACAGCCCTCAGACAACATCTCGGATGGATTCAAGTCCTCAAAGAGCTTTGCCAAATAGCAAAAATGCTACCAGGAAAGGAAATTCAGTGACAAATTTCATCTGCCAGAAAATGAAGATCACATCATCCTTCACATAAGTGTTAAGTTGCAGAACTAAATTCTTGTTTCCTAGGTAAACATGCAAGAGCTCATCCAAACAAAAGGTGTTTTACTGACAATAACATCAATAAGATCATTTCAGGTGGCTGCAAAATATACTCCTTGCCAAGCTGTGAAAACACAGGAATGTAGTAATCAGGGGGTTTAGAACTCACCTTAACAGTTCCTGTGACACACTTATTGGATTTAGATTCATCAGCAAATCCAAGACAACAACTTGATAATTTTAGCACAAAGCAGACAAAGAAGGATTTGCTAAGCTGCTTAGAGCCTTGGCTCTGAAATGTTGGAAAGGTTCAGGTCGAGGTATATCTACAGGCTAGGCACCGTGGATGGACTATCCAGACACAAAGCATATCTTGAATCTTTGAATCCAGCTTATGATCAAGAATTCACCTCATTCTGCAGCACAGTTTAACATGGGAAATACTACTTTATCAATCTAACAAAAGGAAGAATTGATTTTATTCCATTGTATCATTGTTTTAAGCAGCTTCTCAACATTATTAAGACACAGGTATGTAAGATCTTTAGTAATGTGAACACTGTAACTACGTTACATGTATAAGTTTAAACAAAGATGAATCTAAACTGACTTGCCTTTTGCTAAAATCATTAAGATGATGTATAAAATGCCTTAATGAAAAAAAACAACAAATTCTTTCCTTAAAAAAATCTAATGCATTTTAACAGCTGTTTAAAAGCCTCTTCTATGTTTACAATACCATTTGCATAGGTAACTGCCACATATATTTACTCAAGCTGTTGGATCTCCTCCTGTAAGGGCAATGAGTTCCCTTTAGTCTCATATTCCTAGAATGTGATTTTGCATAATGGTCATAAGGAAGGAAGCAAGCAAGCACACTGCAGTATCATTAGCATAAACTATTTGTGTTGCCTTAAGATAAAATTCATCCATCTGAATATGATATATATAACATTGATGAGAATGAGGGATACATTATATATGTATATCTATTCTCACCAATGCTTTTCTTTACATAACAAACAGAAAATTATTTCCTTTCTGTGTTCTGCAGTCTCAGCCATGATCATCCAATTAATACTTACTGAAGTAGGAGAATTGCTCTGTTAATCTTTATTATTCCTGAGGAAAGTGTACTTTTTTAGCAGCTACACTGATGCATTTCTGAACATGGAAGTTAATATATATTCAGTCGCATTGGTCCTGTTAGGAAATCAGTGAATTTGGTAAATGCATTTAGCTTCAAATAATTATTTGTTATGAGCTGATACTGAGTGACTATATACACACAAAGATGTGGCTTAATGAGTAAACTTGCTTATTTTTCAGCACTGAGAGTCTTTCAAATTATACTATAATAAAATGAACAGCATACATTGATATCTAGCAGAAGGATATCAACAGTTGTATTGCTTTTCCTTAGCAAAACCCAATCATTATAGTCACATTAGTCTTATATCTACATAGAGTGGTTATCCTGAGTTCATGTGAGCTCAGAAGCCAAAACACATGCAATATCTTATATATCTGACCTCATCATAGCCTAGATTCATCTGGAAATAACAAAAAATATAAAGAGGCAATTTTAAAAAAATGGCATAATGTAGTATTTATTTAGCATTAAAGGTAGATTATTTTGCATTCTGATATTTTAATTGCAAAATTTTGTGCAATCATAATGATATATGCCTGAATTGGGCATATAAAAATGTGTTGAATCTTCACTTCAATAAGAAATTTCACAACACTTTATTTCTGAGCTTTGCCTTTCCTCAGATCCTAGCAAACTTCTGTAAGAAACAGGGCATTTTGGATTACAGAGAGGATTTCAGGATTCAAACTTCAGCTGAGAGTTTTCTTGGTTATAATATTACTTAGAGGCATACAGTTGCTCTCAACTTAGGTGCAATGCCAGTCGCACCTTATTTAGGACAAAGAAAGCAGACCTTTCAGGTATATTTTGTAGGCATTACACCAGGCTTGCTGTCACCACCTCTTCAGAGAAGCAGCATCACTAAGGGAGTTAGCAAAGCAGCAACGGTTTGATCTAAAGCCTATATATATAGCAAATGTACATAAGGAAACACTGTAAGATAGCATAGAGAAATGACCCAAGCTCTCTCATCTGCCATGCATGTCATCTGCGGGAAATTACAGAAGTTTATTGTGATATCGTCCTTACAGCAGCAATGATGATTTGAAAGACTCAGCATTCACTCCTGCATGGCAAATCAATACCACAAGTCAGCTATGATTAACCTAGTCATGACATGCTTGATGAATATAGGTGATAGTTAGGCAGCTACGGTATTCCAGGCTTTTAAGTACAAGTTATGAGTATAAAAAAATAGATCATCAACAGTAACCTGTTGTATATGTTGAACACCAAAGCTTAGTGAGTAGTAGGAAAAAAAAGAATAAGTGGTCCTTCTATGTATTCATGTTCATGTATAGTTGTATGAAGATATCTGGGAATGATCTTTGCTAACACCTTAACAATCCAGGTTTAAAATAAAACTATTAAAGCAGATCATATCTACATATGTTTGGAAGTAAAATGATCTGAGACTTTCCCCTGTTGTTATTGTGTAAGTATACTTTGTAGTAATACTTGTGGGACAAAGCTATGAGATTTGGATCAAGCCAGCTTCTTTGGCACAAGGTAAGATGTCAGAGGAGATGATGTCTTTAATTTGTCCTGTCTGACAGAAGGTAATGTGACAAAGAGGACAAATCTGAGAAAACATCTGCTGTGCCTGTCAATGAGGTACACTGAGCACAGCACCCTTCCCTCTCCCTCCCCCAGGAGCCTTTTCAGTCAAACATTAAATCTTAATAATTGTCCCTTGGGTGCAAAATAGGTGGTCCATCAGCCATTACAGATTACATAGCAAAGGGGACCAGAACGGCTGCTGGGTTTATCCAAGCTTTACCTGAACATCTGTACTATATCAAGTGGCAAATCTCAAGTTCCTACTTCACATTGACAATTAACAGTATTTAAAAAAAAAAATCTTATAGTTTTAAGAAAAAAAAAAAATCTCATAACAGCATCTCCCCAAATATATATTCCAAATGGCCAAGTTAATATGACACTGTGATGGATGACGTTCAAAGCTATGAATTTGTAAACAAACTACCCAGTGTGAAAATAATGTCCTACCTATGATAAAGGAGGGAGAACTCAAGGAGGAATAGCTTTGTTTGCCTTTTAAGCAGTAAGAATTTGGCATATTTTGACATTTCAGGATTAAAAAACATATCACTGCATATGACTTTCCCTTGTTTTTCATGAAAAAAAAAGAATGTCTGGGCATTGTATTTAGAACCTCCTCTGTGGCAGTGATGTATAGTGGTCAGTTTTGAGTTATTCCAGTTTTCTCTTAAAGGATTGTCCTACACCACCTTCTAGCAAAAAGTGCAAATAAGGAAAGAATTCCTACAATATTACTAACAAATAATCTAACTTGGTCACAGGAGTAAATGCTATAGTTTAAAGAAAGTATAGTTAAAATATTTACATCTGTTACCCAGCCACTTAAAATCAGAATTTGATGGCTTCAACATGCCATAAATGTTCACGTCTAGAACCGAAGTAACGGTTTGGATTACTCTGCAGAAACTGAGCTCCCAAGTTCTAACAAGTTAAACACATTGAGTTTAGTGCAGTACTGGATTGCAAATCAGAGGGGGAAAAATAGTTTCATACTTGTGATGACACAACGGATTGACATCTTTTCAATTTCCCATTTCTTGCATTTTTATACAAAAATAAGACTGCTCTGGGAAATTATTGGATTACATTAATAAACTCTGTCTCTCATATCCTTTCTGATTGGCAGCTAACATTTTTTGGACTGTGTGTCAATCTGCCGTTCTTCAAAGATTTCCTAGCTTCTCTTTTTATTTCAAATAGCTTAAAATGGAATCAGAATAAACCCCACCTCTATTTCAATTTTTGTTCGTGTTTGAATGCTGGCAGAGGTGCAATTTGAATGAATCTATCCTAATACCATGTCTGATTCTGATGACTTTCCCTAGTTTCTTATTCCAGAAGCAGCTGCAGCCAAACCAACAGGAATGGATTTCAGGTTAGATCCCATTTGGTTTATGTAAACCAAAATTTGACCTTTGAATATGTATTAATTTCAGCAGATAACACAGTCATAACATGTGTGTAAGGTGCTATAACTATGATGCAGTGTGGCTGTTTTGTGTTGGGTGGTTGGGGGTTTCAGTTTAATTAAGAAGTTGATATCACCATTTCAGAAACACGTTGTACCACTCAATTTTTTTTTTCTTCTCAGAGCTGCTTTTCATAGCTACACCAACACACTTTTCTTTCTTTCTAGAAATGCATGTTTTATATATATATACACATATACACACACAGATATAAATACCCTTCTTAACACAACCTGCTAGTAATGATCGTCACATTACCCAAAGTGTACAAAAGTCATGCCACTGCACTGACCAGAGCACAAATGTTACTGTTAAATCAAGTTGTACTAAAAATAAACCAGACAGTGGTTCACAAAACCTTATAATAACAGTGCAGCACAATGAAACATTTTTGATAGCAGTATATGCAGGAACAGCAGTTGAACTGCACATATCCTAAGACCAGAAGCAAATATCACAAGCTGCTCATGACAGATTTTGGATTAACATATTTTGCTTCCTCCAAATAGAGAGCATGATGTAAATCAAAGCATCTTCTCTGACTTAAAGGGAGTGTTGTCAATATGTTTCAGTTGAGGACCTATATCAGATCCTCTGTTGTATTGAGGATCTGGGTTTAGTTGAAGCATTGCATGCCTTAGCCAGCAGATCTAATCAGAGACTGTCTCTTCTGACTCCACTGAGCTCTAGTTTCCTTAAAGTACAGTGGGTATAAGTAGATGGTTCCATTTTTATACTGATGAACAATAATAACCTGGGGCTATACAGATGGAGAGACCTACCAGTGTTAAGTAGGGTCTGACATCCTAAAATATATTTATTTCACTGGAACAAAGTCAATACCCAGTGCCTAAGAACACAGGCTTTATATCTGGACAAAGAAGCACAAATATAACAGCACAGACTCACATCTGGACAACAGTTCACCTACTTTCCTGTGCACATACCTGTTGGTTTCGGGCAGTACATTCCCAAGGAAGAACTTTTACAGGCTATGTAAAACCAGCACTTCACAAGCTAAATCCCCAAATTCCCTGTGTGAGGCAGTTCACCTGTGAGAAACCCTAAAGACCTATCTGCAGTGTTCATTACATTTATTGCCACTTCTACATCCTGCAATGTTCCACGACCATTTATATGCAGAAAAGAGCTCAACTTCTCCTTCTCCATCATCAGTTCTTATTGGACCTCTGCTCTCTATGTCTGACACAAAAACTCTTGACTCAGAGAAGGTTGCAGCCAACCTGGCAGGACAGTTTTCTTTTGATGGCCTTCTATCAGTCAGATAAGAAGGTAGTGGAAACAAAGAAGGTAGCCTCCTGGAAGTGATCAAAATTCTAGAATGTCAGATAATTTTGTGTCTTTAATAAATGGCTTTTCTTTCAAGGAAAGTCTGAAAGTATTTTGAACAAGGACTTTCTGTATGAACATCTTGCAGTTCCATCGTGCTATTCTATCACTCTCCATAACCTCCACTTCAGCAGAGTAAAAAGGATGGTCCCTAATGTGAAGGTGCTAGCAGCCCGTACAGATATGGCCAGGTCTAGGCTACAGTCCTGACAGAATAAAGCATAATGGGTACTTGCTAACACCACAATGTTTGCAAAACAACAGTGAGGGTCATTTAATGCAGCATCTGTATGTATTCTGACACTTCTAGTGCCTGCTAAGAACAAGAGCTCTTCCTCATCTCCTGACCTCAATGTTACCTGTATCAAATCAAGGAAACATAATGAAGAAGTAAGAGAAAAGAGAGTTACAGGAAGTCAGAGCTCAGGTCTAGCACTGGCACCATAAGCATTTCTCAACACTGCAGGGTGACAAAAGATGAAGATAACAGTGCTGGGGCAATATATTACATAACTTGTGGTCTATATTCACCTACAAACTCAACTTGAACAGAGAGAGGCTTGAACTAATCTAAATGCAGTTCCTACCTGAGAACCAGCAACATCCTGAATACTTCCGCATAGCAGAGTTGGACATTTAGTGCATATGGATTCCAAGTTTTAGAGCAAGTGGAGGGAAGTCCTCCAGAATTAAGACAACCAGCAGCATATTCCAGAGGTTACAATGAAGAGGAATCAAAATCCTCAGAAAGAATTATTTTAATAATTAACACCCAAGACGTGTAGATGTTTTATTTCTCTGAATATTTAGCACAGAAAAATGATCAATCCTACCAAATAATTCTTCAGTACTGTGCTAGTTTGAGCCTAGCTAGCATGTTTTAGTGAGAAGAACTAGATGATAGGCTGTAAAATGAAAACAATGGTGAGGTCTACTTCCCTCACAGTCTTTCTGGGATGTGTAAAGAAGAAAGGCAAAACGAAGGTGGGATACAAACCCACACGTGCAGAGCACAACGGATTAAATGGCCACAGAAGACCCCGAAGTGAACCTGAAGGGACACAAAATGGCATCAGGAGACCACAAAATGGTGGCAGGGAAACACAAAATGGTGGCAGGAGACCACAAAATGGCTCCGGGGGACCCTAAAATGGCGGCAGAAGGCCCCAAAATGGCGGCAGAAGACCCCAAGGTGAACCTGGAAGGGCAGAGCAGGAGTGACCTCATCTTTGTTTTGCCTTTCTTCTTTACATATCCCAGAAAGACTGTGAGGGAAGTAGACCTCACCATTGTTTTCATTTTACAGCCTATTATCTAGTTCTTCTCACCAAAACATGCTAGCTAGGCTCAAACTAGCACAAGTATGTAATTACCACCCTTGTCTGGAACTTGCCTGAACTCAAGTTGACAGTGTATGTCCTTAGTGAAGTAGGTTAGACAGGTAAGGCTTTTCTAAACTAACTTAAAGGCATAAAGGCTCGCAAATGGGCTCTGAGAAGACTCCCTATGGCTTCCTTTATTATCAAATGACAATTTTTTAAAATGGCAATAGATCACAAGTAGCTAAAATAAATAGGAATAATTTTTTTTTTTAAAATGTATTCCTATATGTACAGCTTTTGCCTTTGCCCTTCTGTAGGAGTGTTATATTCTTACAACCTTCCCTTCTGGCTTTTTTCTGATTGAAACTTGCAACAGGCTTCCCGCGGAGCCAGTCTGCGGAAGACTGTGTGGTTGTACACACATGAAACAGATTGTGCAACAGGACCTTGAAGTGAGACAGTGACTGGTATCGTGTGTGCACCATGCCCAGCACAACCAGGTCCTAACACCACTCGTCTCCTTGACACGGAGCAATACAGAGACCGGACTGAGTGTCACTTCACAAGGTGAGGGGGAAGCGATGCTGTTGTGGCGGCAACCACAGAGGTAACACCAACAAGGGAGAGGAGAGAGACCCAGGTTTACCTGCTGCGCCTGCTGCAGCAGCTCCATTCGTTCGTGCAAGATCTGGCTGTCGAACTCCCGGCTCTGCCTCAGGATCTGCCGCCGCACCTTCTCCACTGCAGCTCGCAAATCCTCCCTCTGTGCTTCGGTCAGCGACTCACTCGCCCGCCGGCCTGGATCCTGCTGCAGGGCATTATACAGCGTGGCTTCCAGCTCCTGGATTTTCTAATGCAACCCAAATCACATACAGACAGGCTGCCATTTGAATCCAGCAAGCAAACGACCCAACAACAGCTATAGGAGAAGGCTGGCAAGCAAAGCAGGAGGGAAGGACGGACACAGACAGGTAGACAGAAAGCAGCAGTCGTGAGCAGTGAGGAGCATTCCACACAGAGTGCACGTAGCCTTCTGGCACTGATGTATACCCAGGCAATGCTTCCCATTCTAGCAAACGCTCCATTTGTTCCATTCAAGGAAGATTCAGGTGACAGCTCTGCGCTCAGTACATAACAAAACCCCAACATCTGATGCTGAACATCACAAAATTAATGCAAACCATCAGATTCTCTGCAACTGAGCAGTTAAGAAACTCTATAAACAAAAAAGCTCACAGGGAGTGCTGCGAACCACAGAAACGTTAGTGTCTCTTTCTCTCTGGCCCTACTGTCCTGCCATCCGTGCTCAAAGTCTCTGTCACTGACGGAGTTCCAAGGTGCTACAAGCAATGTAGAGAGGAACATTTGTCCCCTGGCATATGCTAATTCCTCATCAGTCTCTTGCCATTTGCCAGATTCCTAAGTAGATTGTGAGGCACTGACCAAAACTGCAGTACTTTGCAAAGCAGAGAGCACAGGAGAACCTCACAGTCACATGGAGAGCTGTATTCCAAAGAGTAAAGAAAGAAGAATCACGGCTGTTTCCCTAATTGCTGGGGTTAGTGTGATCCTACTGAAAACCAGCGTCCAGAATGACAATATTTGGAATAAGAGCATCTGACAACATCCCCTTAGCCCTCATAACACCTTTATGAGATAGGCAATTCTATCCATATTAGTGATGCATGAAGAGCTGCACAGAGAGGTTAAATGGCTTGCCCAAGGTCACAGTGTTAGAAACAGAGCCTGCTTGCTTCTCTCTCTTATCTGCTCTGAGCACTAGATCTTGCTTGTTTTCTGGAAGCATCTTCTCCATAAGTAATATTTACAACATATGAACAGTTATCTAGGTCATTATATTTTGATTCTCTGAAGCTTTGCTGGTGGCAAAGCTGGGTGTGTACTTTAACCGGTTCCTAGAGAATTCTGAGCAAAGACAGGTTTGCAGCTTCCTTCTTGGAAGCCAGGAAGGGTAAGGTTGGATAGGACTGTACAAGAAGGAATTTCATAGGAAGAACAGGCACTCCCAACTTAGGATAGGTTAGCAGCAGTATTGTTTACAAATTCTTAGGGCAAAAGCAATATTGGAAAAGCCCTGAAGTAACTTCTGGTGTACTTTAGCAGTCATAGTTTCGTGCACACACAAAACAGCTCTTCCCGTTCCAGCTGTACTAACAAGATGTTCATATATTTTAGCATAAAGCAATATTGGAAAAGCCCTGAAGTAACTTCTGGTGTACTTTAGCAGTCATAGTTTTGTGCACACACAAACCAGCTCTTCCCATTCCAGCTGTACTAACAAGATGTTCATATATTTTAGCATAAAAAATGCAAGACATTTGATCTGTAAAAACTATCATTCATTTCTGAAGTCTCCATTTAAGTAACATTTCAGATCCTAGTCTGGTAGAAAAAGACTCAATTAAAAAAGAATTCTATTTATAATTAAAAGAAAAAAACAGCAACCATATTTCATCAAATATCTTCAAAGATTAAAATTTAATAACTGTTCTTTTCCTACCATGTATGCCTGGTCCAGTGCTTGCTTCCTGTAGTCGAGTTCTTCCTCTAAATAACCCTTCTGCTTACTGAAGAGGTCCTGAGCAATAGTAAAAACAAGGGAGTGTTTGGTTTTGACCCTAATTCATGAAGAATCAAAAAGCCATCACTTTATGTGAGCTTTCCACTTGAAAGCAAAAGAAAATTTATAGCCAATGACCATATTCATCCTAAGGCTATTTAGAATATGAATTTTACAATATTAGCACTTAGAATATGTATATATTAACAAGTTGTACCTAGAAAGCACTGATCTCTACACCAGTGAGCAAACCTGCCTTGACCTGACAGAAATGCACATAGCAGCCTAAAGGGTGAATGAGAATGTTGCATGTGTGTCATCTAACAGCCATATCTTGCACAAGGCAGGCAGAGAGGGGAGAGGCAAACAAGTGAGGGCAATTTATGGCTTTTCTGAAAATAATCAATGTGTACCCTTAAGGAAATCACGGAGCAAAACCTAATCTGTTATCTAGTTTGTTCTTCTAAGAAGGAAATGAGAAAATGCAGGGCCACATCTGGGATCCAGTGCTCAATGTGGAAAGAATCACACCTATGTAAAGTACGACCAGTATGATAGGCTACACTCAACAGAGAGCACAGTCTGAGCACTTTTGGTTCCATCGTGGCCAAAATACACACTCCTTCAGTGGCCCTGGGCAAATCACTTAACCTCACCATCTGTGTTTCCCATTCTTTAAGATGAGTGCAATGCTGACTACTTATCTACCTGTAAAAGGTGTAGTGAGGATTAGTCAGTGTTTCTAAAGCAATTTGAAGATAAGAAGGACAGCATGTATGGTAAACCAATAAAACTAAATAAGCATTCTAAAACTTTATTAAACACATAGAAAAAAATTAGGTCAGCATAGCAGTGAGTATGTCATGCAAGACAGAACTGCTTTTGAGAAAACATTCTGTCTCTCAGCATGAAGACCTTGGGGAAAGAAAGGTCATCTGCAGTAAGGGATCCTTACAACTTCCCTAGACGCTAAATAGCAGAAAGCAAAGGAATATCCTTGACCGTTCTGATCACATGAACCCAAGATTAAAGACAAGGCTGTTGCCAGACAAATTAATACACAGAGAAAGCACAAAGACAATTTTACTCCTCTCTCTGAAGTTATGCCTTCATGTCCTAATGTGTATATATTTTGCTACTGTTCTATGCAGATAGGAGAGTTCCCTCCCACCTCTAAGAACATAAGGAAAAGATTGTTCTAGAAACCTCTTGCCTGTTTGTCATGAAGAAATCTATGTCAAGCAGAGAAAGAGAGTAAACCAATCTGGGATGAAGTTCATGCATGTTCTCTTGAGATAAGCTTTAGCTAGATGAATTATATTAATAGTTATCATTCCTTACCTTTTCATTCTCCAGGTCTAACATCTTCTGTGTCAGTGCAGCTTCTGTCCCTTCTATCTGTTTTAACCACTATGTGAAGAGGGCAGAGAGGAAACAAAACAAAACAAAACAAAACAAAACAAAACAAAAAAAAAAAAAAAAAAGGTGGGGAGGGGGGGAAGAAGGAAAAAAAAAAGTTTAGTCTGGAGGACGCTGAGGGAAAACCACATTGCTCTCTACAACCCCTTGAAAGGAAGTTAGAGCCAGGTGGGGTTCATCTCTTCTCTCTAGTTATCAGGTGATAGAATGAGAGGAAATTGCCTCTAGTTACACCAGAGGAGGTTTAGGTTGGATATTAGGGAAATTTTCTTTCCTACAAGAGTGGTCAGGAATTGAAACAGAGCACCAGTCCTCTGTTTTTCATGATGGAAAGTGGCAAACTCGATCCTTTAGTTTGTACTCTTTGCTGCACCCTTCATGGGAAGAGGCTCACTTCTAAAACATCACTACAGTAGAAGGAACAATAAAGTGGACAGACAGGTGGAAGGTCATGCAGTTGATACTATAAATTCCTTACCATGCTGGTGATAATCAAAACAATCAGAACGAAGAAGGATGGCTTATTGCATTCCATGTTACATGTAATTGTGACATCCATGGATAGAAACTTCTTGCTTAATTGCTGTCACCAAGATAATATTAATATTCATCATTTAAGCTTAGTGGAATGGGTGGGAAGGGATCAGTTCTGAATTATTTCATTTCCTTATTGGTCTACAATAAGTACCAATGACCAATTTACAGAGAGTGTAGTTTGGACTAATGCTTTTCTTTTGTAACTCCAACTCTTGTTAAAACCAACTGTAGCTTTGCCACAGATAATGATCACTTCCTTCAAATGCCTTGCTTGCTAACACCAGATCACTCCTATTTACTTTAGTTATTTTGGCAAGCACTACACTACCTTTTGAACTGAGGAGTTTTGTGAATTTGTAATGTATTTTCTTCCCTAAAAATTAGATAGGAAATCTGCAAACATAAGCACAGAAATAAGCAAAACATGGATTCATTACTTCACCCTTTGGGATCTTAAACTTTTAAAGAAGGTGCTGGATGAAAAAGCAAAGCTGTTTTACCTATTCAGTGAGTTTACCTTGTACAGAGCTGAAAAAAAAGCGAACAGGAACATTGTATTCCCCAGAGATTCTATTTTCATCATCTTTGTTTTCTCCATGTTAAAGATGACAGACTGAAGATAAGCCTCACTGGACTCAGCAAGACAGTGAGCAGTCTGAACCCTTGAAATCAGAATGGGAAGCCTTCAGCATCTCTCACAACTGCCCTCAATATTTGCAAATGAAGAGCTGTTTGTTAAAATGAGAGGTCTACTCCTTTTTTGCAGGTGTAAATGATACACTTAACTAAATGTTGATTCTGTTCTGTAAGCCTTTCTGGAACTAGAGAGGCACAGATGATCTACATTAGAACATTTAGATGAGTAGATTACCAAAACTAGTGCAAGATGCTCAAATTTCAGTTTTAAAGTTCTGATTCTGAATTTCAAAACTGCATCTAGGGAAGGTTTCATAGAAACCTATAATAAGGAAGGACAGGAAGGACAAAGTGAGTCTTTCTTAGTGACTCTTTCATAGTTCTAAATGTTGTCTTTATTCGTATACATATTATAGTCTCTCTGTAATTAAAAATTGGTTTAGAAGTCTCTTCTAAGGCGCTTTTTTAGTATTTTATTCTAAGGGAATATCTCCAAAGCATGGTTATAATTCTAAATTTGGTTCAAGTTCTAAATTTGATTTGATCTCAAGACATCACAATCCCAACAGTCATGCACGGATGATGACATGCTCTAATCCAGATGACCTTAACAGAAAAGCCATGCTTCCCTGGGAGCACTATGTGTGATACCTCAGAAGACATGAGCAGTCTCTAGGCACAAAAAAGAAAATCTTTACTGAAATCTACCTTTTCACAAAGGGAAAGCACAGTTCCAGCTTGGATTATTGCAACCTGTTCTTCATTTCTCAAATTCTAAAATACAAAAAGATGCATTTTAAATTGGATTGGAAATCCATCCTTCAGTGCATGCATTAAATTTTAACTGTACTTTAAAGAATTAATCAGCTATAATATTCAGCATTTTACAAACATGCCCAGAAACAATCCCCTGATTGAAAGTATTAAAAGCTAAACCAGTGGTACTTAGTCTCCACTCTACTTCTGCACACCACTCCAAAACACTTTTGCAGCAGCTCATTAATTAATGACAACTATGTGGTTTCTGTCAGAGATTTTGAAATTATTTCTTCTTTTTTTGTTTGGGTTTTTTTTTTCCCCTCTAAACAGAAAAGTGCCTCTTCACTGGACTACCGCCCTGCAGCAATTGAATCTCCCCTTCATGCACTTCAGTGGTAGACCTCCCATTAATATAAACAATGCAAAGAGCAAGTATCATAGAAACGAGAGACAACCTCCACAGAACTTGCAACATAAAAAGTAAATCTAGAGCTTAAACCTAGTGCTATAAAGACCTCAAACTGTTAAAGCTATCTTCAAAATGAATATTTGTGCCCAAATGTCACAATTAAAATTTTATACTGTGTTTGCAGCACAGAGGAAGAAAGAGAATCAGTTATCTTTGCCCTTTCTCCTCAAAAAATCCACTCCTGGCAGAGACATCCTTCACAGCAGCAGGTGATAACTGCTGCTACTCAAGAGATAAAAAAAATCAGGAACAATTCGTTTTGACTTCGACTTTATTATTTTTCTCTCCTAGCTTGTTTTATATCTTTTCCTTCTATTTACTATGGTGTCTTTTTTCAACACCATTCAGCCAAGATCAGATCTCATCCTGAGAAATCCACTTTTCACTAGTGTCAGTTTAATGGAAAGATTTTAAGTTGGTAAAATTAGTACCTAACCGTTCATACTGTTCATGCAAATATAGGCATATGAATGTCACTCTGTGCATTTTCTTGAATGTTACTTTATGCTGTGGAGAAGGGGGGGGGGGAAGAAAATATTTAAAATAACCAGAAAATTAGAGATATATTTGAAATTAAATATTTGTTACCCCATTATCTCCAAGAATATCTAGTTTCTTCATCAGTTCAGATATGTTCACATCCTGAAAAAGACATTCAACACAGTTCACACAGGTTTTATCCGCCACATTCAGTGTACCCTTTATTCACTTCTGCATGCAAAAAGACTTGAAATGTGAGTGAACTATTAGTTTTGGACCACAATTCCAAAGCTATTGATACAGAGACAAAACTAAATGTCACTCTTGATTGTAGCAAGCAACCTGGATTTGAGTATGAAGGCGGAATATTCCAGTCCCATTCACATTTATCATCCTGCTGATGTATGAAGACGAAAGGTCAACACTGATAAAGAGGCTTAAAGGACTGGTTTTCTGTTTGGAGTGGAGCATCAAACACATCAAGCTACAGAAGTCAAAATGGCAGAGAATATGAATGAAATGATTGTAAAGAAGGCTTGTTGGGTGTTTGGGGTTTATTTTCTTTGTCAAAAAAAAATAAATGGTTTCAAATCAGCTCTACAGAAGAAGGAAAGAATGTGCATGGTGGGCTGAACATAACTCCTCCAAACACTATTGGCTAACAGACTCCAGTGAGGAAGGCCTAGTGAGATACAAAAGATTTCCCGAAGACCAGATAGAGATGTGGGAGAGAATCTACAAATTAGTCCACCCTGGCTCCAAAAAAAAAGAACAATATGTTGTGTGGAAGTTGGTCTATACTGTAAAGTCCCCTCCTTTTCTTTCCAAACACTTCAGCAGTCTCTCCAAATGTTACATGAGTTGTTTAACAGTGCACATTAATAATTTCAGCATGGTGCAGAGCTTAACACACACTAGTGTTTGGATCAGTGATAAAAACAGAACTATCAATTACAATCAGCACTCATGATGGTGAATGGAAACTTCTTTACTAGTGAGTTACACTGGTGAAGAATGGAATCCAGTAAGATGTGCAAGCTCTTATGCCTACTGAGCCAGAAATACTCAATTCTAATTAATTTATTTCCATGATAGATTTCTGGATAGATGATCGGATTTTGCTTCATTCTGGAATCTTATTTGCTACTGTTGGCTAACAATTTTGAAAAACACTGAAGACATACAAAAAGGCAACAATTCCAGCATGCCTGTTTAAGTAAGAGCCTCTGCTTCCAGGTAAGTGAACTGAAAGGCAGATTGAAAATATCCACCTGTTTGGGAATGCAGCAGGGAAAAAAAAAAAGGAAGAAAAGCCATAATTCTGGATCTTGCTAAATTATTCTTGCTACAGTCAACATGTAAATTAGAATAGCAGATAAGCTACAAAGCAGGTCTGGTATTCGATGGAAGCTCTACCTGAAAGGTAACATGCTAACTGATGACTTGGGTGTGGTGTTGGGAAATGACTGCCCAACCGAACCTGCAGGTAAGGATCACCTTTTAACCTGTGTTTTCTTTTAAACTACTCAGCTCCTTAACAATATACATCCCACAATTCCAGTTCATTCCCACTACAGATAGTGTTATGCTTATTAATTATTAACTTACTAACTTATTAACTGAGTAGCCTTCTGTAAGAGTGCTTGTAAGCACAACTACAAATACAAGCATAAATTGCTAGCACGTGCCGTGGCATATAACACACAGAAACATTCCACTTCAGTTACTTATGGATAAGCTACTCTGGCTTGCTATGCAAGATCACTAACAAAGCAAGTCTGAATTCAATCTTAAGTGAACCAGCTTGCAAATCCATTTGTACTGCTAACCCGCTCAAGGAAGAACAGAAGGGAAGGGTAATTCTTGCTTACTCGTAGCAGGAGCTAACCAAGCGAGACCTCACTGTCTGTCTTGTGCTTGATCTAAAATGGCAGAGTCTCACCTGTTTGAAAGAGTTTTGAACCAGGCACCTCATGCTTCAAGGCTCTGGCCTAAACAAGTAACTTAACAAAGAAGATATACAGGTGCTTCACTGGACAGGGTGTAACATAATAGGTGAGTGCCCTATTTCTGACCTTACAAGAGCACATTTAATATTAAAAACAAAGTGCTGTAGTAAGCCTGACAGTGAATCACATCAACACTCACATTCTTCACTGCAATGTTTTTATTGCAGTAGCCCAGACTAAATGCACATTCTCTTGATTGTCCAATCTGTTTTTTTCATTTATGAACTTCTGCCAGTCTAGTGGATCACATTCTTATGAAACCCTTTCCCTAGCTGAAAATAACATTTATTACTATATTTATTTAAAAATAATTCCTTCCCTACAGCAAGATGGCAAAAGATGTTTGGATATTGAGGTGGTCATTCCAAAAAAGTTCCTGGCTATCCAACTGTTAATAATGCTCTACATATACCTTTATTCCTTCCTGATGACAGAATAGTTGAAGTGCACTTCCATTGTTTTCAGGGAAGGTGGTTATATGAAGATTAAATGCCGGAGACCTTCGTTCTCTCTCCTGAGGAAAGATTTTGTTTAAAAACAACAGGTATGATTATACAGTTATATGGAAGCCTTTATTACCCACCTTTACAAAACATGCTTGTACATTAAGAAGACTGATTCCTATCAGGATTCCAAATACATGCTATTCCCTCTCACTTTCACCATATTGGAAGGATTTTGGCTATAGTTAAGCACAAAAGTGGCATTAGTTTCCAACTAATTCCATGCACAGAAAGTTGCTGCCAAGCTAACCGATGCTCCTCAGATGCAAGAACCATTGCACACTGGCCAAATTATTGCCTGGAGCCCTATAAACCTGCAGTTCTACACCCTACTTAACAATTACTTTCTTTCACAGAACAAAGAACAATTTAGAAAGAAGGAAGTGCAGGGAAAAAAATTAAACTCCATCATGAAACATAATTACCACTGAGGATGTTCTCAATAAAATGAGAGCTGTGCATCTGCTCCCTGTTTACATCTGACCTTTCTATTAGAGTACATAAAATCCCCAGTCCCAAGATATTGGAATATGTTGAAAGGCAGCACTACTCTACACTGCTTTGTGCCAAAACTTTAAACCATAGATTCCCGTTTATCTACAGGTATAGTACTTCTAAAACTCATCCAGCCCATCTACTTGACTTTTCTTCAAAACACCAACCTATCATTTCTTCAGAAAGCAGAAACAGAGTAAATTTAAAAAGCTATTTTAATTAAATTAATTTTTAGTGTGCTTGTGAAAATGAATGAATTGAAGGCACTGGGCACCAAAACCATGGAGTCTTACTCTGAATTCTCTATGGCCATGGGAAAAGAAGTGAAGAAAATCACATTTCCTCTCCATATTACAAGAGGAGGCAGCGGCCACAAAAAGTTCAGTTTCTGACCTTACATTGAAGTGTAAACGTTTGAGATGCCATGACCACCATTGCTGTGAGCATTGTCCCATTTTCTACATCACAAGATGAGATGCTTTAACTGATATTGCAAGCAGGTTGCATAGATTCACTTAACCAAGCTACAAAGCCTGGTAACTCTTGTTCATGAACTAGCTTGAGCTTCATTTGAAACTACAATGTAGAGGGGAAAAAAAAATCTCTGTACTCTACCCATTTTCCCCTCTCCTAGGCTCTATCTTAAATACTAGCATTGACAGCCTAATTTTGAAAGAGGCTTAAATGACTTAGCTGTTGCAACCTAAAACAGGAATTTCAGGTTTTTTTTCATTCCAAATTCATTAACCATTTTAAATTAAAGGTTCAGTTATTCTTCCATGAAACTTACCTGCTCACATTAAATGATAACCAAGTGGTTGTTTTCTACTCTAGCCTAATTTTAATGTAATTGCTCTCAAAAAATCCTGTCTTGATTACCAGAAGCATTCATGATTTTACTAAAGCATGTCAGTCACATTTGTGTCCGTATGCTTGGCTACTACAGAAACATCTTTTCTTGCAATCACACAAAAATGCTTCTGTTGTTACTCTGTGAAACAAGTCTTGAATTTTTGGCACACAACAAAGCCTGACACATCACACTGAGCTGTTTTCCATGTGATTTCATGTGTCATGAAGGACATATTGAAGCCCTTTACAAATATTTTTTTAGTGATTTCCTTCTAAAAACACATTTTAAGAAGCAGTTCTTCATGTATCTGCCAATTCAAATGCTAAATTGTTCAGTACTTTACTATACAGTTGCTTAACAAAATGTAAAAATACATATTAGAAAGCATGTTTATTTTTCTGAACGTCTATGCTAATATAGCCTAAATGCTACAGCATCAAAATATGGTAAAGGATTAAAAAAGGATTAAGAAATGTGAAAGACAAAAAGCAGAACATCCACATCACAGGAAGACATGACATTTGCACCTTTATCAGAGAAGTTACACATGCCAAAATTTTGGGTGAAACGTGCTCGGTGATGAAAATCATGGAGGAGTGACAATGACAAGTTTCTCGGAGAGTTTATTCTAAGGGATGTTAAGAATGCTGATATTTGAAACTGAAGAGTGTTATCAAGCAGCAGAACTGTGACAAATGGGCATCACACACAGCTCATTTAATGTTACTAGGTTTGACATGGGCCCCCTATACAGGGTGATGAGAAACGCTGCATTCTGCTGTAATCACAGGCTACATGTTCAAGTTGTTATTAACAAATAATTTTGGTGTTATTTAATTTATACAAGGTTTGGAGGTTGTTTGCTGTGGATAACATACTACAAGTAATTACTTGTTCTTCACCACTTGAACTGTGACATTCTCAGAGAATATTTTTTCCTTTTTTGTTGTTTGTTTGTTTTTTTTTTATTGACTGAGGTCAGTTATTTCCAGTTCATGACCACTTTAGACCATCAGAAAATGGACCTCGGGTAAGACAAATTCTTTCAAAGCTGCTATCAAAATGTGTTCTTTTAAGATATTTTGACTTTGCATTGATGTTGTCAATCTTAAACCAACGTCATTAAAAGCCATTATACTTTGATGTGATGGATGTGTCGGATCCTTAGTCAGATCACTGCATGCAAGAGGTGAGAAGGTGTGTTAATTTAAACAATGCCAACTGGGGCTATAGGGTACATACCAAGTGGTTTTACATGCAGGAAAGGAGCAGTTATGGAAATGAAACAAATAAAAAAGGCGTAATATTGCAAAACAAAATATTTTATTAGATGGAAAACAAACTATATGCAATATATATATTAGCTATATTACATCTTTATAAACATTAGTGAGCACTCTCTCCAAAACATATTAAGGCAGTGGCATCAATTTCATTATCCCAAGATACAACATTTAAAAAATAGATACCTAAGTGATTTCCCTTAAACATGCACCAGACATCAGTAATCTTTACAGGAATTTCAGCTTGGGTTCAAACATAATTTCTGCTCCATTTGAGAGTTTGCAACAGAGAGAATCTCTTACTTCAAGCTCTAGCACTCTGAATTCTAACAGCTCATTCTGGTCTTTTGCATCTTGCATCTCATTCTTCAGCTGGTTCTCCTCTTGTTCCATTCTGTAAATCTATGAGACAAACACATCACCGTAACACATTGTAAGCAATGGAAATTTTACTGCAGAGGTATGGGCCAGAGCTTTAGACAAAACTAAATTACTTCTGCTTCTCATTAGATGTTGGGCTTTATCTTAGGGATAAAGAAGGAACACTACACCAAAAAGTATTTATGAGAAGGGCCAGCAGAAAATGATTGATGTTCTCTTAAAATAGTAATCCAGAAGTACCACGTAAATTGATATAAATATTATATCTAAAGAAGTTAAGCAATACAAACTCCCTTTTAAAAGTAAATTGGGTTATACCAATATTTGGGCAGACTGTTCTCATTTGCATAACTACACATCTCTTCTTTAAGGTATATGTAAGACAATAATGCAGGAGTTTCAATGCCTACTTTTTAATTTTCCAGCAACTAACAGAAATTACAAACTGACTATTCATTATGCTAACTAACAGCTTTGCTCTACTGTCTAGCTTAACTGTGTGACCTTTTTATATATATGAAACTAAACAGAAGTGTAACACCTGCCGTAATGTACTATCATGTTTATAATATCTATGTGAGTGCTTGAATAAATTAGCTCTGAATGTAGCTACTTTTAGTCATGAACTTCTCTTTATCTTATTATGTTACTATTACTCTACCAATTAACAATAATAATTCTTTGGCTTGTTGAGTACTACCTAACTTTCCCTCTAAGATCAATGCAGAGCAATGAGGATGCTCAACTCTGAGTTAACAACAGTAAATAATACAACAATCTTACTGAATATTAAGATAGCTGTGTGGGGGAAATGGAAGACTGAGCAAGCAGGAAATATTATGAGTGATCAGGCAGTAATCATCTTCATGGAACTGTGAGATTGTATTTTCTTGTGCACTAGAAACATCAGCCAGCTTGGGTTCTACTGTTGGCTATACAATATGTAACTCCACAATAAAAAGCAGCTTCCATTTCCAAAGAGTACAAAAAAAAAATATTGGTACTTTAATCAGAGACTTCAATTCAAATTTCTGTTTCTGGAGGGGAATAACGTAAGCAATTTTCATTTAAATATGCCAGTACTTAGTACATTTGTTTCCTTTTAGCATTCTTCTATGATAAAGAGCAGCAAGAGTGAAAATATTCCCAGATTCCGAACACGCACCTTCTCTAGTAATTCCTGATTTGTTCTGATTAACAGCTGCTTTTCTTCTACCCATTTGGAATCCTACAGGAAAAAAAAGGGGATTAAAAAGATATAAATTCTATGATACCATTACATAGGACAAATGAATGACCACAATAATCAGAAGACTTCAGACATCATTGTACATTCAAGTAGAAAAATGGCCACACAGTGGAAAAAACAAAGCTCTCAAATATTTCAAAGACAAATATCACATTAAACTACAGAGAAAACTAAAGTTCTTGTCTTTTCCTGAAGCTGAATCTCTTGCTTCCTAATATGTTCCAGCTAAGCATAAACTTTAAAGACTTTACATACAGCAATTGTGGGTCAAAGCTGTTACATGATATTTTAAGGCATTTTGAAAACTGTTCTTCAGTCAGCTTAACTCGAAACAACTTCTTTCCATTGCAAAGAGTTAGAAACATTCTTGCAAACTCATCCCATTTTGAGTTGTTTAATGCAAATTCCAATGGAGAATGGGGGGAAAAAATGTTTAATTACCACAAATGACAGAAAAGCTTCGGTGGTAGCCTCTGCTAAAAAATGTAAGAATTAGGCTGATACACAGTGTTTGTGACTAGGAATTCAAGGCTATATAGTAAGGGAAGTGACATAAGACATTCTCTGCTCCCTTTGAAAACTGTATTTCCATTCAGTCACTTCTTCCAAAGCTCATCTGGTCTTTTAGGGTTTTCCCATGGCTTTGAAAGGCCTCAGCAAATATTCCTTTATAGGTCCAGGCTACAAAATCTCGCTGCCAGCTGTAAATGGACATTCAGACATAATGGATCATTATCAGCCAAATTCACTTTCCTCTCCCTGTAGAGGAAAGTATTCACATAACCTAGCTCACATCAGTTAAATAAGTGTAATGAGACAATACCCAACACTTAATATGCCATATTCACTCTACATCAGATTAGTTCCTAAGGAAAAAAGGAACTTATTTAAAAACTAAATGTCTTTACTAAAGCATTAAGGCTGATACTTTGTCAGCAAGGTGTTTGGACATTGATGCTGCAGGAGAAATTAATGAAATCTGGATATCCCTGAGCATTAACCAGCCCCGACGTGCAACCAAAGAAATGTAAATCATTATGATATAATATTTCCTCCAATTATTTTTTAAGTTTGAAGTTAGTTTTCCTACCAATTGTCCACTACAGTTTTATATTCTACTGCTCTTTCTTCTGCTCCCACTCCAATACAAGAATATAAAAGTGCAGATCACTTCCATGCAGAGTAACCAATGTTATGATGTTTTGAGTATCATGCTAAGAATAAGACACTGAGTAGGCAGGACCTTTGTCAAGAACTTTTGAAATTAAAGAAATGTTAAAGATGAAAGTCAATATCTACTTTAACAGTTAACTTACACTTCACTAAGCTCAAGGAATAAGTTGCACACCCAGACAGGGTGGATATTCCAGTGAGCACAGATGGTAAAAGGCAGGTTTAACGGTTAACAGCAGATCTACAGGTTCAACTATTCCAGTTCACACAAGCAGAATAAATAGATTATTTTGCCCTGCTGATAATTAGCTTTTGTGTCTTTCCTGATGAAGTTCAACTGAGTTTTCTGAGAGAACTCTGGTGAAACTCTATTTATACACACACGAGGTCACAAGAGAGACAAGCATTCAAAAAAATTAAATCCAGCTGGCACATTATATACTCCAACATTTTGAGTTGTATTATTTACCACTATTAATATTTTATTAGGATGTCCTCCCTTAAATATAGAGTTTCCTGCGTATGCACCTCCATGTACCTTGCAGAAATGGATTATTTAAGTCTTATTTTACATCTAGGAGAATCCTACCAGATCGAGCTGATGAGATTAACAACAGCCATTGACACTTCCTATGCAATTGCACAGAAATTACTATACATCAGCCTTCAAACAATTTTTTAGCAATAAGAGTCTAATCTCCTGCTCTGAATTTGGCTTCAGGAAAATTATTATGGTTGTTGTTTCCGTTTCCTCAAGCTGTAAAGCAAGACTAGAAATTCCTGAGATAATAGACGAGGATTTTTTTTGATTCATTGCTTCCTTTTGAAAAGCACTTTAGGGACTGGTTGCCTGAACGAGCATTTCACAAGTATTATTAAATCATCAGCACTACCATGACCATCTAAATGACAAAGTAATAACAAGTTAAAAAAATGACATAGTGCACAAAGAAGTCATTTTCTCATCACAACCATTTATTTTGTTGAATGCAAATACTAACAGGTGCAGAGAACTGAGAAGGTGCTAGGGCTCCCAGGAAGACACTGTGACCATTTCTCTGGAAAGCTAATGCTTAAGGCATGAACTAGCCCACTAGAGACAATTTCATATTGCTCCTTTTCACATCCTTGTTGGCCTTCTCATGATTACTAAGAGATACAAAGTCGAAACTGCAGCTGTGGACCTCCTAAAGTAACAACTAATGAAATTCTTATTTCCAGGCATAGCTTTTCGACATACCATTCCTGAACCAAAAGTCACAGAAATAATTTATTGCATCTGCACTTATTTACACACACAGAGTACTTCTATTGCACACTGCAAGAGTCAACTATTTTGTTAATGTTTTCAATTACACAGCAATTTGCCCACAATGTCTTCAGTATTAATACACTAAAACATCAGCAGTAGATCCTTAAGAGGTCTTCTGTCCCAGTTATTCTTCAATTCATTTTTAGAATGATAAAGTATTCTCTCTTCTTAGTAATATTTGATTTACATTGAATTTAATAAGCAAATTGCAGGTTTCTGTGGAAGCTAATATGAATAATTTCAATCTTTAACTTGACTGTGCTCCCCAATCACAGAATCATAGAATCAGCCAGGTTGGAAGAGACCTCCATGATCATCCAGTCCAACCTATCACCCAGCCCTATCCAGTCAACTAGACCATGGCACTAAGTGCCTCAAGTCTTTTCTTGAACACCCCCAGGGACGATGACTCCACCACCTCCCTGGGCAGCCCATTCCAATGGCAAATCACTCTCTCTGGCAAGAACTTCCTCCTAACATCCAGCCTATGCTTTCCCCGGCACAACTTGAGACTGTTTCCCCTTGTTGTATTGCTGGTTGTCTTGGAGAAGAGACCAACCCCCACCTGGCTACAGAATCTTAAAGAAAGACTTTTTCTTCCAAAGAATAAACCATAAAAATAGTGCTATTGTGAACTAATTGTTATTCATAATTGGTTTTTATTTAGTGCTACAGGAGCATTAGTCTCTGAGATGTGTATCTATGGATAGTTAAATCCTATTTTATTATTCTAGGATACCTGCAATCTTAAAATTGCTATTTGGAATAATAGAGTGTAAAATAACATCTCCCCAGTCTTCCTGGTGTGTTCTAGAAGTTATGTAATGAAACATCTTCTCAGTGCACTCTCACAACTTTCAATCAGCCTTCATAAAGAACCTAGCTACTATTAAATGTACATCAGCAGCCACATATTCAAGTATTTACACAATATACTGAAGCACAAAGCCTAATTTTACTGTTTGTGATGGTGTGGGAATTTGTAAGCAGCCGAGTCCTCCAAGAATTTAAGCCCAGGAGAGTTAAAACTGCTAACCAGACACGCTGAGAGGTCTGTTTCTCTAGCTGAAGAATGTGTGGAAGTGATTTGATTTTTTTTTTTTTTTAATTCTTCCATGCTGCACACTAAAAATATTCTGCAGTACAAATATAAAATATTGATTTCATTTGTATTTATAGCAAATACAAACAAAATGGAAATCGGGAGAAAAGGCTGCACCAAATCACAATGGGAACAGACTTTACAGTGCATCTACATGTGGTTATTTCAGCATTATGCATTAGTATATTACACGATAGAGAGTTAATCTCTAATGGGATTTTCTTAGCCAATATAATGCTTCTCTTTATTTAAGTAAGTAGCCTCTTTGTGGATCAACAATTAGGCTGTATCAGTCACGTTAGCACACCAGCAAGCAATGAAGATGGCAAGGGCACCACTGCATGCAAGGGAGAAAATGATGTTGTAGAGGACATTAAGAGAGCCTTTTACCTGTCCTTTCTCAATTAGAGCTTTCTCCAAGTCCTCAATTTTTGCCTGACACCTGAGAAGATCAGCTTGCAGTTGTTCACGTGTCTGGAGGGAGAGAAAAAGTACAGAAAAGTGTGTATGCACTTGTACATACAGGTGCAGCTATACAAGTAGATTTAATTACACATGGAATCAAGTGAAGATATTTTCTACATACTTATGGGATGTCCAGTCAGCTTTTCATGTTTTTCATTAAAATAACTGCTTTTGTGTTTATATTACAAAATGCTTAAAGCCATCAGTTTTTAACATTTTATTTTCCCTTTGCTGCCTAAAGTGATGTTATCATCACATATTAAGTGATAAAAAAAATTCTCAGGGAAAAGAAATAGAAGGGAAAAAAAACCCACAGCAGAGATCTAGGAAGCTATTCATAATCTTTAGTAATTCAAGGCAATTGGAATTGGCTAAAAAAAGGAAAGAGAATTGTAATAAGAACTGAAAAAGGCCTATAAATAAAATATATTGACTTTAAATAGTTTATCCCATAAACAGCATCCACTAGTCAGTTTTCCTTGTTCTACAACTAATTATTGTGCTATAGTAGGTACTAACCCCTGAGTCCAATCCAAGGGACTGGATCCAACAAGGTACTAAACAAAAAAAATATCTCTAGAGACTTGCAGTTACTGAGGCTCCTTGAGCTACTGCAAGTACTTTTCCCAGCCTACTTCAGGTATTCTTTCACCTAAGCAGTCAAAAAAATCTCACAGGGATTTCCTTCTGCATCTTTGAGTCCTTGTTGTTTAGCTTCAGCCTCATCTAAAAATAACAGGAAATGTTCATCCCACCAGAACATAAGACCCTATGAAGTCATGCATGCAAAAAGCAATCTTCTGACTCACTCAAAAGATGGATGTGACAAAAGAGACCAAAATACCACTAAAAAGGAACAAAAATTCACAAGCTTTAGTAAAGGGACAGTTTGCAAATGCCTGCAAAATAAAATTTAAAAGAACTATTAAAAAATACTCATACCAAGGGCTCCCTTCCCACAAAAGCAAAGGAAATACGCAGCGGTTTCATGTATTCCACAAAACACTTGGAGGAACAGTTCCATTGTAAGAGTTTGGTAAGGGTTTTTTTTAATGCACTCATCTGATAAAAGTCCCTATATATTTATAACAACCTTTTATCTGATTCATTTGAAATCTATCGTGTTTCTATGCAAATTGCAGGTTGAGTTTGGATATCACTCTCAATACACTGTTCTTGCTGCTGAAATGTGCAATATATTATGCATCCTAGAATAAAGCGTAATGATGCTTTTGTTCTGATCTGGATTGTTACCATCTTGATATCATCCTCTAATTCTGAAAAAAACCCAAACACTGTGTTTTGTGTTTCTTGCAAAGATATCTCCTTCTATTCCGAGTTTGGTTCAGCTTCTAAAATTATTTCAGACTTAAAAGAAATTTCAGTTAAAAAATTACCCTTGCTTCTCTCTCTGCATCCAGAGTTCCACCAACTTGTTCCTGAAGCAAGGCATATGCCCTTTGCAAAGCTTGATACTCTCTTGTTAGCTGGCAGAACCTTAATTCAGCTTCTTCTTTAGGCGTGCTCTTAATGAAGAGGAGGGGGAAAAAAAAAGTGGTTTTGTGCATGTAAAGATAAACATGTATGATAACGGGTTTGTTGATATAGACAGACTCACAAATGCAACAAGCAACGCAACTCTTATCGAGTCTCCAAGGTTAATAAAGGTTTAAAAGAAAACAAAACCAGTCGAGATAGAGGGGAGGATGATTTGAAGATGATGCAGAAATGCAGAGCTCAGTAACTGGTTTGGACTACACAATTTCAGGAGCATATAAGTGACTACATAAGGCAGTAATGTAGGAATGGGAAGAAATTGACTGGGGAAAGATGAGGGGGAACAATTCTATGCAGCACCGTCTTCAGCAATTCCACTGCCATGATGACTTCAGGAGTCCATTCTGTTTATAAGTCCACCACTCCCTTACTCTTTGCCTCTATTTTGTCAGGGTAAAGGATTCTACTAGCACAAGCACACTAACACAGAAATTACATTTCAAAATCCAGAAGATGGGATTTTAAAGGGTTGGGTTTGGGTTTGGTTTTTTTTTTGTGGTGTTGTTTTGGTTTTGGTTTTGTTTGCTTGGTTGGCTTTGTTTTGTTTTTAACACAAAGTATTCTCAACACCTTCATTTCAGCTAAATTTTGAGTAAATGACATGAACATTTTCAAAGTCTTTTCTATAATGCTATATATAATCCTATAAAGGCAAGAAATGTCCTTCCCTTTAATTAATTTTTGCTCCAGGAACTCAAGCTTCAAGGAAAAGAGGTTAACAATATTGCTAGATATTAAACCTAGAAAAACAGGAAGCTTCTTGTGAGTGAGGATTATTAGGCACAAGTTAGTGAACAAAAAGATGAAAAAGAGCATCTAATTCATGCCTTGTCCTCAGCCCTGCAATCTTTTAAAGTAGGCCAGCTGCACTGCATATCACAGAGCTGAGACAAAATGTGTCAGTGGATATTTACTACCCATGATCATTTAAGCTTTGATGAATTGCAAAAGCCTCTCTTAGCATTGTTAAATACAGGAAGAAAATCCTGGTCGTATCAAAACAGTCAAATAAATTATAAGGTTGAGGGGCAAACTATTGGCTAGTAACTATTGACTTTTGGCAAAGCAGCAAGTGTATTCATTTTCTCTTGACTAATAAGAAAGGGGTTGAGAAAAACAGTTTCATTTCTCAACCCATTGGCTGCCAAATCTGTCAGGCAGAATATTGTTTTATGAATTCTATTGCAAAAGCTGTGGATGTGTTTACTGTACTTGAAAGAAAACAAAGCAATTCCCTGCTAAATCTTTCATAATTCCTGTGGCAGAACAGCTGAAACAAAAAGTCTACATTTATACCTAATATGTCAGTTTTTACAGACAAAAACCAAATCAGCTATTACTTACATCTTCCAAATCTTCTTCTGGTGTTGCTGGTGTCCTGTCTGTCTTATCTGTGTTATATGAAGTTACAGATGACGTTTCTGAATCAACAGATTCCTCATCAAATCCAAAAAACGTCTCCACAACATGCCTCTGAAAAGTTAGGTTTTCTTAATTATTAGCAGAATGGTTGGAAACCCCCAAAGGCCCAGCAAGCACAAGAAGCACAAGCCCAGGTCTTCTCTCATCACAGAATCACAGAATTTCTTAGATTGGAAAAGACCTTCAAAATCATCGAGTCAAATCATTAATTTCACACTGACAGGTCCTTGACTAAACCAAATCCCTCAGCACAACATCTAATCACTATGAATCACTATGGTTGGAAAGGACCACCAGGATCATCCTGTCCAACCTTCATCCCAGCAGCCTTAATCACTAGACCACAGCCTCAAGCGTCACATCTACTCTCCTTTTAAACATCTCCAGGGATGGCAACTCCGCCACCTTCCTGGCAGCCTGTTTCAGTGCCTGACCACCCGCTCAGTAAAGAACTTATTCTGAACATCCAACTTAAACCTCCCCTGACGCAACTTGAGGCCATTTCCTCTTGTCCTATCATTAGAAATTCAGGAGAAGAGACCAGCTCCAGCCTCACTACAACTTCCTCTTAGGTCCTGATGGCTAGTTCAGTATTTCAGAAGACAAAAAGCTCAACTGTAAACCCTCGTTTGCTGATGAAAGTAGCCACTTTTTCAACATCATTTGTATTAGAACCTCCAAGACCTGAACTGGACATAGCATAGTGCAATTCTTAATAGAGCAATGCTCTAGCAAAGGTATAAAAGCTAATTACCAAAATCACATAGATCATAGAAGATTCACAGTAGAGAAATCTATTTAGAAGAGGCATCTGTTCAGGAGAAAGTAACCCAGTGTGATGCAACATACAAGATGTCGAACCAAACAATTCCAAAGAACAACGTGGAACAAATTTTGTTTTCATAGTAATTAAAATAATTTACACTTTTCAAAATCCTACTTACAAGTCTAAATTGCTGCTTTCCATTTATTTTTAAAATACCTTTTCCCTCATTTTTTTTTCAAGAGTTCGCTCCAATATTATGATTTTTAAAAAAAAAAGGTTAGGGAAAACCAACACTTCAAACTAGCAGGCCCTGTTCTGAACCTCTTAATTGTTTCAATGAAGATAAACACTTCAAATGACAATTAAAAACTTCATGCTACATTTTAGAATGAACCAGTTCTACTAAAATCTCCTTCTGGAAGGTTGTTACATACTCAAAATAACCAACAACCTTAAAAGCCACATCTTTTCCAAATAGACTTTGCTTATCCATATGCATACAGAAAATACGATGCAGAAGAGCAAAGAGCTTTGAAACAGTCTTTAGAAACAACCTTCATTTTGCAGGCTGCTAGACCACTATTTAGTGCATTCACAAGAAAAGGATCACAGTTACAGTAGTAAAAACCCTGTGAAGAAAAACACATTACTGTTCTCTCAATTGTTTAAGAAACACTGTAATCCTGTCACCAGGCAAATCTATGTCTAAGGTGCTTAAAACAAACGCTTCCTTGGGATAATTTAATCCTTTCCTCCAGCATTCTCATGCTGCATCAGTCTGTTCACCATTCTGTCCTACTTAAAAGAAAGGGCACAGGGAATGGGATTAAATTCTATTCTAGAAATACAATGACTCACCCATAAAACTCTGTTCTCTCACACTGAAATCACAAATATTTCAGACTTCTCTCTCATGAGGCCAAAAACTGAAGTGCATTCGTCCCTGGGAGATGGCACATCCAGCGTATCTCCCACATTGAATACTGATTGCAGCCGACAACCATCTCACGGTAATATTGCAAGTACTGGGAGCTGAAAACAGGGCTAAAGAAATGGCGCTACCTTCAGGTTGTAAGGAAAACAGATTTCCAATCTGGATTGCCACAGCAACTCAGCAAGAACGTTCTGACTCCAAAACTATGACGAGATACAGTTTCATAAAGATGAAGGCAGATTACATGGAGGTAATGAAGATTAGGGCAGCTAAACAAAAATCAAGATGCTATCATGTAAATTGCATCCTCAATTTGCAGGGCAGATACCTTTTACTCAGAGATGATGAGAGCAAAGCCAAAAGAAAGCTGTATACAGACTTGCGTCAGTGCTTTTATATCCTGTTCTTCTGCCTGTACCACCTTATCAGAACATTTGGTCTATGCTGTAGGGGAACACAGTACAAGGGCAAGCAACTCCAAGAACTACAGCACAGCTGACCTTGCTCATGCCTACTGTTTCAAGAGTGCTTAATCTCAAAAATGACAAATGCTCTTGAGCAACACTCAACCAAAACCTGCAATAAATACAGGCCTGAGGGCTGACGCAGTGAATCAGAGTCAAGCTTTGGCTTTGAAATAGTTGGCAGAAAGGAATTCTAAAAGATGGAGAGCAGAACTCCTGTGTATTGTCACATATATGGCACAGACAATGCAGAACCACGAAGGTCACCGGCAGCTTAGTTAAAATTGGCAATAAGGCTAATCATACCTATGGTCCTTTTTTCTATACTTCCAAGTACTGCCACTTTTGTGGGTAACTCAGCTTGGGTACGCATCTTCCTTTAACCCTGAATGCACACACCCACACAGTGTACAAAACAGCAAGAACACAACAGTTAAAAACACAGTGAAGTTGGTTTACAGAAATGTATATAGGCTTAAGAAGTTACCTAAAGCAATTGCATTGTTTTGACAAAAGACACTAGCTGCATTTTAGATTATTAGATGGGTGGGAATCAATAAAAATATTTTTTTTAATATTCAGTATTTCCAATCACAGTAAAACAAACCCCAACCCTTCCGAGAGTTAAAAATCAATGTGAGTTAAAAATCAACAAGAGTTAAAAGTCAAAGCAAGAGTTAAATGCCATACAGACTGCCTATAATATTTGGAGTTATGAGTGAACCACTCATTTATTTTTAATGACTCCATTCTCTTTAGAGCTGTACATTTATCATACATATACCAGCTAGAAATAGAGATAAGGTGTTTAACCATTGTATGTTAATTGCACATGTATGAACTGCTTCACAACACCGTTACATAATAGCTGCCTTTTACTGCTGATCATCCAGTGCCTGAAGCAACTAGCTACAAGAAGTGATTCACAGCAAAAACTACAACAGACACCAATATGTGAACAGCTGTTGAGTTTAAAAGAGTTGGGGAAAAAAAGGTCTCTGATTCATAGAAGTTTGTTGATCAACACCGCATTAAATAATAAGGCATAAATAAACACACCAGCTCTGAAGGAGATTCCACGTGGAGCTCAAAACCTGACTAGCAGTGGGTCTTGAACAGTCAATATAAACATGTCCAAAACTCTCTGGATTTTTGTACCCTTCTCTCCACTATGTTCATTCAAATTTTGTTCAGAATCTTCTTTAAAATGGGAATATTCTCAACTGTGAGCTCAAAGGCTCTTTTGTATTGATTTGCACATTTGCTACTTCTAAATCAACTTCAGAACTCATAATTCAGCACATAAATTGCTGAAATCTTTGTATTTAAATTCTAGTGCCCAGTGACTGCATTTAATAGCAGGTATTTCTCACATGGATTTATATCAATGTTCTCATGTAAATTTTAAAGTGAAATTATGCATTAAGCCTTTATAACTCAAGTATTAATATTTCTGCTGAAGTATGGTGCTCAGTAAACATCAAGGTCTAGACTGTGATAAATTAATAGTGACAACAGCCCACATTCTATGCAAATTTTAATACACCCTTATACTTTTAGTGGCTTGGATTAGATATGCCTAGATATAAATAATCTGATTTCTCTGTTGCTAGAGTAGTTTCACTTTACATTTAAATATCTCATTTTCAAAAAATTAATCTAACATGATGAAAATGATCCAAGGTGAATTCCCCTGTAATGCAATCAGATGAGCTAATCAGTCACTTCTTACCTTCATGCTTATATGCCATTTCTTGGCAGCCAGAAAAATACAGGCACACCAAAGCACAGAGGCAGATAAAAAAGGAAAAATATAAAATAAGAAATATGAACTCCATCACTCCAAGGTGCAGGCTTTCCACTACCACAAATAGAGAATATTTATTAAAATTGAATAATAATAATTAAAGCCAGAGAGACCTGCAGTTTGCAAGTGAACAGGGCAATTATGCCCTATTTTCAGGTGCGTGACTCCATCAGTCATGGAAACACTCTCGCTCCACTCCACGTGCCAAAAATAAACAAAACCCCCAAAATATTGGTTACTTCACTACAAAAACATGGGGAACTAAAAAGAAAGGCAAAAGAAAAAAAAAGGAACTGGAAAAAAAATCATGTCCTAAACAGCAAAAGAAGATTCATCTCTGGTACATCTTTTTTCCTAACAAGTCTAATGGCATATTACTGCAAAAAGAAATAAATACACCACTATCAGCTAAGGCAGCTTCACTTCAGAGAAAACTACCCCACTGTACCTGCAGAGTCACAATACTACTGCTCTAAACACTTTGCAACCATAGAGACTACAACGTCCCATCTCGCCATGCTGCTCCCTTCCTTAGGGAACCCAAGCCCATTGCTAACACTATTCTACCGCTTCCTATGCCCCTTGGCAATTGAAAGAGTGCTCAGGCAAAGCTACACTAGCAACAGTAACCTACTGCACCTACAGAGCTCCAGAGTAAACCAGACCTCTGACTGCAAAACAGTAAAATTAAAAATTCAGTTCTTGATGTTTTCAAGACCTTCGGGGACCCAGTGGGGCTATAATGTTCTCTGTACTAACTTGATAGATCATTCACACAAGCTGCCTTAAAGATAGAGAAAGGCAGGCCATGGATTTTGCTCCATTTGCAGGAATCACTGTCAGGAAAACATTTATGTTACAAATTAGACACTGTCCAGTCAGGGCACCTCAGAAAGGAAGGAACTTGGGGTGTAAATGCAGCCCTTCAGGAGAGCCTACAACAGTCATAATCATAGAATGATAGAATCAACCAGGTTGGAAGAGACCTCCAAGCTCATCCAGTCCAACCTAGCACCCAGCCCCACCCAATCAACTAGACCATGGCACTAAGTGCCCCATCCAGTCTTTTCTTGAACACCTCCAGGGACGGCAACTCCACCACCTCCCTGGGCAGCCCATTCCAATGGCAAATCACTCTCTCTGTGAAGAACTTCCTGCTAATATCCAACCTATACTTCCCCTAGCACGACTTGAGACTGTGTCCTCTCATTCTGTTGCTGATTTCCTGGGAGAAGAGACCAATCCCCAGCTGGCTACGCCTCCCTTCAGGTAGTTGTAGACAGCAATGAGGTCACCCCTGAGCTTACTCTTCTCCATGAGTTAGCCCTTCACCCTATGCATCAAGTTCCTGTTTATTATGCCAAAAAATTAATCTTTCTATATCTTTTAGTCATAGTTTATCTAACCACATTCATGAAACCTAATTCTCATCAGCTATTTCCTTTTTCACCTTATCAAGGAGAGTGGGACACAGGTGCAAATAGATGCAACTCCAACAGCTATTCTTGATGATTTGCTGTGCTGATGCCAAGTTTGCATTCAACAAAATTTAGACAACCAAACCCAAAGATTTATGTCTGTAATTCCTCTTCCCAGGTGGTTGGTTGGGACAGATACACCCATAATTTTGATAGGATATCATCAGTATATGAAATTCTCACACAGATATTAGACAGAAATACACTTGCAATGTACATCATTTCATATGTAAAAGACACATCATCATTAGCAGCTTCATTTTCTCTGAAGCAGAGAACCCCAATGGCTAACTCTTTCAGAGTACAGGCAGAACAGAATGCCAAGCAATATAAAAGCACCACCTGGAGGTCACCAGAATACATTACACCGAACACACTACCCATTGATGACAGAAATTCTCTTAAGCTACCATAGAGATGACAACTCTCTGTTCTTCACTTCCATTTTCCCCTTAGCCTATTTTCATCCCCTCTCACACCCCAAGCTGTTTATGTTCAACCTCACAAAAAAAACCTCCATTATTGAGCAAAATTAATTATGTTAAGCATATGTCATAATAAACACTAAAGGTTCACTCTGAAGTATTTTTTTCCCCTGTTCTTACCATCTAATTTTTACCTTGTAGTTTGCAACCTAGAGTAAAATAGGTAAAAAATAGAATTTGCTTACTCTTTATATACCACATACAGCAAGATCATTTCAATAACATTCCTACCATGAGCTGAAGTTTTCAGCTGCAATTAAGCAGTCACTTGGTATGATTAAAGGGTATATTTTCCTTAAAAGAAAGGGATGAATATTTGTCCTTTGTACTGTTAGCTGCTTCAAATCATTACATCATTTAGATCTCAAAAAACTTGAGTATTTAGGCCACAATAGTTAAAACTGCAATTATATTTGAGTGTAACAACCCCCAAAATTACAACACTTGTCTGCAAGGCAAAACTTAACAGCTCCTGAATTATCCTAAGAAAAGGTTAATAAGCACTTACCAGAGAAAACTGGAAGATTACAGGAATTTTTGCCATTAATTTAAATAGAGATTTAATTTCAGACAGTGTTTGATACAAGCATTCTTCAGAACAATAAAAATTCATGGAAAACCCAAGATTTGCTCACCTTTGGAGGCTTCAAACTTTTCCTCCTCTGTTTCTTAGACCGCAATAACCGTTCCCTTTCCTGGAAGGAAATAGAACATTTTGGTATGGCTTATTTTTAAACCATATTTAGATATGTCTAACACAAATATCATCAACATTTTCTGAAAGCCTATGATAAAACTAACACAAAGACAATGTCTTTATTCTTTATATGTTAATATAACCCCACACCATGCTGTGGCTTTATTCCTTTGGCAAACAAACCTTCAGTCATATACTTTACACACTTGATGGGAAGTTGGCAAGAAAAGGCTTTGCTAAATACTGGACACAGATTTCTGTTCTTTTGACTCTTTTACCATGCAGCTCACTATGGAAACAGAATTCACATTCTCACTCCAGTGTTCAACCATCCTGAAGAAGCAGGTCGGTAGCCAAAAATGAGTCCAGTCTCAGTAATTAGGAGTCACTGTATAAGGCATACTCTGAAATATAAGCACACTTAGCCTTGCAGGGTGAAAGCCTCAAACCCAAAGGCACTCTCAGTCTGTCAGATTACTTAGTGTCTTTTTTTTTTAGCTGTGGGTTTGGAACAAGACCACAATTACCTAGATCATAACAGGAGGAGGTTACAACTGCAAAAATGCAGGGTTAATGAACAAGTCTAAGAATACTCCCTTGAATTCCAAAGGAGGAGGAAGAGAAGGTTAAAAATGTAAAGGAGCAAGGAATAAAACCCCCAAGACAGGAGGCAAGTTATCCATCTCCTTGTCTTTTTTTCCTAATTCTTTCCTTAGCTCTGCATCTTTGTTTGCAACACCTCTATTTTTAAAATAGTTCCAAGTGCTTCTCCAGCAGCTGCTGTTCACTGCATGCTATCATTCTATGCAGATATTTTTGCTTTATTTTCAGTTCAGAAACTGGAAAAATAGGAAGTTCACAATAAAATAACTTATTTTTATCAGCACATGGTTTCAAATCTAGGAAAATATTAGATAATTCAGAAAAGCACAGCTTAATATAGCACCTTTAACACATGTGGGTTTCACAATAAGGGGAAAAAGTAATGCTAAAATAGAATGGAATAGGTATTCCAAGCTGCAGAATAATTAATGTAATAGATTTAATATATTCTATATATTTAATGTAATATAGCTGAAACCACACAATTTAAGGTTAGAGCATTTAAAAAATTTGCTCTCTCCCTAAGTACCTGGCTAAGGTACAGTCTCTGCTTTAACTTGAGTCTCCTGACTCCCAAGCAGGAGTCAAAACACTTGGACTTCCCTTCCACTTCAGTGCAGAAAGAGTAAACACTTCCAACATCCCCCACTCCTTCCTGTTTCTAATCTCGTTTGTAGGACATCTGCTTTATTCGCTACCTCAGTAATACATCAATCCACCAGAACAGCAATAATGCCAATTAAAAAGTCCAGAACATAGCTGTTTCTGAGAGACTTCAAGTTGATATGGCTTCTAAAGCATCAAAAATACCCTACAGACGACACTGTTAATCAATCCAGACAAGCCTATTGCCTGTTGTTCTTATTTCTGTGTTATCATATTGGTCTCAGCCAGAGTTAAGCTGATTTTTGTATTAATCACGTATGTGACATGTGGGTCATTCTTGATAATGATGATAGATTTGTATTCTGTAAAAGTGTGGTTTGAGCCAGAAAAAAATAGCAGAAAAGCATAATGGAAGCGCAGAATTCCACCGCACCCATGTGGAAAGCGAAGCACCAATTAGTTTGTACTGCCAGCCAAAGCAGGATCCTAGTTAACATTTTTTCCATGAGTGAAATAGGAAACAAAGCAAAAATGAAACCATACATTAAAATGTTTATTTATTTTACTTTCACACTAAACACAAATGAGTATTACTTGACCAAAGTCAGGATACAATGTATTTCCTCACATTTCTGGCTGAGACAGTAAAACGAGAGCCCTTTTATATCCGCTTGACACTGAAATATGTGCCATATAATGAGAATTTAATATCATGTCATAGTCCCTGCCTGTACGGTTGTATTTGGAAGGTGAAGCAGCCTTGCTCTGTGACTCAAACCCTACATCATCGTGGGCGAGTAACATCCTACTGCTTGTAACGCTGTGACATGGGAGAATGTGCACAGACATCAATCTTTGGCACTGATTACAAAGAGAGATTCTGGGTCAAAAACTCTGAGGAACTGCCAAGAATAGTGACAATGTTCCAGACAGAGCAATAGCACGTCTTGTTGGTTTATCTTTTTGGATCTTCTATTTTTATGTCCAAGGTCGGATCCAATTGTTTAATTGGAGGGGCTGGGGAGTTGTCTCTCAGACATGATATCTCATTTCTGCTAGCACCACAAGAGTGTATGACAAGTTGCACTAAATAGCACCAGACACCTCCAAAACAACTCAAAAGAGTCCTGATCAAACATAGCAAACATCTATGAGCATCATCTTAAGTAGTCTTCACAGTCAGAGAGTAGCAGCTGTGCAGTTATGATCTTAAACTATGCTGCTACCTTGGGTTAGATGAGCCACACATATTTGCCTCCATTTGTTATAAAGACAGCTGGTGTGACCAGCTCAGTTAGAGATGCTCAGTTAGGTAAAGTTAATGCCATCCTGAATGTTCCTTTTTTTCAGGAGAACTTCTAAGGTCAGGGGAGTGGTTGGGTTTGCACCAAGGTCTACATCCAACATGTTTCGGTCATTAAGTTTTGGAACGTGTCCTTTCCTCAAGTTCCTCCGTTGTTGACAACCAGTTTTGTAAGTAAGGTGGGTGGACTGATGCACTTCTTTTCACAAGCAGCTCATAAGAGGTAAATATTTAATAATACAGATTCATACACGGTCCAAAGAAATTCATTCACTGCCCGAGAAACAAAAGAACCTTTCAATTGCCAAAGAACTATTTCCGTATCACTACTACAACTGGAGTTCAAACTTTACTCTCAAATCTTTAGCCTGCCTATAGACGTGTGTGCATGCACGTGTGTATACCAGTCATAAGCATTACCACTGTGAGATCATCAATAACATGCTGCTGTTCTTTGACTTGCAGTCTAAGGAATTCGATTTCTTGTTCCTCTCGTGTGCTGCTGAGATCATTCAAAGAGGTGTGCCTCTTCAGCACGGGTTGTGCAGATAACTTCTCTTTCTACAAAAATTGAAATTGATGACATTTTAAAAAGGATTTTTTAAAAAATGTTCAATAAATAACATTTTAAAAGTTCAGAAGTGTGCTTAGAAATCAATAATTCCTTGGACTCATCAGTGCATGCTCTACTACAACAGAAGGCCTCTTTTTAACAAAAAGACATTACCTGTTCTGTAAGCCTCTGTTAATATCTCACATCAGATATTTTAAAGCAGAACCAAAGAACGTAGTCAGGGACAAAATTATCAGACAACTGAACTCAAATTCAGCTCTGACTTCTGATCACAAAAGGAGTGTTTATTAAAGCTGATTTTTTCAGCCATAGATTTTTATAGCCTCCACACACATTTTCTCTATCTGTGATCCTTTCCTTTAATCAGTGTGAATTGATACAACACAAAGCATACACCCCTCTGAATTTAGAATATGAATATTCAGCTGCATTGGTTGAATTTGACAATTTCACCGTCCCACTGCTGGGACTCTGAAATGCCTGTGTTGGAGTAATAGCCTCAGGAGCACTTCCACTTCAATAGGTGTGCAATAGGTTCAGAGATGATTACTTACCAATTCTGCATTGTCCCTTGATAGATTTTTTATTTTCTCTTCCATTCTCTGGATACTTTGCAACATATCATCATTTTTTTTGCTCATCCTCTTGTTTTTTTCTACCAAAGGTTTCAGCTGACTTTCTGTCTCCCGTGACCTTTTCAGCTGAAAATTGGAAAGGGGCAAAGTCAGCTGTGTGTAGTTTATAGTTGTGGGAGCAGAAATATGAGTGATTTTACTTGCCTTCTTTCTTCATTCAGAAAGTTTAGTTCTTTTAGTTAAGTGGCATCTGATATAGACAACTGCAGAACTAAGAACTACAGTAGTGCAAACAAGACAGAGCTTTTTTGTACAGTCTACAAAAACACTAGATCTGGTCTGCATTTTGCTCTTGAAAAACGATTACAATGACCCACAGAAGTGCTTTCATGCTGATACTACCCTATACGAGCTTCTTCTGACCAGATAGGCCTCTAGAGTAGTTGTTTTCACAGGTTTAGCTACCTCTTAGTAAGGATATTTTAAAACAGCCCCCCATACCCAATGTGTAATTAGAGCAATGAGAAAGTCAGCCAGAGGGCACAGATTCAGTCTCAGCATTCTGCTGACATTTTCAAGCTGCTCAATTTTGTTCCTGTGGTTTTATGATGTTAGACAATTATGTGAAGCAAATTACTGCCCTTTCTTGCATTTGTGTGTATTCAATAGTTCATTCTCCTCATTTCATTAATCCCTGATCTATTTAGTTTGTGAAAAATATCTATCTTTTCCAGTCAAAAGGTTTCAAAATTTACTGAGTTTTAACCAAAAAAGGGAAAAACACAGTCTTTCTCCTGAGATATTTTCACTGAGTATTTAGCTTTCTGTTTCTCAGGAGTCTATTTCCCAAAGTACTCAATCAACCTTTACTAACATTACTGGGTTTATGTAATATTGTCTCACTATATGATTAAACCTTCTCCGTATCTTTTCCACAAGATATTTCTCATGCCTCCCAGTCAAGCATCAGGAAGAACCACTTGACTCAGTCACGTATGCCCTCCATCTAGAAGAACACTGAGACACAGAAGTTGGGTACTTCAGCATTGTTCAGAGATGTTTTGAATTACTTGTGTCCACAGAAATGATTAGAAGGCTGAATTATATTGTCTTTAAATAATGCAACCTTGAAAAAGGGCATGATGTTCTTGAGAGTACAGAGCTGAGAAAAACAAGTATACCACTAGAAGCAGGGAGAAACAAAATCAAACAAAAAACCCAAGTGCCCCGATGCTGAGTGTACACAATAGAATTCTTTTAGAATTAGATACTTAGATAGCACAAGAGAAAAATTCTCTCTAATTAGAATGAAAAATCTTTTCTACTGGCAGTAAAATCAGGGCATTGTAAGAGGACACGTGTAAAAATTCCTATTGTTAAAACTCACCTCTCATCGCAGTCAATGGGAGTTTCACCATTACCCTCAGTACAACCAATTAAGTAGCAATGTAGGCTAATAAAATTCATTCTTAAAATTCATGTCACATCCTTTCTTTTTGTAAGTTGCTATCAATCTCCTAGGATAATTTCACCTACTTAAGAGATTTCCCTTGAGAAACGGCAGACTTTTCAGCACGAGCACCAGAAAGCTTTATTAACTCCTAGGTAGCATGAGCACGTCACAAAACCAATGGCAAATATAAAACAGATTAGCACAGCAAGTTAAGTGCATAGATTCTGCATATTTTGTACACTACCACAGGCAAGCTAGCAGTCAATTCAATTACAATGACCTCTAACTAAACTGATAGGGTTTTTTATATTTCTGGAACAAAAGAGATTCCATCCATGTCTTTATGGTCACAAAGTGAATTATTTCTATAGCAGTCTTTGTTATATTCATATATAATTGACCAAACCCAACCAGGACTAATTGGTAAATTATTTACGACGCTGACTTTCCAACATTAAATCTTTTACCACAAAGATGCTCTCCCAGTACACCATCTGTGTTATTACTAATTAATTTACCAGTTCATTTCTTTCATCTGCTAAGAGAGTATTTCTGTCTTCCAGCTTCCTTATTACAGCATTCAGCTCAGCAATTTTTAACTGAAATCTTCGCACATCTCGTTCGTCCAAATGCTGCTCCTTCACATCAAAAAAGTACAGATAGAGAAAATTACCTTAAAATCAATATTTTACTATCCTTAATTCAGTATCATCTTCTAGCAAGTGGATTGTATACATTTAAAAAGTCTCAGACATGCTTGTCTAGGAACTGCATTTGAATTAAATGAAGCACTAAGCAATAACACGCTGTGGAAATGCATTTGGAGTTTCCTAGTTTGAGAGAGACAGGGACCTGCTGTAACAAGTCCAACGAAGATGCATGAGGATAATTGGGGCACTTGAGCATCTCCCTTATGGAGAGAGACTGAGAGACTTGGGGCTGTTTAGTCTGGAGAAGATTGAGAGAAGATCTGATAAATGTCTATAAGTACCTGAGGGGTGTCTGTCAAGTGGATGGGGCCAATCTCTTTTTGGTAGTGCACAATAATAGGACAAGGAGCAACAACTACAAACTTGAACATAGAAGGTTTCACTCCAACACAAGGAGAAACTTCTTTTCAGTGGGGGTACTGAGCACTGGAACAGGCTGCCCAGAGAGGCTGTGGAGTTCTCCTTCTCTGAAGGATTTCAAAACCTTCCTGGAAGCATTCCTGTGCAGATTACCCTTGGTGATCCTGCTTTGGCAGGGTGGTGGACTCGATCACATCTGGAGGTCCCTTCCAACCTCTGATGTAATGTGATTACATGGAAAGTGTCTACTCTTGAAATGTATGCAAAGATTTACAAAGTGAAAAAAAAAAAAAAAAGGGCAACTAGATTAAAAAAAAAAATAACTCTTTCATGCATTACTACTTCTTTCACAACAGAATTCTTACTATCAGTCAAAGTGTTTCTAGAGCACAGGCCACAGATAAAAAATGTATGGTTCAAGTTTTGAGAAGTATTTCTATTTGTTATTGGTTAAAGTGATTCCCAAAGTTATGAAATTAATAGCAATTAAAATAATGGGGTTCACAGCTGATGCTCACAATGCAATTTATAGAGGTTCCATATTTATACATCTTCCAACATTATTTGAAATTCAAGACATCCAAGGTGCTTCTAAATCATCAAATGGCATAGTGCAGCACACAGCCATTTACCATGAGTTAGTCCTTGTGGTATTTTAGAAGTAACCACCAACCCAGTGTGAACACCCAGGCAGCAATTATCTTGTGCTGAATGGTTGAAGAAAAGTTCTCTTACCGGGCTCCCCATCAGCTCAGTGATATCCCCCACTCCTGCAGGAAGCTCTCTTTTAGGACTACTGTGGTATCGTTCTGCCTCCTTCACTTGGACAAGCTGCTCATCCAAAGCTTCTTTCTGAAGGAGTAGTTTCTGTGTGTGGCCTGCCTGGACACCAAGGTCCTTCTCCAGAGCCAGAATCACCCTGTCTTTGCCTTTTATCTCATCCATCTGCAAAGAAATAAAGCAAGAAAGAAGTTTCTGTAACATCTCCAAGTGTCTCACTGCATGTGTACCCACAAACCTGCAAAAACAAAGTTCTGTTTCTCTCAGAATTATACCAGCACTGAAATCGTGGGTGCTAAAAAAGAAGACACATCTCTAAAGCCTCTTCCCCTCCCCTTAAAGAGTTTCAGCCTTCACTTGATAATGATCTCTCAGTGCAGTCCCAACTCAAAAGACAAAACCAGATGCAAACATACGGTGAAACAGAATATGCAGACACTGAAATCATCCACTTCATCTGAGGGTACACACTTCCATAAGCAAAAATAAAAGTAACCTCCCTCCAGAGGGCGAGTACAAGACAAATACACCCTTTAAAACTCACCTGGTTTACAGCTTGAGCCATACACATTGTGTCTCATGTTGGCTCCCTCTTCATACATACACAAATGTAAACTTAAAATGTCAAGCATACCTATTCACATGTTACAAGATTCAAATGAGGACTAGTCTCTGTGTAGCAAATAAAGCAAATGCACACAGAATATCAGAATAAAGGGTAGGAAGAAATAGTTCTTAACCAGCCTTTATGGCTACTGATATGTGTTCATACGTCCCCATACCAAACAAAGCATACTGCTAGCAGTGATCTGCTGCAGCTCTCACAGGGTTTGTTCCTTGCAGCCTCAGTGTTAAATTCACTTTGGTAGTGTTCCAAGTGCTAGAGAAAGTGACAATCTGCAGCAGTTACTGTAGAAACAGATTTCTTAGCAAGAATATTAACCATTAACAATATATTTCCTGGATCTGCACTGTACTTTCTTCAGTTTATTAAAACGTTTTCCTGGACAGCATAAACTCATGGAATTATAATAGTCTTACCTCCAAAATCTTATTTGAAGGAATAAAAAAAAAAAATAAGAATCAAGAAGTTGTTAAATTGTACATTTGTTGTTATAGTCCAACATCCATAGATGTCCTTTATGTGAATTTACACACAAAGGGAAAAACCAAAAAGGCAATGTTAGAATTAACTTTTAGATAAATCTGAGTGATGCACGATCAGATTACACCATCAGAGACAATCTGCTTCTTCAGCATTCTTGCCTTACTCCTTTCACTCATCCACAAAGCATGTGACACCAGTTTGTGTATGCAATCTGAGCAGCGGGAGATGGACTGCTTAACCAAGTCATGATCAAAGATAATAAGATCAGAACTGAAGTGAATAAGCTGTTCTAGGCTCCTTCTAGGTTCCAACTGGAACTTACAAAGATTGGCTCTGGTGGATATTTCTTTCCTGATTTGGGAAGGCTGCTGGGTCTCAATTTCTCATCCAGCAAACCGGTATACTACTTCCCAGTATGTTAACTCAGATAGGCTTTTGATAGTCTCAGATGAGACTTTTAGGTATGCCTAAAAGGGCTTGCAGGAAAAGAATGTAGATTTTATTAATGGAAGAGCTTACAACATGCAGGGTTTCAGAGGGACTATGAAGCAATGACAAAAATTAAGCAGCTGCCTCGTTTACTAAATGCTATCTGTCATGCACAGTGATTTATCAGGGCCTCTCTGGGAGGGAAAAATGCCCTGTAACTAAATACTGTGAGCAGCTTCACTTTCAATTACACAGGTGTTCACACTGAACATCTATGTAATTGAGACAGGAATTTATCCATGCAAGGCACACATATAACAAGGAAGAACCAGGGTTATACAAGCAGCCTTGATTGTAGTTACTCAATTAGTAGCAGATTTCATACACTTCATATTTGCACAACTTGAATGGTAAATGGAATGACACAGGTTTTTAAGTTGGAAGGAAGAAGAGATTAACCTTTATATGGACTGCTAGTTACTGAACCATAGCAGAATGGATCTTTTGAAACAGATGTGAGCAGCGAAATCACACCAGTGCCACCCTTCACTCAAATATTCCATAGATTAAAGCAGATGAGCAATAGGGCTGGTGAGGGGTTTGGAGGGCATGTCATACAAGGTGTGGCTGAGGAGCTGGGCTTATTTAGTCAGGAGAAGGGCAGAAGACTAAGGGGAGATCTTATTGCTCTCTACAACTACCTGAGAGAAGGTTGTAGTGCTGGTCTCTTCTCCCAGGTAATCAGCAATAGGATGAGAGGAAATGGGTTTCAGCTGTACCAGAGGAGATTTAGGGCATTAGAAAAAAAATTCTTTATTGTGAGAGTGGTGAGGTGTTGCAATAGGCTGCCTAGGAAGCTGATGGAGTTGTTCAAGAAGCATGTAGATGTGGTGCTTTAGGATGTACACGAGTGGTCATAGTAGCTGGGTTATGGATGGACTCAATGATCAGAAAGGTCTTTTCCAACCTGAATGATTCTAAGTTAAATCGTATTTAATATCACAGAAATTCCTTCCAGGAGGCTGCTTTCTCAGTTTAAAACCAATTTTGCCCAATTTTGAACTCTTTTACATTCTGATTAGAATGGATTTTAAACTATTTCGGAATAGCCACATTTTTATTATGCAGTTTAGCATGGTACAATTTGATACCAAAAGTCTGTGATAGGAAGACAGTGGAGCAACATATTTCCAGATTAGAGGTTAGGACACATTTGTAATTGTAGGCTTTAACAGGAAAAGTAGCAGAAATACACTGTGAAAGAAGATTTTAAAGAAAAAAAGGTCATACACAAGCAGTTGCAGAGGAAAATTACTGAGAAATCACCTTGGATAGCACAAATACCTCTGGAACTCTTGGTTAAAATTACAGGTCTCTAAAGTATCATTTCTTAACTAATGGGTTTTGGGGTTGTCAAATGTTAGGTGCCAAACACAGCAATTGCCTGCGTTACAACAATGTAGAGCAAACATTTATAGCCTGTGTCAGAATTCTAGTTCCCTAAGAACAGGTATCTAACCACCTCCTAACAGATGAGAGAAATGAGCAGAAATAAATGTTGTAACAATATTTATCAAACATGAAAGAGAACCAAGCCAAGAAATCTCCCCTGCAAATTATCCCACACTTCAATAGCTACAGTGAAAGAAAGTCAGAGCCCCTTGGGGGAACTTTAGCCTCTCACAAAGTTGAAAGAGAAATTCCCAGGGAATTACAAGCTAGATCTATCAAGGCACTGACATACTCGGTTTTCAAAGTGGAAAAAGCCAGCTGCTGCATTGACAAATGTAAGACCTTCCTCTTCACCCATCCTTATAGCAGTTATCTCCTAGCCAACTGCTACAAAATTTACAGTGCTCTTCTCCAGAAGAAACTGAATTAATCTTTACACTAAAAGCTCGACACTGAAAATAAGGATATCTTGACAGAAGACTGTTAAGTAGTAGGAAAAGCAAGAGCTGCTACTCAAATAAACAAAGACAGAACTGTGGAATTAACACCATTTACATTTGTAGAGGGACAATTAAGACCTAGCAACAACACTCCAAGCTGAATGCCACCTGAAGTGAGGAATTAAAACATTGCCGTGTTGTGCATAGCATTCTGGACACCATGTGTGAGGATTCTCTCACAGAGCCACCCATTTAAATAAACATTCAGCCAGTTCTGGTGTCCCAGCATAAGAAGGAGACAGTGCTGCTGGAGTGATCCCAGAGGAGGACCACCAAAATGATCCAAGGGCTGGAGCACCTCTGCTATGAGGATAGGCTGAGGCAGCTGGGGTTGTTCAGCCTACAGAAGAGAAGACTCCGTGAAGACCTTACAGTTGCCTTCCAATACCTGAAGGGATCCTACAGGAAGGCTGCAGTGGGAGGTATCTAGCAACAGTACATGGGGGAATGTTCTTTTAGCTAAGGGAGAGTAGGTTTAGACTGGATCTCAGAAGTTCTTCAGTACAAAAGTGGTGAGACTCTGGAATAGGTTGCCCAGGGACATTGTGGATGCCTTCTCCCTGGGGGCTGTCAAGACCATGCTGAATGAGGCCTTGAGCAGCCAAGTCTGGTTGAGAAGTGTCCCTGCCCATGGTGGAGAGGTTGGAGTAGATGATCTGTAAGGTCTCTTTCAACCTAAGCCATTCTATGACTCTACAGAAAGACGCCAGCCCTTCAGTGAAGAAGGGTCACAGACACAGGCAGAGGGCACTTACTGTAAATTTCAATTTTTTAAAACCAAATAAATACTTTCTTCCAATAACTCTTCCCATGTAGGTTTGTTTTTTTTTTTAAGTGTGTACAATTCAGAGTTAAGTAATATATTAAAAGGCTTGATAAATTATACAAGAAACACCACATGGGCAGAAAATTCCAGAACTTACTGATAGGAGGTTTCTCACCTCTTTCTCAAAAGCACCTTGCGTTATTGCAGCTAACTACAGCCTCTACTACTGAATTTCTCCTCTTACAAGTGTTCATTGACAGAGTTATAAGGAACAAGAAGTCAAAGAGATGGAAAATCTCGAAGTTCTAAGTAACACAAAGCTCAGGAGACTTTTGTCCATGTGCCACACCATACGTTAACTTCTGTGGGTTTTTAATACTGTTCTATATTTTGCAAAGAGATATAAAAGTCAGATTTGTGACCTACCTACTACAAAAGAGTTCTTAGAAGAGAGTAAGATTAAATGCAAAATGCTGAGCCTGCACTATAAAAAGGTTTCATTAGATCTGCTTAATTCAGGACAAAAAAAAAAAAGGAGGCAAACAAAAAACCCAACAGACTAAGTCCTGGGTGGAATGGTGCCCTGACAGCTCCTGAGAGGACAAGCATAAATCTTTAGAGGACAGAAAGCAAAGTATTACTTGCAGTCCCAGAATGCTGGAGGTGGTAGAGGGTCTTTGCAGGCGACTAGCTCGGCCTTGGAATGCAGATGAAACACATCTCAAACAGATGGCAAAATCCAGAGAAGCAGCCCACAATTTGATATCAGCAGCTGTGTGTGAAATACACGCAGGGTTGAGGGGCTAAAAGAAGCAAGATACAGCAGGATCTGCCCAGCCATGCACAACTGCACACACACTTGGGTGATTCAAAATTCAGCTTTCAAGTCTCTGAAGTCAAGATTTTGTTTGGGAATCAAAACTCCTGTGTATGTGCTTATTATAACTTCAGATTTTATTTTCCAGGCTATTTTACTGCTAGTTTTTAAAGATTATCAGTCAGATATGCACGTGGAAAATAAAGTGGTACCAAATGGAAGTGTTGTTTGATGATGAACTTTCTGTCCTACTATGTACAGACCATCTTAGGTCTTTTGCATTTTACAAAGATGAATAATATGAAATATTTGGGGCACTTGCTGTTAGAAAATACTGCCTGATTTTTGATTTTAAACAAGCAGCACAGTCTGCCATCTGTGGTGTGCCATAAACTGCATCCTAGGGTTTGATGAAGCATGAAATAAATCCTGCTGTCCTACATCCTAAGTCTTCTGCTGCAACAGAAAAGATAAAAAACAATTTAAAAAATAAAAAAGAACAATAATACTGAAAATCAAATGACCTGGATACTGATGCAGAAGGAGATGCCTTGTTTCAGGACAACTGGTTTCTCCAATAGAAATGTGAAAGGTCTCTGAGAAGTTAATTTTGCATCTCACCAATGTGTTCTTACTTTGCTAATTGAGCAATGCCTGACTGGTGTCAGCAGAACAAGAAAATATAGCGGAACAAGTGGGAAAGGAAAAGCCTGTTTATCTGATCTGTTGGGAAAATTCATCCTGGAAAGTCTTGGTTCACTCATATTCTATTTACGGAAATACAGAGCTTTGGATTTGGTTGCACGTGGCTGCACAGAGACAACATTCATCTTTGCTGTAAGGAGGAGAAAGTAACAGAAATAGTAGCTTACAGTAACAACCAGCACTGATGGAAGATGTCACTGCAGAAGGCTGGTTTGGTATTTATGGGCACACTCAGCCATACACCAATACCTTCTATACATTGAAGTAAGCATGCACTGCCCAATGAACTTACCAGCCTACGGATCTCTCTCTCACATTCCCGCTTGATTCTATTAGTCTCATCCTGATGGGACTGGTAAGCCGTACGCAGGTCTGCAGCTTTCATTTTATCCGCCTGCATAATGTTGTTCAAAGCTTCTTCGAGCTGCTTTTTGCCAGATTTCAGCTCCAAGATCTCCTGTTGCAACTTCATCCGTTCGCTATCAAATGCTTTGCGAGCCTCCTCCTTTGATTCGCTCAGCAGCGCTGTCTTCACTTTGTCAGCCGCCCCATCCCGCAGGACGTTGACTGTTGACTGCAAGCGCTGAATTTCACCGTCTTTGATTTTCACCATTCTCGATACCTCCTGCTCATGCTGCCGGATCAGTAGCTCTCTGACACTCTGAAGTTCCTTCATTTTCTCCTCGTGGAGCTTGGCTTTCAGTTCAGAAACATAGGCAGTGTGCTTGTGCTGCTCCTGCTCTCGTTCTTGTTTAACCTCTTGGATTTTCTCTCTCAGTTTACCCACCTGGAACATCAATGTAAAAATTGATTAGCAAGTGCCACCATGCTTTTAAAAGTCACCAAGGGAGCTTATTCTAAAACATTATTGAGAATTTATACAAGTATTCAAAACTAAAGGCTGCATATCTGATGCCTCCAACTCTAGTAAAGAACTAGAGAATAAGGACTGCAAAAAGGCCATGTGTATGTGCAGGAATCTGCTACAGGGATCACAGAATCACAGAGCCATAGGGATTGGAAGAATCTTTTGGAGATCCTCTAGTCCTACTCCCCCGCCAGAGCAGGTTCACGTAGGGCAGGTTGCACAGGACAGCATCCAGGTGGGTTTTGAATGACTGTAGAGATGGAGACTCTACCTCTTCTCTGGGTGGCCCATGCCAGTGCTCTACCACCCTCAAAGTAAGGAAATTCTTCCTCATGTTCAGATGGAACTTCTGATGTTCAAGTTTGTGCCTGTTACCTCTTGTCCTGTCACTGTACACCACTAAAATGTACTATTCAAAAGGAGTCCTTACAGATTCAGAGAACAAAATAAAACCAAGTAGCATCCAGTCTAGTTATTTCCTTACATTCTCCACCAACCACCCCAGATTACTCTCATCCATAACTCCTCTACTGCACCCTACAAGCAGATGGAACATTAATGAAACAGAGAAGAGAATCACAGAATCATGGAATGGTTTTGTTGGAAAAGACCTTCAAGATCATCAAGCCCAACTATTATCTGACTCTACCAAATCTGGTGCTAAGCCAAGTCCCTCAGCTTTGTGTTGTGTTTATGCTGGGAATACATTGATTTTTAAATTCTCATTTATTTAAATGGGGAAGTCTTTATTAGATCAAAGAACTGGCCTCTTGAAAAATCAGGTTTACTCAAGGGGCCTCAGACAGGACATCCCAAACCTGAAACTATTCACAGTCCCAAGACACTCCAAAAATATATAGGCCAGTGACTCAAAAGGTTGGAGAGGCAGTAGGAGAAAGGTCTTACAGCCTATTAAAGTAATACCCACTGTGATGAAACCTCATTATAAAATGACACTTGGTAGGCTGCATGGAAAGTAATGCTTTTTTCCATGTGGAATTAGGTATTCATTTAAAAGAAAGGGAAAGGGGGAAAAAAAGGAAAGAAAGGAGGGAAAAACTTGCTTCTCAATGATTGTATACCAGACAGACATGCAATTCATCATTCATAGTGTCAGTAACATCATTCTTCTACCCCTATTACAGCCTCCATACATGTACTTCTCATCTAAAACAAAATCAGAGGCAGAGATTTTAAAGACTTGTGCTTTAAGCTTGAGTGGCAACACAAACATATGTACTAAACAGTGTTTCACGGTAAAACGAGGCTGCCAAGCTGCAGGATGTTAGTCACTGTCACAGTATTCCTAGAGTGCTTGCATCTGCACTGCACAAAGCTGGGATGTGTAGTCATACGATGCATTTAATTCATGCTAAACTAAGCCAGAATTGCAGCTTGCCTCAGATTAGCACAGAAAGGATGGGATATCTCTAGTAGTACTCAGGCTGTCATTTACTATAAAATTTAATGAAAACAAATATTGCTTTGCATGGTTCTGGATTCTACAGTTAAGACAAAATTAAAGTGTTAATTACAAGCATTAATACTAGTTCAGGAAAGGTGCAGAAACCTTAATTATTGTGTTTATTGAAAGCAAGTTGGATATAAATGGGCCCTTCTGTGTGTTTTCTTTAGGAAACAGAAAAGCCTCAGACATAATTCAGTCAATGAATTCAGAATTATTGCTTAAATATAAGTGTGACCACAAAATGAAACCAAAATGTTACTCATGAAATCCTCAGCACTGACCGCAAATTGAGTCTGAACTTCACCTGAGGTATTCAGACAGTAGGGACAGAAGACTTTGCTAGACCAAAGACATTATGATCCTGTTATACTACACTAATTTTAGAATTAAGCCACTCACAATCACCCTATTTTTAAAATATGATAAAATAAAATCAGGAAGAAGACAGGGTGGAGCAGGAGAGGGAGGAAAGGTATCAACATTTTCTTGAAAGTAATCTTCCAGATAGACTGTGGACAAAAACCATCTGGGAGAGCACTATAATTGTAGCTGTGAAAACGGTAACAGCTCTGAATCAGACACCATCAGAAGCAGGTTTTTTGTTGCACAAATACTATTGCTCTGTTCCAAGATGACTCAGACAACATGACATATCTTTATGAAGATAGATAGACAGATAGATAGACAGATAGATTTATTTAAATATTATTCTCCCTAAATGGTAAGACTGACCATTGGAAATTATTTCTTCTGGTGGGATGATTTTTAGTTCCAAGCCTATAGTGGACAGCATTAGTTTTCAGTGTTTGCATTAGGGTACCCAATTCCACTGACAGATTTAAGCCTTTTCCAGCTCTGCCCATAGCATGGGGGGTTAACTAGACAACCATTAAAGGTCCCTTCCAAGCCAAATCATTTTATGATCATAGAATCATAGAACGGTTTAGGTTGGAAGGGACCTCAAGGATCATCCAGCTCCAACCCCCTGCCATAGGCAGGGACACCTCCCACTAGAGCAGGCAGCTCAAGGCCTCATCCAGCCTGGCTTTAAACGCCTCCAGGGAGGAAGCATCCACAACCTCCCTGGGAAACCTGTGCCAGTGCCTTACCACCCTCACTGTAAAGAACTTCCTCCTAACATCCAGTCGGAATCTCCCCTCCTCCAGCTTAAACCCATTCCCCCTCGTCCTGACATTACTAGACCGTGTAAATAGTCCCTCCCCAGCTTTCCTGTAGGCTCCCTTCAGATACTGGAAAGCCATTATGAGGTCTCTTGCTATAACAAAGTTAGGCCACTTACTTATTTACCTACTATCACAAGTAGACGAGTTTATAGTTGACATTGCAAATGAACTTATACTCTTTATTTACTCAAATCTATTAGTTATTTCCATAGTGATGAACAAAGGAAATTGAAATGAAAAAGCAAAGAAGCCAGGAAAACATACTGTATAAAGGGGGATATAAACAAGATTAATATCTCTCCAGAACTACAGTACTTTAAAATTAGTCACATTGTACATAAAGCATGCAAATGAAAACTAGTTTTCAATACAATACACCAAAGACTGTCTTCCTGAAAGCATATTTGATAAATGAGAAATAGGTTCTGAGATTTTGGAGGAGCAGTGAGTCACACAAAATGCAATACTCAGCTTTTTTCATCTTTCACTGAACTGAGAGAAGGCAACAACTAAATGCATCATTATTATCTAAAAGAACACACATTAAACCACTCAGAGTAACTGAATATTGTAATATATCACTAGTCATTTTACTTAAAATCCCCAGCAAGAGCAACATAAACAAGAATAAGAATCCTTGCCAAACCCTTGGATTTTTACATTGCACCTTAAATGCTTCCCATTCCTCATGACTCAGTAAAATAAAAAGCCTTTTCTGTTATTGCTTTTTTGGTCAAAGAAGATGGGAAGTTAGATCTATCTGTTAAGTCTTTCCTGAAAGCCATAAGCTGTCCTTCCTGCAGACTCTCCAACCCTCTCTCCCTCAAACTATGCAGATCTGCACATGTCAGGATTCCAGAGCAACTCACTGAATGAAAATAGTACAGTGGCATTTTCCCATATGCCTAATTTTCAGTTCCAAAAGGAACTCAAATTCTAAAGTAACTGGGGAGGGGGGAGGGTGGGTGTGGTGTGGTGTTAAATTTCCAGCATTTTTTAATTACTTCATGAAGAAAGTTGTTCTTCATAGGCAGAACATGAAGCATAAACAACAAATTTAGTCAACAAGGAAACAAAATAAGGAAAAGAGAGGAAAAAATAAAACAAGAGGAAAATGAACCCAAAGAGAGCCCAATGATGCAAATTAAAACAATTGTTCACCACCAACCAACCAATGCCCAGCCAGTCCACCAGCAGCAGCCCCACTGCCAATCTCCCCCTAGTTTTATTGCTGAGCATGGTGTTATAGAATCATAGCATCGAGATTGGAAAAGACTTCTAAGATCATCTCCACTACCTCCCTGGACAGTCTGTTCCAATACCAAACCACTTCTACAGCAAAGAAATGCTTCCTAATAACCAATACAAACTGGCTCTAGTGTAACTCATCCTATGGTATGGATTCCTTCTTGGTCAGTTTGGGTCAGCTGTCCCAGCTGCGTCCCCTCTCAACTTCATGTGCACTTCCAGTTTACTTGCTGATGGAGTGATGTGAGAAGCAGAAATTGCCTTGACAATGTAATCACTGCTCAGCAGCGATTAAAACATCACTGTGTTATCAACACTGCTGCCAACAATGCTGATGCCAAAACATAGCCCCATACTAGCTACTATGGCTACTATTCCAGCCAAAACCAATACACTCAGTTTTTTTACCATTCCCATCTCCCTCTACTGCTTGCTTCTACCGTCTTCATTGTTCCTTCTCCATAGTAAAAAGCCTCCTGTGCTCACTTTCTATTCTCTCCACTTCCATATGTATCCTCTTCTTGCATGCCCACTTTCAGTAACAAAAATATTAAAAAAACCAAAACTCTTTAGAAAGAATAAATAATCAAGGCACCACACCTACTGCAATTTTTCTTGCCTCAAGAGTTTCCACTTCTGATAATCTTTTAACCTAACCTCTCAAGATTATGGGATGATATCAAAGGATCACAGAAAATGTGTTCCTGTTCTTATCGGCATACACAACACTTATCTCTTTTCCCTGTGCTATATGTAGGTCACATACTAACTTCTGAAGACTCTGGTGATTGTCCTTTCATTCCAGATTTAACTAGTTGTGGTGTATAATTTGATTAAATGAATTATTTTTAAAGGCTTTACTACAGCTCTGAGAAGAATTTTCCATTGTAACATTAGACTCCTGCAGGATCTCTTCCATCGTGCTCTCTGTCAGTCTCTTCCAACATGATGCCATCTAAAAGGTTTAATGATTATACTCTATTGTTAATTCTTTCAAATTAATGATAATCATTGCCTAATAACTGTCTGTTGATGTCTCGCTCCTCTCCAGGAGCTGTTTCACTTGGGTTAGAAACTGCATTATCATGTCTAGCATGTTCACTCACTTAATGGTTTTGAATTCCAATTGAAGTGACACTGCCAAATTTATTCTTAATAACTTTTCTACTTGCTATCCAGTGTTTGACAGGTGCCCTAAATTCTCTTGTTTAATGATTTTCAGTATTGAGAATTGACAGCTGAATGCAAACATCCTTCAACTGCTTCCAGGCAACAACCTACCCAACGGGGTGTGCGTCCTTTTGGTAACAGCAGGACATCATCCATTTTCCTCCTCCAGGAGGGTTGCCATATTTCATTCCCAGTACCCTACTACCTCCTTGCTTTTCAGTACACTCCTTACAGTTCAGTAAGTGAACTGTCTCCTTTCTTATTGCCTACATAGCAGACTGGAGTAAGATTCATTTATTTATTTATTTATTCAGTATATGTGGATTCCATAATCAACAGCTGTATTTAGAGCTCTTCCACACATATTGGCCATAACTCTTCTCCATATGACTGTTTTTAATCCCCAGTAAATAAAGCTAGATGACATGCTACTTTTTTTCTTTTTTTTTAATTTCACACTCATTTCCATTTGTGATGTCTCTCATAAATTAGAAGGTTCTTCCTCAGCTAAATCTTCAGCGTAGGCATATACATGAGGGACAAAATAATTTAAGAGAATTAAATTAAATGAATTGGCCCCACAAGAGTTTGTTACCTTTCCTAATACAGTTTATGTCCCACAGGCCACAGAGCTGTCTGCTATAGCAGCTTCAAGACATTCTTACCTCTGTGCCAATAAAGCCATCTAATTTATTTAGAATTCTCCAGGCACAGTGGTTTTACTCTTCTGGTACCAAGCTGTCATTTCTGTTGGTTTTGGTACTCATTTTTAAACTGAAGTCTAAAGAGGAAAACCTATGTGCTTTTAATTTATTCATCTTGTCTGTCAAGGCATCCTATATAACTGCTGCACAGAGAGCACCCTGCTTCCCTCATGGTGGGAAATAAACCACACAACTCAACTCCAGTAAAATGATTTAGAGCAAACAGCACAGCAAAGATATCAGATAGAGCCTGAAGACCTCCTCCTCCCCATCCTCCCAGAAATGTACTCCAACGTGCTGCAGAATTTACTACAGGCTACACTGTGTATTCAGTAGGATTTTAGAGCACACTGGCTGCAGTTTCCTCTTTTATGTTCATCTACACATCACATATATGTGTTCCTTTGCTTATTCAAATACCTGTTGAACATATGCCTAGATAGATAAATATTGATGGGTCTGATTCATTAGCAGTAGGATGCATCATTGAACAGCTCAGAGCAATGGCACATATAGCCTCAGCAAATCAAATCAAGACTCTTATACAGATGATTTCCAGTTAATTTAAATTCTCCATAGGCATTTACAGTGGTATGTTTTGAATATGCTGCTGATGTTTGACTTTGAAAACCTTTCTTTTTCCAACATGCAGTTTTCAGTGCTCAGATCAAATACAAACCTCCTGTGTTCCCTTTATGTTACCTTTAAACTTAAGTTGCCTTTAAGCTAGTGCTGTTTGTATTGCTGTGACTGCATATTTCACTGACTGGATGTTTGGGGATATTTACTTCCTTTTGCACATTGTTCAAAACAGTTGGCACCAGTTCTAGCCCCTCAGTGGTTCTTATGATTTCACTTCTTCATCACTTTTTAATGTAAATGCATTTTAATACTGAATTAGTTTGAGATTCAAACTCTGCTGGTTCCTAATGGCAATTCTATTAAGAAGAATGATCGTAGACAGATACAGACAGATAAATACCTTGCTTTTTTCTTGCTGAAATTCTATCTGGATGTTTGTTAGTTTAGTTCGTAGCTCCTCATTGGCAGCTTGCAGGGCTTCCATCTCAGTGTCAGACTTCTCTCCCTTGGCACGACTTTTCTTTGACATAATTATTTTGGAAGTTTAATTTATATATTATTTTTTTCTGCACACAGAGCTATCAGCTATTGCCTTCTGCTTTTAGCATTTAAGACTCATGTAGTATTCAACAAAATCTTTTAAACAAATCTCTGCCATCGTGGGAGCAATGTCTTGTGTCCTGAAAGAAACAAAGTAGTGGGAAGAGAATTAAGATACAGGACTGAGGCAGACTCTAACATCCAGACTTAACATTCAGTTTTAAAGTACACTGAACTTCTTTGATGCACATGCTACATCTCATAGTGTACTAGACTTTGGAAGAAATATATCAGAAAAGAAGTTACACAGTATTTTACAATCTTATCGAAAGTCTTTTCACTGTGATCTGATGCCCACAGGAATAAAACTCTTTACAGTTATCATGAATGCAACATATAAACAGAAATCATCTTATTCAACACCTGACTTGGTCCATGCTCAGGACTCTCAAAAAACACAAGGACAACTGTAAATTAACTGAGGCCAGTGATGTTTCAGTGGGAAGAGTTTATTTCCTGTAGTGAGAAGAAAGTGTTTCTCACCTTCATGTATCAGTTGTATCTAACAATTCTGTTATTCATAGTTATCATCGAGTCTCACAGCATCAGGACACGTGGAAAAGGCATCACCAAAGTTGAAGAAAACGATATTTTAAATCACTTCTTTAAAATATCATATATATAAACTAATTACATCCAGGGCCGACACTGATGGAAATGTTCTAATCAGAACATGGAAGTCTTCAACTTGATTTCCGTTCCTCAGCGTGCCTTTAAGCTTAAATATTAGTCAATTACCTAAATGAGCTTTATGTACTATTCAAGGAGAATATCAATAGCAGACAAAGAACTCTAATTCCAATAATTAGGAAATCTCACAATTAGTTTTCTTCATGAGTAGTTATAGCAGCCTAATCTGTGGCTTTTTTTCCCCCTCTGCTCTCCTCCAAGCACAACCTGGTGTTCCTTGGAATAAAACTGAGCAATAAGTGCTAGCGATAGTGAATTAGTTTTCAAAACCACATCCTCTGGTTATTTGCAATGTCCGCATAATTTTCATCATTAAATAGCTGACAAAGGAGAGAGGTTCCTACTTTAATACTGAACCTACATCTCTGGAGCATTATATTTCCAAGAAAATTGCTACCAAATTGTTTCAGACAATAAGGGGTTTTTTATAACCTGCTCCTGCTTGGGAGTTTTGGAAATTGTATTTGAAAGAAACTGCATTCTTTAGCATAGACTTCAAGAGGCTTAACAACTAACACCTCAAATGTGCTCAGTAAAACACTTGGTGAGTTCAACTAATGATGCAAGTTTTAGTCTCTCCAACTTTAAGTACTGATAAACTGCAACCAAGGGGGTAAATATCCTCAAAATCAGACAAAATATGAACAGAACCTGGGAAATTTGAAATGTGCAGTGCTTTGCAATTACCAAATAGTTATGATTACTTGAGAGTAAGAAAAGAAGAAACTTCATCGTGTCTAGAGAAAAATAACTCCATTTAAATAAACGTAGGTCTTTAGACATGACTCTGTACTGAATACACAAAAATAAGTGGGGAATTGTATCATCTGAGAGTAGATCTTACAGTAAAAAAAAAATCAGTAATCAAGAGGAATAGTAAGAACACCCATAATCTCAAGCAATTACTGTCAATAAAATAGCATGGTAACAAAACCCAGTTGACTAAATAGTGTCACCCAAGATTTAGCATTCCAGTCTTGATTCAGACTTGAAAAATTATTATCCAGCTTCAATGTGATTTTTGAAAGGTGAAGTTGTTAGTAAGTCACCTCATCAAGCCAAAACACAAGTACAGGGGAAAGGCAATAAAAAAAAAAAAAAAAAAACATCATTATGTAGATACTTTGCCTCCACATAAATAGTAGTTTGGGTTTAATTTTACTTCAAATTCTCTCTCAATACTGTAAAGCCTAATGTGGGCTACCCATAACCCTTATGCTTTTGACTACAAGCTGTTAAGTGCATTCTTAGTACAGCACAGTTCAGAATGTACAAGGACTTTAAAATAAATACAATTACCCTACCACCTGATAATACTAACTGCAGAAGACACAGGTGCAGTATTCACTTCAGAAGTGACTGCCAGTTCACCTATGTTATAGTTCAAGAGCCAGTCATAATCAAGCAGCGACTGTATGGGAAAGACAACGTTCATAGCTACCAATGCCCAAGGCGCATCTATCACAAGGTTCAGATGACCTACATTTCCTGCTTCAGTTCTCAGTTCTATGTAATAAAAAGTGACTGAGTGGATAAAAGCAAAAGCATCTCTGCAGGACATAAAATAATACTTTTCTCAATCAAAAAAATAAATCATCAGAATAATTTTCTAGGCATACTGTAGACTATAGCCAGTCATTAGCTACCTACAGAGACAGATCTATTTCTATAAACAGCAGAGCTTCTTTGAAGGCTTATTTTAAATCCTATCTTAGGGATTCCACTTAGGGACTGCAGTTTCCTCACAGTGAAACACTTTTTTAAGTGCCACTTGTGATTTTTTTTTTCTGGGTGAATAAAAACAAAGACTTTTATTGCTAACTAACAACCCTACATTCGTTTTTGCAGACTCACAGCCTGCAGTCCTGAGCTGTTCTTGCTTATAAGCACTCCACATTAAAATCTACTTTCAGATCTATCTAGATAATGATGACAGCAATTTAAGACTACTTCATGGGCAACAGAGGTGTTAAGGCTTGATGGATTTTGGTTCCATCTACAGGTTTACCACAGGTTCCCTGTACAACCTTGAATAAATTACTTAACCTCCCAGTAAAATCCTGATTACACTTGCCTTGCTCAGAAAGGTATTCTGAGGACTCTATTGAAATACGAGAGACTGCATAAGGGTTATGACAAATGAAGCTTATGAAAACCTAGCAAGATTTTCCAACTGTTAGTCAGTTGTAATCATCAAATCTAATGTCCCACGAAACTACAATTCCCTTGTGATATCTGTTACCTTCTCATAACCGATTTGATAGTCAACCAAGTAGCATTGACATTTCAAGTATTGATATTTGAGTGAATGCTCATCAGATGGAATAGGGTTTAAGTCTCTCTGCTGACTAATGCAGTTGCATCACTTGGGATAAAGTATTTAAACTGGATATTTCAGCCAGACAATAGCTTCCTTCCCCTCTAAGCTCCCTGAATTCTGTAACGGAGCTGTGCAGCAGGTTTAAACTACAGCCAGTAAAACGCACAGCTAGATACTAACACAGCAAGAGCCTGGAGACAAGCTTTCATTTCTTTCTCAGCTTAAAGAGGACAGTGACAAGCATGACAAAGCACAACAACAGCACAGAGGAGAAACTTTGTGAGCTAAAGACTTTCTTTGTGTAACCATCCTCCACTATACACAAGCTAAAAATGCTTCACCATCATGAGAAGACTACTGATCAAATATGCTTCTGGTAACTGCCAGCAAATTTGATTCAAACCATGCCAGGCTTGCTGGAAAGGGTGCTGCCAAGGTGGCCACCAGGAGTACAAATGGGCTTTCTGAAGCTGCTTAGAGTTGAACGTGGTGCCATGAAGACCGGCAGAAAATACTTGCATGCAAATACATGTATCAAAATCATAGTTTTAAGGATACAATCTCTCAGAGAAGACACTTGCAGTCAAAATTCAGCTTTCTATCAGACTTCTGTTTAATTCATGGAGAATTTTCTGCTCCATTATGTAAAATGCTGAGTCCTTTGAAAAGGTTAAGTTTCAGATATTGGGAAAATTTTTGTACTTTATTCTTCTTGAAATCAACGTTTGCACAATTCTATGCATAAAACATTCCTCTTCTCCTCACATGTTGTCATAATCAAATCACATTATCCAAGCTATTGAATATTCATAACACATTGTTCAGACTCATTGAAGTTACAAATTAATTGAATGGAAGAGCTGAGAAAAACAAACAAAGAGCTAGAACAACCACCATAACCATGGGAGAGTCTATTTATCAAGCAAAGGCACCAGCTATTACAAGGACAGTATATCCTAAAGAATGGTCAACTCTGCCAGCTTCACAGTCTCTCACTGCAATTTACTGAATGCATGCCATGTAGGCTGTAGACTTCACACACTTCATACCTTTTTCTTCTATCCATGCTCATTTATGCATATACAAGGAGACTCATTCACAACAGACTGAAGGGATCAAACAGCAAATCTTGTGAGAGACGCTTCCAAGGTGTTAGGAAAGTTTGCTTAGTTTTCTTAACACCTCTTTCAAACTTTCAGCACATAGAGGAGTACTTCAGATGACTAAGTGAAACAGTCTTATCTCAACATGACCATTACCAGCCACAGACTTATCTAACAGTAAAATGCCTGTGGGAATTCTGCCAGCAGCTGTACATAGCTTTCAGTCACCCAAATGCACTACCTTGTTATACATGCAAGGAAGAGAAACTACTCGGACACAAGAATGATACAGGACATCTTTTCTGCATCTGACGCACAGATCCACATTCCCACATGGCAGGGAGTGTAAGTAAGTAGAGAGGATTACTCAGCACAAATGCATTGTTCAAAGGATGTTAAGGGAAAAAAATGTAGATTAGTAATACCAAAGTTTATCTAAATTTCAGTTTGACTAGTTTAAAGAGAGAGAAAATGCATCAGCTTTAGCAGGTTTCACGATCACTTAGCCAAACAGAAGAGCTATTTAAAGAAAAAGTGCCTAGATCTACAGCCAACACATTTCAGCAATCCCAATTTTCCACAGGAGCATTTGTCTAGAGCAAAGTGCCTGCTGAGAACTGCACAATGTGACAGCCCCACTCCTGTACTAATGTTTCTGTTTACAGCCCCGTCCTGAGCAGCTTGTAGGTCCCCCAGTCTAGCCAAATAATTACAACACTGATATGCAAGATATATGACTAATCAAATAAGACAAATGGTGACCACATATGGGGAGTTTTTTTCCTGTAGCACTGGATAAATTCCTAGATTCATTGAATGGCTTGGGATGGAAGGTATCTTAAAGATCGTCTAGTTCCAAAACCCCTGCCATCGGTAAGGACACCTCCCACTAGACCGGGTTGTTCAAGGTCCTGAACACCTCCAGGGAAGGCAGCCCATGGGATGAAATCCTTCTGCTCAAATTTTCATAAACTAGTTTCAAGCAATAGAAAGCCTTCTTATAGATAATTTGCAAGTGGCATAATCACATTCCAGAATACATTAGCTGTTGATGAATCTTATGCTTTGTGTGTTTCATTTTCACTATGCAGAGTCAGCTAAATAAAGCACTAAATCTAAATCAATTTGTTAATCCAGCTGTACAGCAACAGGACAGACTAAAGAAGAACAGGAGGGGCATTCTTTTGAGATTTAAAAACCAAACCACATTCACCTTAGCAGAAAGAAAAAATATAGTATTACACAGATAGTTTTAGAATCCAGCATTTTAATTCCTTTCAAAATCAGCACCATCTCCTTTCTAGTATTATTAAGTAAATATGAAGATGATTTCCTTAGATACATCTATAACTGAAGCTCCTTGTGCATTTACCACAAAGAGTTAAACCCAGTTGGAAGTAAATGTTGAACTGCCCTCTCAATTAAAGAAAAGAGAATTCAGAGTTAGATGAATTTATTTGTTGCCCCCAAAACAAATGTAGTTAGCATAATTATTCTCTATAGTAAAAGCTAATGGCATTAATGAACACTATATTATTATAGATATATTTTCACTCTCTCTGCTCCTTTATAATGACAATGAAAGTCTCTGAAGCATTAAAATTAAACATACTAATGAACTATTAGCTGTATTTGAGTGTCATAGGAGACAAGCAAATACAGATGAGCCCTAAGGCATGTTCTGAACCCTACATTTTTTACTTTTTCTTTGTTTGTGAATTTTCCAGTAATGATCATGCAGTCTACAGCTGACACTTGCCCTCTTAGAGTGATACTTTACCCTTCCATTCAGAAATGACAAGTGCTAACTATGCACTATACCAAATACAATGGCAAATCTCGCAGGCACCAAAGAAGCAACAACTTCAAAACGTGAACTGCAAAATATCCATGGGGAAAGGATATTTCCCAAGTTACTGCTGCTTTCCTTTTCTTTCTGCATTACATTTTTTGACAAACCTCAACTACATTTGCAACATCTTCCTAGATAAAAATATCATTCCTGGGTGCCAACAGCATTTTACTGCAGTACGGATGGTCACACAGAGTGGAGGTTTCTCACTTCTCCTAATATTTCTAATCCTAGTAACTGCATCATCCCTGCAGTTCCACTGCAGGACTACCACAAGATGGAAAAGCCAGCAGTTAGGCGCTGTGTGAAACTATCACCTTCACCATACTTCCTAAGAGCAAGAAAATGCTTCTTTTCCCCATATAGTAGATGGTCCTTGAAGCAAATAAAATATTGGAGTTTTATGTATAGCAGATATAGCTGCCTTCTGAATAGCCAGCCTTGTGCATACTGTAAATACATAAAAGTCAACAAAAGGTTGGGAAAGTCTGACAAAGGAGCTTGGCATCTGACTGAGACCAAAGCAATTAAAGTACCTTTTTTTCTTTATTAGTGGTGACAAGTATAGCTGAAGTAAGACAGTAGTCAAGTTAGCAAGCATATGATGAACATAGGACATGGAGCACCATTCTGTGCTGCACATTTCAGATGTCATGGGCAGGGGAAGAAAAGTTACAGAATTAACAAAGAACAATCATGAGCAAAACAATGCTCATATCATCAAGAAATTTATTCACTGAACACAGGTAGTGTCTATGTCAAGTAAAGGCAAAAACTTGGCACGAACTTGGGTTTATCTTACTGCCTGCAAAATCTGGTTGGGTTTAAAAATTTAAGTACAAAACCAAATAAAAATATGAAGCTTCAAGCGATACTACCTCTGTTGAATTGACATCACATCTGTATTGTACATTTAATCTCATCCTACCCAAAGAACATGCTGGCAACACACAGTACCTTTTCTTTTGTCCACTGGCTTCTGAGGCAGTTGTTTGATTTTAAGTTGAAGAGGTGAAGACTGAGCAGCACCAGTAGGTAAGTCACTGGGTATGTTTGGACTGGGACTTTCCACAACACAACTCCTAGTTCTGTTGGCACATTCTCTTTTTCATCAGCAAGAAGAGATTTCTGAGCAATATTAGTGACATCATCTGTTAAACAAACAAACAAACAAAATATGTAATCCAAATCAGGTCTGAGTAACAGAATGCAGTGAAAGAACATTTACATAGGCCAACAAAATGCAGCAGCAGAAAGTCAGGCAAAATTACAAATGTGGCATCTTTTTCATGTTAAAAACACATATACAGAGTCTAACTAATGGTTTTCTTTGCTAGATGATCCTCAATGGAACTATTGTCCTGCTCTGGCAGGAGGGTTGGACTCGATGATCTCCTTGGGTCCCTTCCAACCCCTGATATCCTGTGATCCTGTGACTTAACTCCATTTCAACTTGAGTTACTTGGGTTTTGGCCTACAAGCTCAAATGCCACGGTGGCCACCTATAAAAACTGTCACATACAGACCAGTGGTAATGGAGTTTGATCAACATAAAAAATAAAATATATCAGCATAAAGCAGTTATCATCATGTGTCCTCCTGAAAAAGAGACAAAATGGAAATGCAAAAAACATAAATTTTATTGTTCTATGTGTTCTGTAGCCTGTACAGTGAAGGTACAGATGTCAATTTCTTCTCTGAAAAGGATCAAAAGAGATGCACAAATCCTTAATATTGTTTCACCTCACATTTCTTGATAAGATTTCAACATATTTTGATTGCAAAGGAAACAACAGAAGCATTCAAATTTGTGTTGATATGCACCACATGTTAGTTTGGATAGAAAATTCCCATGTACAGAAAAATCTATTTACAGAAATAAATTTATCTATATAGGGATATCTTTATGGAAAAATAGCACTATGAAAGATCAATGACCAGAAGAAAATCATGTTCCTTAATGAATATCATCTACTTCACTTCCTAGAGTCTCTAAACACCTATGGCATCATCTTTATTTACCCTGTGCACTACAGAAAGGAGCGCAAAAGTGTCCTCATAGTAAGTTAAACTACAAGCCAGTGACTGAATAAAAGTGATTCAGACAAGGCAAACGAATCTCATCAATGTCTAGTGCATGCAGGGCCATGCTGGGTTCTCCAAAGCAGGGGGCTGGCAGGCAACACAGAACTGATCAAGCTTCCTAGCTTTTGGGCAAGAAAACTTGAAGCCAGACAGGATTCCCTGTCTGAACAGCACTGAGATATGATTGATATGTCTATGACCATGCACACAGTTCAAGTTCTCACAGAAAAAGCTGTGCTTCACATAAAATACACCAGGCTTGCATCCATCAGCACCAGGCCCCAAAATGCGTCTCCTAAATGACTCCCTTTGCTGGGAAGTACTGCACTCAGTTCTGGTGATTTGTTGAAGGTTACCAAGTCGATTTTGTTGTTAGTGGCTTAAAAGCTAAATGTTCAAGGAATAGCACACCAGCTTATTTGTTCAATACAGGCAGCCATTTAGGCAGCATTTAATGGGGAAAGAAAGAAATGGGGGGGGGGAAAGAGTTCTACATACTCATTTCCTTAGGGCCAAATTCACTGCTGTGAGAGACCTGAAGAGGACGAAAGTACAACTAGGGCCAGAACACGGCAGGAGATCAAAGTGCTGAAACAGCTTAGTCAGCATCATTAATCAGCACAGAAGGTTGGAAAAAAAAGTAGAATTCAATTTATTTATACAGGAACAAACCACCTCAGGCAGAGAGAGAGGCAAGGAACCTCTATTTTTTATGACATCAGATACATCTGACCTCATCCTATCTTCATCATTCTTTTTCAGTTGCCCTGTTCATAAATATTCCAATATTGTTATTCCATATAAAACATTTTGTTGTTTTCCGTTGTCCTTCAGAAAGCAATCTGAATACATTTGAATAAAAGGGAGTGAAAACGTTTTCAATTGTCAACATGTGAATGTAGAAACATCTAAGAGAAGGCAAGAATTTACATGTCAAAAACAAATAAACAGAGTAACCTGAACAGTAAGAGGAGAGCAAAACAGGACAACACCCACAAGACTCAAAAGAAAAAAACCTCACAAACCAGTCCTTCTAAATGAGAAGTTCTTAGATTCTAGAAAACTCAGTACTAATAGTTGTGCTTAAATTCTCCAGCAAAGCTGGAAATCAAAAGTATGCCAATAGCATTTTCAGCAAGGTGGCCTCCTTATGTGAAGAGATCAGTGTTTACAAAACTTTTGAGAGGATAAAACATGATCTGGAAACTGCGATTTCAAGTTGCTGTAATAACAGCATATATAATAAAAATAGTATAACAAAGTGACAATATTTGCTTTAGAAGTGGATGTTTCAGTGGCATTGCATGCCAATGAGATTATAAAAAGAAAACTAATTTGAGAATAAGTCTTGCAGAAACCATGGGAAATTTGAAATGTTTAATTATGCCAGTCTCTAGAAGTTGTTATAGTGCTATTCACAACAAATTATTAGCAACCACTGGAAACCTACAAGCCAATAATCCTTCAGTAATCTTCCTACAGCTTCTTAAGAGATACCGCAATACAAAAATAACTTGAAATAATTGGATAGTTGATTTCTCATTTCCAGTAACCACTAAGCTAAATCTACATCTCATGGCAGGGGGAGAAGGATAAAGAGGTGAAGCTGTTGCTGCAGAAATGTATCTGCTAACCTACAAACAAACAGCATAAGCCACTCTTGTTCAAATTCATTCAGAACTCAAAATATACCATGAACAACAAAAACTCCTCAAAGAAACACACTATCACAGATACAATTTGGCAGATTAGATGATGTTTGATAAATTCCTAATTCCACTTGTTGAATGAAAGTCACCAATATACTCATATCCTGTATGTCTGGCAGTACACGCTAAATATGGAAAGTTGATTCAGTTATGTTCTTTATTACATAATGGCACTCTAGACAAAAGTTCAGTATTATTAAAGTGGAGGATTTCCTTCTATTTGGCTGGGAATGACTTGCAACAGTTGTCACCACTTCTCAAATAGTTAGGAAAGGCCAAAAAGTATCCAGGGGTGTTTTTTGGGGGGATTTTTTTTGTTTAGTTGTGGGGGTTGGATGTTTGTTTGCTTTGTGGGGATTTTTTTTTTATTATTATAGATTTAAATACAAAAAATTTTTGGTTAAAAATCTGTTTCCCACACGTTATTTTATCATGCCAGGTAGCTTCGTATCTTGAGAGAAACATACATTTAAAAGTGAGAGACCAAACACTGATAGCTATCATCCATCCTATCGTTTAGATAGCCAGAATAGGCAAGGTGTTCAGATTCTGAGATTCTAGCCAGATCTGTAAATATGGGACATCTTAGTCCACTTTAACTCTTAAACAGAGCACATTACTTGCAGAAGGTTGGAAACATAAAAGGTGGACAGATAGTTTAGATTACTGCTTGGAAAGCAGAACATCTGATTTCGGTTTGTCGTGGGTTTACTAAGAATAAGCGACAGAAACTAAACTCTCAGATCAAAATGGAGAGAAAATACAGAATTGTATTTAGAGAGACAGAAATACAGTGATAGATCTTACAAAAGCGATTTTCCCATCCATGGCAAACCCCCTTGAAGTATTCCACATTCCCCAAAAAAACTACATCTACCTTCCCCAGTGCTCCAATCCTCCCCCCTCCACCAACACCTCCAGCCAGCCAAGAGGCCTACTGCTTACATGTTCCCGACAAAGTGGCTCCTGCCACGCACCCAAGGCAGGAGGAGGAGGAAAGGAGAACGAACTGACCTTGTTGTGAGTCTATAAGGAGATAACAGAATTATGGGATTGAATAACAATCTTCTAGTCCCCAGAAAAAAAAAAAAATAACCCTCTAGCCTCAATCTGGGACAGGTTCCTCTGAAAACTGGGGTAATGTCACATACAGTCTATGTATGTAGGCTCCGTGGGCTACAAGGTCTAGGTCTATCTCCTTTTGCCTTTGAAGAGCCCTCCTGTCCTCCACCTCTCAAACAGCACAGGCAAGGTCCAACCAGTGACTACAGCAGTAGCTTACCATTTAACAAAGTAAATCTGTGCCAGAAACAGTTTACAATACACATCTCTCCATGTCAATCCCTTTAAAGGCTTCTGAGCAACATGATATTGAAAAAGTTCTCTTGTCCTACATAGAGAAAAGGTGCACAGCAACTGCCACATTGGTCATTTTTTTTTAACCTTGGATGCATGTATTTGCATGGTTTATGTATTATTTATACAGAGACCTCTAAGAAATACATATAAAATATTGCTGTGTAGAGAAGACTAAGCGTAAGCCAGCTGAACTGTGTCTAAGGACTGCATCCCTTTTGCATGCCTCCTTCAATAAATTTCATCAGCAACATGTGCACTTCTGCTGATGGTTGCACTTTCCTTGACTTTATTGTTCCAATGTCCCTAATAAATATGGATACTTTGATGCAGTAGCATGTATATAATACTTCTCTTTTTCTGCTATATCTCTGCTGACTCAAGCAGCAGCCTATTTCATCTGGCACCTATTTTCTGGCAGGTGTTTATATAAATGCACAGTAAAAAAGAGCAGGAGCTCTAAAGCTGAAGATTTATTAAATGTGGGAAAACCGAAGGAAAAAAACCAACAGACAAACCTAAAACCAGACAAAGAATTTCTCAGAAGATTTCAGTTCAGCATTGAAATTATAGATAGTAATAAAATGCACCATTTATTTATCTTGTAAAATGTCACTATTTTGTGCCTTGTATTAAAGAAGATGTTACACAGAATGTGGAAAAGAAGTTCGTACTTTCAAGTATGTCAGGAAAATAGATCAGGTCATAGTTTGTATTGCAAACAATTTTTTTTGAGATAGAATCATAGAATCAGTCAGGGTTGGAAGGGACCACAAGGATCATCTAGTTCCAACCCCCCTGCCATGGGCAGGGACACCCTACCCTAGTTCAGGCTGGCCAGAGCCCCATCCAGCCTGGCCTTAAGCACAACCAACTTAACCATCTTAACTGAATTATGACTAAAATTATATTTGGTATAATGCAAACCATTTTGAGTTGATATTTCCTGACAAGAATGTTAGGAAAAAAAGCATTAATTTGAATAATAAGTTTTCACTAAGCAAATAAATTTAAAGCTAGCTTACACTTATTCTGGAATTTGGGTGGGTTTTTTCCTCTTAAAAATGTAGAAGTGTAACAGGACATTAAAATAAATAAAGCATATGCTGTGAGAATGAACTTGCAAAAACAAATAGGATGGGAATGGTGGTTCACTCTGCACAGGTGTGGGAATGAGAGAACAGCACTGAGCTGTAGTTAGAGATGCTGAGCTTGAACTTTGTGAGCTGGCAAAGTAAAATAAGCTGAGCTATGTTCCTGCTAACATACCAGCAGGAATTTTAAATGCAGCATATGTCACCATGACGAGAACTGTGAGGAAGTCCTCTGTGGAAATGTTAGAAGCAGGTTTGTGGTTGTGCCCACTCTCCATGCTCATGCTCCTGAAAGGTGGGGATTTTGTACACTTGTATGAACAGATCTCTAAAACATCAGGGGAAGTGTTAATATGTCCTGTTTGCACTGTGCCACTCAGGTTGGCTCCATGTCACCACTATGGAGTGTGGCTGTTTTACCGGGGTATTGCATGTTCCAGCTACCCTGCTTTGGTGTAAAACATGTGTCACTGAGTGTATGCTAATCTATATATGTGTGTCTATATATATGTAGGAGAGAAATGTGTGAAGAGTGGAAAGGGAAAGGACTTCCCAAAGCCTGGTGCCTGAAATATGTTTCTACTTTTAATTTTTTTTTTACTTCATGAACAAGATTAGTTTCTTTAATGTATCTTGAGAAGGCCATAGTAGACAGAGTTTTAGAGCACTCAGATTTTTGCAGCTGGTCTTTCCAGATGCTGCTAGAAAAGGCAGAAACTGAACTTGATAATATATAAGTGACGTATAACTTCGTGGATTCTTGCCCTCCTGTTTGCAGGCAGGGACACTGCCCTAGCTTTCTTTGAAGCCAGCTGATATCAGTGAAGGAGTTAGACACAGTCTTGGGCATGCAATCTTTTAATCAGGTCTGAAACACAAGAAGCTATCTTCAAAAGGCCAGCTTATGCTGAGTTAAGAGGACTTGTTCTGGCTTTAATTAGATATCTATCACTCAGAACATCTCTAGAAGAAAAGGTATTTAGTCCTCGTGGCATACAAAAGTTCCTAATACGATGAGGGGAATGGAAAGAAGTGATAAAGTTTTTGTCTCAAACAGGCAAGACAGAGTTCATTCCCTCTAGATCATGAAGATTGGAGAGCAAATGAGGCAGAGGGAATACATAACACAGTATACAGAAAAAAACCCAACATGTATTTGTCCTGGAGTCCGGTATACCCCAAAATTCCTCTCCCTCTGTGGTTTGAATGGGAGAGGGAGAGGAAAAGGTGTGACAAAGCCCTGCCCTGCAGGCGTGAAGGGGCGAGCAAGGCGCCCTTCCGGCATGAGGGGTGCCCCGTACAGCGCCCGCGCTGGAATGAGGCTGGGGATTGGCTGTGGTCTTCATGCCTAGGAAGTGGTAACTCAGCTCTTTGACTAGGAAGGGTATAGATATTGGGGGACTTCCTGCCTTGGGGTGCCCACCTTAGAGTTCTCCCGTACCAGGATAGTTCCTGCAGAAGGAGTCTCCTGTGGCTCCAAAGGACAAGCTCCCAAGGGACAGGACCGTCCCTGCTTTGGACGGCTTCCCACCATAAGCACCCCCCTTATGCAGGCTTGATAGGCCTCAATGAGTCTCAGACGTCTTTTGAAAGAGAGCCAGCGGACAAGCATCTGGAGCCTCCTTTCTCTCAGCCAGCCTGACTCACCTGTGAGTAAACTTTTGGCTCAGCCTGATTAATAGTGGGAATGCTATGTTTAGTAGCTTAGCCTTTTCCAACTCCTGACTTCCAAAATAGTCAAATTTACCTTTGGTATCCTTCTAAGATCTTCTCAATCTAACTGGATCTGCTCATTAAAACTAAATTAATTTCTGTATATAGTTTTGGGGGCAAGTTTTCAGGAAAATAAAATAAGCCTATTTTTCTATATATTCCTGACTCGGCCACATTAATTCCCTGCCTCCACAACAGTATTGAGGTTGTAGTTTTGGTACCCAATAGCCTTAGAATCTCTTAAGAGGTATGGCTTCGGTGCTGCTATTGCATTGAAGAACAGGAAGTACCAAAGTCTTTGCTGTTTCTCTGCAGAGCAGTAAAACAGGCTTGTCAGTCTCAGGGACTGATAAATTTGTGGTTGCACAACATACATTGGTCACCTCTTTCAAGAAATATCACTAGCTCTTTGCGTCTCTGAACACCTAAATACCTTTTGACTGGTAGATGTATTTTCAGTAACAGTTGTAAAATCTCTGTATGATCTGATGTGAAGCATGCCACTGTCAGGCATGAAATCCTGATGGAAGAGACATCTGAAGAATTCAGCCAGGTAAATAATTGGACTGAAATTCACAGAGACCTAGAACACCATCATGCTTAAAAATTACTGCATCTCTACATCATTCCCTTGGCACAACGTCTGGTGAGGGATGTCACTCCATCACTGGGCTCCATAAAGACAAGTACCTGAAGAACATCTGATTTTTTTTTTCCCCCTTTTTGTTCATTTGAAACTAATGTGAAGTCCTTTACTGAAAGGTAGCAAGCAATTCCTATTTCAGTTACGCTTCTCTCTGTTCAATTGGACATGCTGAGGTTTCTAGAGAATGAAAATTCTGTCATCTCCTCCTGTGAATCATTTTAAAGAGCTGTCTCTGAGCAGAAAAATATCCCTTTTATGAGTAGGTGGAATAATATGCTAGCTGGGTTCTGATATTTATTAACTGTTAAATCTTTGTCAAAATCTGGAGCCCTGAGAAGCACAGAATTTGCAGGTGTGTGCACATGTGTCAGTTCTATGATTGTGATTAATTCTTTACCGAGCATGCAGGGTCTGTGAGCTCCTGAGCTGCTCTGTGAACAATGCAGGTATTTGTAACTTTGCTGTCAGAACTGAAGCACTTACTAACAATATACTACAAACCTGACGCCAATGAGGTTGTTCAGTTTGTTTCCTAGCAGAGCTAGAGGATGCTCTCAGGTATACAAAGTGCAGGATTTCTTCTGAGGCAGAGTGAGCTGGTGAGCTGCAGTCCAAGCACACACAACTCAGCTGCCCCGAGCCCTTTTCACAGTTTGTTGCTGACTCACTGGGTGACCTTGAGTAAACCTCTTCCCTTAGCTTATGCTGTCCACAAAAGAAAAGTACGAGCACTGACCTGTACAGTAACTCTTGGATGACAAGTGCTGTGAAGCTGCAGTTTTGATGTCAACTATTTGTTTTGTTTCAAGTGTTATTAGCTTTATACTTGGCACTACATGTGGATTATAAAGAGGAATATAGAGGCATATGTGTCAAGGCGCAGAGGGGAGGGGACTTGGATAATGGGTTGACAACCAGTTTGTAGATGAGGTGTTGAATTTCATCTTTGGCTTCCTTAATTTTAGAGTATATGTTAGCTGATCCTGCAACACTGATTCAAAATCAAAGAGGGTTATGTTTAAAAAAGCAAAAATAATAATCATGAAAGCTCATGCTAAATTTAAAAACAAAGTTTCTCCCAGCTTATTGTTACTTCTAATTAGAGCAGGCATGGCTTTTTTTTATGTATACATGTCTGTGCTTAGCAATATACATCCTATGGAATTAGAAAATGATAGCAGCATTAGGGTGGACTGCTTCTGTAATGGGTTTTTGACAAATTAGCCATCCTTTCTTGACAGATAATTTTATCCTGTTCAAACAAAATCTATTTCAAGCCTTCAGATCTTTGACCTGTTTCAGACAGCTACTTTACTTTTAAACATAATGTTTAGGAAAGTTGGTTCCAAGAGTTTGTAAAGACAGCCAAGAACTTTTCTCAGGTGAGTGGGAAATTTTAAAGGAAACTGTGTGATCCTCCAGGATCTTTGTAGCATTGTAAAGCAGAAGCTTATACTTTTCCAGTTGTTCACACCATATCAGCTTCCAGCTGGCAAAGATCCTTCGCATAGCACTTGGCTCTCATTTTGCTTGGAATTTTAAATGTACTAATTTTCTGGTTTTGAACAATGTGTTTTAAGACCACTAGTATCTGTAAGGATCTGGCTTTTAAAGGGAAGGACTGCTGTAGAGCTACAAGAAAGGTTTTGTGAATAGCTTGTCAAAACCTTTGAGAAATTAAATGTACGTCATGAAGTATCACTGTTGTGACTGCAGATTTCCTGGGAATTTAAAGCAAACAGTACTATTTGGAGCCATAGCAAAACTTTGGAAACTGCCATCTGGCTAAATGCTGATGTGAAAATTTCTTACATTTTAATTAATCATATCAAAATTAATTAAGCTAAAATCATAAATTCAAGCTTTTGCTTAAGGAATTTTCAGGGATAAGGTATAAGAAACATACTTCAGGTTGCTCAGACTTAGGAGACAAGTTGTTTCTGTACAGGGCAACTCAGGTGTATTTGCTCATACCCATATAAATGCTAAATGAACATCATGCATATTTATACACTGCATAGCTGCTGAGGCAAAGTAGCAAATAAAGAAACCACATGCGAGAGAAGCTAAATGGACTGAATTGCCTAATAAGTCTTGCATCAAACTTAAGTTCAATAAGATGCACCAATGGAGAAACAGAAGTTCATTTTGGAAGCTGAAATCTTTGTCTTTCTGTCATATGAAGGACTTTGGACATAAAAATATGTGTAATTGTCTAGTCATAAATTCACAGATTGCATTGGGTTCGAAGGCACCCTCAAAGGTCACCTTGTCCAACCTCCTGCAGTCAGCAGGGACACAACAAGTTTGATCTGGAATGTCTTCAGGGATGGAGCCTCGGCCACATCCCTGGGCAACCTGCTCCAGTATTTTCGCTCTCACTGTAAAGAGCTTCTACCTGATGTCCAACTTAATTCTATCCTGCTCCAGTTTACAATTATTGTCCCTCATCCTATCACCGCAAGCTCTTCTAAAACAGTCTTTCCCTAACCTTGCTGTAGGTCCCCTTCAGATATTGAAATGTAGTTATATGGTCACCCCAGAGCCTTCTCTTCAGTCTAAATAGACCCAATTCTTTCAGCCTGTCTTCACAGGAGAGGTGCTCCAGCCCTCTGATCATCTTTATGGCCCTCTTCTGGGCCCACTCCAGCAGACCCATGTCTTTCTTGTGTTGGGGGCCCCAGAGCTGGATGCAGTATGTGAGGTCCCACCAGAGCAAAGTTGAGGGGCAGAGTCATCTCTCTTGACCTGCTGGCTACACTTCTTCAGATACAGCCTAGGATGCAACTTCTGAGTGGTATATATAAAATAAAAATCCTTACTCAGGCTTTAAAACTGCAAATTCTCTAACAGTGAGGAAGACAGTTCATGAGTAAGCTTCTATTCCCTTTGAGGGCCACTCTAGTTGGTGATCTTACATCAGCAATCTCAGTCAATTTGATAGTGCAGCACTGAATGTTATGTGTAGAGAGGAAAATTAATCTTGTAAACCTTCACTGCTCCAGACTGTCTTTGAGTAAGCTGTATTATAGCAAGACAAAGTATCTTCAATTGCTGGATCAGTTCAGGGCACAGATTATACTGAGCAACTTGAAACTGATCTGGAGCAAACTTCTGCCAATAGAGCACGATAGTACATCATCTCCCTTCATTCTTAACCCATTCAGGAGATGAACCCATCAAGCCTGGGCAGGCTGAATGCTCTGTTGGTGCAATACCAAGCAGACAGAACAAGATGCATCAAGCCAAGGAATGAGAATTGCATAGAAATGCTTTTGAAGCCTGTGCATGGCTAGGAAGCTCAGGCTGGATCTGTTTACCAGGCAGAAAAGACTCTACAGAAAGTGTGCTGAAACACAATAACTTGTTTTCCAGCCAACTCAGTGGTGTTCAAGAATATTCAGCAAATTTCTTAACACACTTCAACAACTGAACAGGTCAAGAGAGAGCAAGCAACGTATGTTGGGTACTAGCACTTGGTGCTGGCACGTTCTACCTGTCACCATGTAAAGCCCCTTTCATGAATGGCTGTATCTGCACTGCTTTTATTCATGTACAAATAAATCCTTTGCTCTGTTGGAAATCCCAGGGAATTTGGTACTAAAGCAAATGATCACATTCTTTGAAACAAAAGACTGCAGGCAAGAATGGGAAGATGCAGCCTACTGCCATGTAACTTGTATGGCTGAGAAATAGATGTCATGCTGACAAACTATAAATGATATTATGGGTATAAAAGTTGGAAGTAGAAAACAAGCTGCAGTGCTAAAATGTCATGAGTGTTTTGAAAGAAATATTGGGGGGGGGGTGTATTTATTTTTGAACATTTGGTGGCAAGAAGAAACCCTTTCCCTCCCTCTTGACTGTCAGCTAGAATAACTTCTGACAAAAAGCCAGTGGAAATGTACGTGCCTGTTACAGAGCATTTGCCAAGTCAAATTTCTGGCAGCTACTGCGGAGAACTCACAGATGTGCTCAGCACTGTATTCCCAAAGGAACTGCCTCTTATCTGGGTCATGATTGTCACTGTCTACCATGTTTTATGCTTAGTCATTTTGAAGCCAAAAAGCTTTGTTTCCAAAACGTCTTCCAAATGTGGCAGTTAGGACATCAGAGTGCCAATTACCATCCCCTGCACCTATCACCTAAAGGGACGTTGGGTTTGCTCTTTTTGTTTCAGCATGGACCCAAGGCCTTTAAATTAGCTGTTCACCAGGTTGCATGTATTTTATTATAAATGAAAATCTAGCACTCATCACTGGTTTTCTTTTCCACACATATCACCGAGTAAATTGGCTCTGAATTTCTTCTGTCATCACACAGCCAGCATTCGCCTGGGAGATTTTTTTTTTTTTATCCTGGTAGGATTCTTCATAATATTTTTTTAAGCAGAGCAGTTTCTGTGCTGAAAGCAGCACAGCTGTTGTAAAACAAAAAAAAATTCAATTAAACCTTATGCTGAAACATTGCTAAGTGTGAGATGTTATTGTATTTCAGGTGTGATGTTGTTCAAAGTTAATTAATTTCAGACCACTGAACACTTAACACAGAAAAATTGCTTTCAAAATTAAAAAAAAAAATAAAGTGTACTGGATAAATATGTATGTCATAGTCACCTTATTATCATCCCAGCAGTCTTTAAATACCAAGCCGAACACTAGCATTTGGGGAGAAAAGAAATTTTACCTATAGAATAATGGCTATTTATAGGTACTATTTTACCTAACAGTAAGTGATAGGATTAGGGGGAATGTAGCAAAGCTAGAAAATGGGTAGATTCAGACTGAATGTTAGGAAGGGGCTCTTCACCATGAGGGTGGTGAGACTCTGGAACGGGTTGCCCAGGGAGGTGATCAAAGCACCATCGCTGGAAGTGTTTAAGGCCAGGCTGGATAAGGCTCCAGACAGCCTGATCTAGTGTGAGGTGTCCCTACCAATGGCAGAAGGGTTGGAACTAGATGATCCTAGTGGTCCTTTCCAACCCTGATTCCATGATTCTAAGTCATCACTTTATCACTGTAGCACAGTGGAATAAATCATCCCTTCCCTTTTAGTTCTTATGTTTATAAAATATTAATTAGCACTGCTGAAGCAAGCAATCAGCATGCTTGCAGAGGGAGGAGAACACGATTTACACTCAGAGAACTAATTCTCTGTTATGCATACACTCCTTGTTTACTATTTGTCCAAGAATAAGCCTGAAGTGAGGTGTTTCCCTTCCTTATCTTCAGTCTAGAGTATTGCATTCAGTTTTGCGCAGAAATGGCCATTTAAGAAGCCTAATATCAAGCCACAAGAAACAGCCTAAAAGACATGGGTGAAAAGAATTGAGATTATTAACCTTGAATAAAAGAAGACAGAGAAGTGGAAAGATTCTTCCTATCTGTGAAAGGCTGTTGCCAAGATGAAAAGGAATAAAATCCTTACTGGGCTAACTGGTGAGCAGATGATAAAAGAGTAAAAGGATAGATACAGTGAAGAATAGGGGAGATCCAGTACAACTAGATAGCCAGACAGATAACTTAGAGAGAAGAAACCTAGGAAGATCTATCACACCTTTCTGAGAAGCCATCTCCATCAGGCAGGCAATTAAGAACAATCTGAATAATTATATGCTAATAGTGCTTTATCCATCCATCCTACTCTTAAGAAGGACAACAGACCAAGTAACAGCCAAATGCATTTTCTATTCCTTGACAGATCATTTTTTTTTTTTTTTTTAGTATTTCACATAATGGTCTAGGTTAGAAGGGTCCTGAAAGATCATCTGGTTCCAATCCCCTGCCATAGGCAGGGACCCCTCCACGAGAACAGATTGCTCAAGGCCTCATCCAATCTGGCCTTGAACACCTCCAGGGAGGAAGCATCCACAACCTCCCCAGGCACCCTGTGCCAGTGTCTCACCACCCTCACTGGAACAAGCTTCTTCCTAACATCTAGTTTGAATCTCCCCTCTGCCAGTTTAAACCCATTACTCCTTGTACTGTCATTACAAGAGGCCTCCCCTCAGATACTTGAAGGCTACTATAAGCCTTCTCTTCTCCAGGCTGAAGAGCCCCAACTCTTGTAGCCTGTCCTTGTAGCAGAGCTGCTCCAGCCCTCTGAGCATCTTCATGACTATTTCTCAAACGTCTCTGCAATAATTTAAGGGTCACTTAAATGTCAGGCTTAAGATAATTTGATTGTTTAAAGGAGTGTCAAGGCATTTTTAAAGGGCAACAATCTCATGTTCACTGCATTTGCCTTATCAGTCACCATCCTTTGAGCAATTTTAGTACATGCTTTAAATGCAGCACTGCACAGGAGAGCTTCTTTCTTTAAGGACAGAAAGCAGCTGGAGTACAGGATTCCACACTTTGTCTCCTCAAGGATTTTTACAGACTGCTTTAGAACTGAATGGCTTTAATCATCTGTTTCGATACAAGCAAAACATCACTTTGGCTCACACATCTACCAAAGAAACAAAATCTTGGTTCTGTAAAACAAACAACCCAGAAAACATCAACTGAATTCAGAACGGCTTTTGAGAGATTCTTAAACACCCCAACCAACTAAGAATCCTTATCTTCCCATGGGCTGTTTTTAATCTTTTCTGATTAAAACCTCACAGTCATCAACAATTACGGAAGAAACTACACTGAACTTTATGGCAGAAATTAAATTTACCCCCTGAAGTGATAGTCAAATGAAGAAGAAAATCCACTGTTTTCCTATCCTTGCATAAGCTTTTATAAATGTTATTAACATACTAATGACAGAACTCCAGAATAATCAAGAACTACTTATTTACAGTTCGATGAGCTGCAAATCAAGATGCAAACAGCACAGGCAGAGAAATGTCCTCAAAGATAACATCCTGAAGGATTTGTTAACTCAGTACACTCTGAAAACTGCTGTACACGACATAGTACAGAACACATGCAAATATTGTGCTCACAGATCCTGGCACAGTTGTGAGGAACCACTGAGGAAGAGTAACCAGCTAAGGGGATGGTCGCCTTTTTTCCCTTTCACATTCTTGACATCTAGTTTTTCTGCAATACATCTTACTCTGATACAAGATACTGACAGGTGCTAGGACTGTTCCATGCATTTTCTTTTTCCAGGATGACTCTGGCAAGAATAAGACTCCCTAATGCAATCGGTAACTGAGTCAAAGTTCATAGCTGTTGGGAAGCAAGCTGCTGTTGAATATCTCTAGTGGGAAGTTGCTAAAATGCACTTTTTCTTTTTTGAGCCACCACCCTTCACAGGAACATGTATATAAAACAAACAAACAAACAAACCACAACAGTTATTCCACTAAGTTTAACAATGCAATTATGTTAATGCTGGGGAGCTCAGGAAGAACATTTCTGTGCTAAACTGGATTTTTATATTCTTTCTCTGTCTGAATGAACTAGGTCTTTGCCACTTGAGTATTTCAGTAAGAGGGTCTGTGTAGAAAGAGAAAGAATCTCAAGCTCACTCTTACAGGATCAGCATAACATTTCTTTAAGCATCAGTTTAATTGTACAATAAATAATTGATAAGTATTGTATTGACTCTGCAATTACTCAACCTTGTCAGGGGCATAACTTCTAAGAAAAAATGAAAACAACAAACAAACAATGTGTTAGAATTTAACTGGCACTGCTCTGAAAACAGCAAACATATCTCAGCTCACCGCAAGGCACGAGCAGCCTGTGATCTGGTGTTCCTATGTGCCAGTATGAAAGGTGCACCTTGCCATTTTCATGCAGCCTTACCTAGCCTTCTCAAAAATTAACTGAAACCAGTAGTGTACAATACTATCGATGCCTTAGCACTGTAAAAAACAACCAACTCTTTCAGAGCAACTCATTCTTGACCAGCAGCATGCAAGTATAGATAGAAATTGACTATACATCTACAACCTTCCCTCCCTAGAAAACCTTCATTAGGACTCTAATAGGACATAACTCGTACTAAACGTTTTGAAATGCAGGAGCGGTGAAAAAAGTACTCCCAGGAAATATCTTGACTGTAAAAAATAAAATACTTAAATAATAAGAAGCAATAAAAGCAGAATTACAATAGAGCGCTTCTGTAAAGCCTTTTTTTTCCTTATCAACTATGTCCTTTCAATAGAAAAAAGGAAATGCCTCCTAACTAAAAAAAAAATTCAGAGGCAAGCAAAACATGTTCTTTTGCCACAGAAAATTACACTGGTAATTACAAAAAGCAATTACTACAGTAAGTTATACTTTAAAACCAGACACCTGACTCGCAAAGCTTTTTATTTTAAGTTAAATTTTTCTTACAGACAATCCAGGTAAAAGAAGAGACTGCAGAAGAAACTATTCTCTATTCAGCTTATGCTGCTGCCTTTGGGCACTATGTAAATCAGAACATGACTAATTTTATTATTTTCCTGGCTACACTAAGGACATTAAATACTTTGCTATTGACTTTTGCTCTGTCAATAACAAAATAATTGTCATTGTGTAAAACCTTAGTAATTCACATAAGAAATTCAGAGCAGCTGAGTTTTGCTGTTTTTAAAGAGCTAGGCCTCATTCTGTCCGCAGAACTACTTAAGAAAGAGAGCAGCCCGTCTGCATTTCTAGAAAGTACCAACTCTAACTATGGCTGTTCCTTCTGCAAGGTGACTAAGCAGCTTAGAAACCTTTCAGAAAAGCAGCACTGATAGTCACAGATGATCAGGTTGTGAAGCTATCTGAACTGTTAGGATACTGCAAGAACACTCTATGTGAAGGGAAGAGACACATTTGGAAGAGGTGCTTCACTTTGAACTATCTTTAAAACAAGGAAGGAACACTAGTGTTTTGGTTTTTGGTTTTTTTTTTGCAGAAAAGTAAATTGCATTTCATTATTTGTGGACCAGCCTGTGCTTCATTCTTGGTGAACAACCCTCAGCACTATAAAACCATGGGCACAAACAAACCCTGCTGCAGCTCAAAGCATCCAGTGACTTACATGAACACTGAACCAGTTTTCATTACTACTTTTGGACCAAGTATGAGGCACTACACAGGAAACCCAGGCTGTGCTTTTCAAGAACAGCAAAGTTCTTATTTAAAAATAATTATTTGAAGAAAACAAGCCAAATCCAACCCTAGTAGATGTAAATACACCTGGAATCTTTATCTGGGACAAACTTTCCTGTTACACAATGCAGGGTAGCTACTACAAGACCCAGGGGCATTATGCAAACGCTTTTACAACAGAATCAAGACTAACATTTTATAGAATATCTGACTGCCATTTTACTGCAAGAATCAATTTCCTTCTCCCAAAACTGAAAAAGTCTGAAAAGACGTAAGAGGTCTAAAAAGACCTAGCAGATACAAAGACAGTTGTAGATATTATGTTGTTCATTTGACTGCATTGTTTTCATACTTATATTTTGGCTATGGCTAGCTACTCTTGGGCACTTAGAAAACTATATAAGATGGACTAACCTTACACATCAAAGAATCATAGAACAGTTTGGGTCAAAGGGACCTCAACACGCATTATACTAAGTTCTGCCTTGCATTCAAATGGATCCTGGAGACAGACACCTGTACCAAATTAGGAGAGGACTCCAGCACAGCATCACTTCTGTATTTCTGGTAACTAAGATTTCCTAAGATGAGCATCTACACTTAACACAGCTCTAAATCCTCTTTTTTAGTTCAGCTTCCCATGCCCTTTTCTTAGAAAAGTAAAGCAGGTGTCTGCTGCATCTTTAGGGTGCAAACTGGAAGAGCAGGTTGTCACAGCCCTTCACACAATTGTAATGACCGCAGTGCTTGCCCAGAAAAAGACTGATTCATTATCTTCCACTGAGGGCACCAAAGATTAGTCTAGGGATCCAGGTTCCTCCCAAAGGGCAAATAAATCTTTAATTATTTTATACAAAGTGACCTAGTTTCAATAGAGAACTAGCATTCTATAGTATTTTGTATGAGGATTACTTCTGTTGTGAACAAAAGACTTCTACAGCCACATAAAAGGATCCTTCTTTTGACTGAATTTGAGGGGAAAAAAATATCTAGAAACAGCATTTCTAAAAGCAGACCATTTACCAATGTATGGTAGCTTGATGCACCTGCTGACCTGGTCCCCCTTTGGGAACACTGAAGATGTTAAATGCAAGTGAGCAGTGACTGGTTTAGCAATGAAAAAAATGAAAGCCATCACTTGAGAGCAGGAGGAGTGAATTGAAACCCACAGCTGAAGCTATGAGATACCCAACATAGTTTATGAGAAAAGCTTTAGTACTCCATAGGAAGAAGAAATTGTTTCAGTTACAAATAATAAATATCTGCCTTGTAATAGTGTTTATATGTGTAAATACTACGTATATTTTTTGTAAATTGGGCTTTTTTGTAGACCTCTCTCATGCCTGCAACTACCAGAAAAACCTTTGTGAATTGAAGGGATGTTATAAAAATAAGGCAGCAGTTGTTTCTAAAAAGTGAATACCTATCTTGACATTCGTTCTGGAAAAAATCATATATTTTCAATCAAAAACATATGGGATCTATACAATATTTTTTATTACATTGATCTCCTGGAAATAGAACTATCCAAAGGTAAAAGATTTTTACCATTGCCTCACCATTTTCACTTATTCAGTCTTAAATAGTGTCCAAAGTTTTACTCGTAAAGCAAAAAACACTTACAGCAAGAATGCTGAGCCAGACATCAGATGCAGACTCCATCAGGTAGGAAAACCACCTGAGTCTTCACAATTAAGCTAATATTCACAGTAAAAGGATAGCTTAGCAAATAAAAAGGAACAAATAGAAAGCAAATGAAAATACAGCAGTACATGTGCTCTAAAGAGTAACATGTGGCTCTCTGCTGCATCAGAAGGCAAAATTAAGAAGTGAAAATTAGAACTCCTTATTTAAAATCCCAAAGTGTAAACCTTCAGGTTCATCTGTTTGGAAGTTACAGTATTCTGCTATCATTCCTATCACCTATTCTGTTTAATTCAACAAAAATGCTATTATCTGCTTAGGGTAGCTCAGATCACTGTGACTGTGTCACACACACAGATTCTACTGCCATGCTCATTAAAATGGATCTAATTCACTGTCACCCTTATGTGCACACAAAGAAAACTCAGCTCATTGGATATGACTGCTTCCTTATGAAAAAGATAAAAATCAGTTTTTCCTTTGTGCTCTTCCTTTCTGTAGATCTTCTCCCCACACATTTTTTTTTCTTCCTCCTTTCCACCTTAACACTGCTTTTTAATCTATCTTACTTATTCCTGTATTTTTATGACTCCACTAAAATCAACTTCCAACTCAGATAACAACATGGTATGTTCACAAATATTACAGATTCAGAGAATAAAATAGAGAAACACCTGGAGAGCTTTTGAGCAGCTCTCTTAGCAAAAAAAAAAAACCACACCCAACAACAAAACAAAAACAACAACAAAAAAAACCCACCCACAAAAAGCCACAAACAAATAAAACAAGTGTACACAGGTCCTATTCAAATTCCATTGTCCCTCTCTCACGATCATCTAGCTAAGCAGATAAATAAAACGTAGTTCACGCTAAAAAGATGCTGTGAATGTGTGTTACAATTCACTGCCATTCTAACTGTGGAAGAATCACCAAGAGCAAGATACCAGTATGAACAGATTGCACAACGCATCAGAGAAGGGCTGCCCAACAGCGAGAACCATTCAGAATCAGAGGTAAAAAACATGACAGAAGGCACAAATGACCTGCATTCTACCTGAACGTTTTGACTTTTCCTGCCTAGAAAGAATTTGTATACTTGCCAGTGATACAAAAAAAAAAAAAATCTGGACTCAATCAGCGTACATCACTGAGCAAGCCAAGACTTCTAAGAACACAGAAGTTACTGCCCATAAACAGTAAATCTGACATATTTAGTAACCACCTAGGGCGCGCAGCAGCAATTCCATGTACTAGATCTGCACATTCATCTGCCTGGGAAATTCCAGATGGAAATAAAATTGCCCTGTCACTGCTGGCCTTACAACCACTTTCTTACAGCTTCTCTTTTTCAGACTTAAAGAAGAAGTGGGTGAAATTGCAACCTTGCTACTAAGCCATGCATTACACTTCTGGCAACTCTTGCACTGCAAATAATTTAAACCATGAACTAGAACGAGTGACTTCAGATAGAAATTAATTTTATAGTAATACCTGCAAAATACCTTGTTAGCAGGAGAGATGTTGAATTCCTGACAGACTACAGAGAGCAGTTTGACTTCATTCACATCCTCTGAAATAAAATTTTGTGTGAAAATATTTTTGTTATTACAGTAGTTACTCCTAGAGCATCTATCACAGTATTAAACATCTACTTATAGACTCCCTGATGAGGAGTCCCCGAAGGGAAGCATCCGTTAGTGTATGACTTGAAATCAATTTCAAACTTAATCTGGACAAACTAGTTTGCTGATAGCATTAACAATTACTACTTGGAATTTCAGAAATGCTCAGAGAATCTAGCTGAAAACAGCTCATCACATAAACATGGTATCTTTATCTAGGGATAAAACCCACAGCTGTTAAAACAGTGTAAGAGACTCTTCCAGATTAAAAAACCCATCATCTATAAAATCACCTAAGCTGCACAGATAAAAAGCTCAAGGAGAGACAGACTCAAACTAGCAAAGCCACATCTTGTTAAAACATATGGTGCCTGTCTACAATACTTCTAACACATGCTAGAACATACTGGAGGCATTATCACATTTATTGTCTTGACAACAAAGCTAGAATTAATAGTATAGGATAGTTCTTGTTCCAGAGAGCTAAGATGAAGTAAAGGAGGTATTAGCTGCACTGTCAGATGTGATCTGAGAAGCTATTCTTCTGATAAGCAAACAAAAATCCAAGATTGTTTAAAATTCACTGGTTAACTGACAGAATATGTGATTTTTCACATGTCCTTCACAAATGCTCTATGTCTGGAAAAATAAATGGGGGGGAGGGACAGAAAGTAAATTTAAGAACATATATTTTACATTTTAAATGTTTGTAAATAATGATTTTTAAATAAACCTTTTCAATTTTTCACATTTTATTTGCCTTACAGAAGAGGTTTAAAAGACTCTTTAAAGTCAATGGAAACAGAATGTAATAACCAAGCCTATTTGTTCCCTACAAGTCTGAAGTCTTCCCTACAAGTCTTCCAGTTCTGGTCTTTAATGTTCCATTTAGGAAAGTTCTGCTGGAAATATCTTGTATTAAGATGCACCTGGTCTAAGGTACCAAATTCTTATTATTCTTTAGTAAAAAAGCATGTGTTCTTCTTATCATTCCAAGACACTTCAGATTCCTTCAACCAGAAAAAAAACCCTCAAGTACACTGAAAACATGTATCCATCAAAGATCTGGCCCACGTGATGTGGGGAAGACAGTGAAAGACTGCATCACTGGCCAATTTTTCTGATCAAGCCATTTCTAAGCTAACAAGAAGCACCAACTATTGGCTTCTAATCACATTACTTATTTTCTGGAAATGAGCCCTCACTCTTTACATTTCTAGCACATAAGAACAACTTTATTTCTGTCTTTAAAAGATTGTTATAAAAACATTGAGGTGTTTCTAATGGAAATGCTCCAGCAAGAACTGAGTTTGCTCTATATATACCAAATATGATTGCCACAGCTCCTAATCTTTAAAATGAAGACTTAAGGTCAATATTTTTTTTCCCTTTTCATTAGCAAAGTGAAGAGTGTGAAATGAATTATTTTTATCACATACTCAGTAACTTGCTAATGTAAACCCTCTGTTTCAAATGCCAGCAAACATACAACTTTTAACTCAACAAATTTACTGCATGAAATGACTCAGCAGGACAGATTCCCAGATACAGGATTGCTGGGTTTTTTTTTAAACTAAATTTACTACTGTAGCTTGAACTTATAACTGGACTGTACTTGGTGAAGATGGCATAATCTTACTAGGCTTATAGGATCACAGAATAGTTTGGGTTGGAAGGAACCTTTAAAACTCATCTAGTTCAGTGTCCCCTCAGTCAACAGGAACATTTGCAACCAGAATAGGTTGCTCAGAGAACCTTCCAACATGACCTGAATGTTGCCAAAGATGGAACATCTACCACTTCTCTTGACAGCCTGTTCCAGTGCTTCATCACCCTCAACAAATTTCCTCTTTAATCTGAATCTCCAATGCTCCACTGAGATGTGCAACTCAGTGTAACAGACAGAAGCTGAAGACTTCAGCACTGTCAAATGCCATGCAGCTTACCCAACAACTTAATCAACACAGATGCTGTCAGAACGAACCTCACAGTGCCACCACCACACTTTCTCAGACCAGAAAATCAAATCAAGGCACTGGAAAAAAATCTTTTCAATCTGACTGCTGTGTACAACTCGTAATATAAAGCTCCATATAAACACACACACAATTATATATCCTGTCAACTTCATGGAAAACTAGCTCTTTTTTTGGCCTGCAGATTAAGGCAAGAACCTACAGATAAAGTGATAAATGATTTAAAGCATGTATGAACTCTCACATTAGGAAAAGAGCATTTGTACATTTTTGTTTTGTTTGTTGTTTTTTTTTTTCAGCCTTTTGAATGGAAAAAAAAAAAAAGAAGAAGCTGATGAATAATGTCCCTGGAAACAGTGCTTCAAGTAGTTTAGTATTTATTAAGTAGTAATGTAAAATAATATTCAACACCTTATTAAGGAACATTGCTTGTACAACTCTATGACTCAGGACATAATTTTAATGGAAACTCAGCAGTTCTAAAAAAAAAGAGGCCAAGAGGAATTGTGATTTCCTTTATTGTTAATATTTCCTATACTTTCTTTGTAATTATGATATATTGAAAAATTACTTGTTTCAATTTCACATTTTTATAGCTAGCATTATCTGTGCTTCTGATGAAGTATTCAAGATAACAGCCCAAACCAGGAAAAGTAAAAAAATCTAATAATTGGAACAAAGAAATAAGCAGACTGGTGAAAAATATGCTGTATGTATTTCACGTTTATTCCAATCTGACTAGTTCATTAATGTTTTCATTTAAAAACCCCCATCCCACCCTATATAACGCTGCTAAATTCACAATTAATTCCATGAAAGATTCACCTGCAAATTCTGTGCTTCCATTGGTTTGTTTTTAAGCATAGCATTGAAGAGGTGAACAAATCAGACTACTATTGTCAGTCAATACAGGGTGGCTTTATGGTAGCCACATATTAAACTACAGAACTATATTTAACCTGAGAAGATAGGGTCCCATTTATGTAATCCTGCTTTAGGAGCTTCTAATGATTTACTGCAGCCTAACCTAGATATGCCTGCCAGCAAGTTCCCTGCTCTTTCATGTCAACTCAATGATGAGAGCACAATTTCACTGCAAAAATTACTGCACAAAGAACACTCTTGTTAAAAAGGTTGATCAATATAATCAGAAAGCTAAAAATAAAGTTCTGCCAAATTTAACTCTTCATTTATCACATAGAAACTTGATTTTTGTTTGTGTGATATTTGCTGCATAGCCATTATCAAAGTTTCACTAGGAAAAGATTCCCGAAGCAGGGGAATAAGAAGTCAATTGAATTAGGTAAGCACATAAATTGATGAGTTCATTGGCACTGCAGCATTCCTAGGGAGAGCAGATGCCTACATTTACAAGTTAATAAGTGCACACAGACATTATTGGAAGGTGCTTTATGTTAACTGAGTTATTAGCACAGTGGCCTCTTTTTTTTGCCTTAAAAATCTAGTGACATGAATGTTCATCCATCTTAGAAATGTCTTCATCTATTAGAGAGCATCCACTGGGAGTCAGGCTTCCCCAGCTGAGAGTCCTGCACACAGCCACCTGTCTAACAGACACATATGGCACTTGGGGATCAGCAGGAGCCAGGGTGAGCATCGGTCACTCAGTAACATCTGTCAGCTGATCAAAAGTGGCATTAATGAAATTCTAAAAGGACTTTAGTTCACTCCTCCATGCTGAAAAAACAGCTGTAGTGACAAAAGGTGTACGGAAAAAGCAGTACACTGAGGTTATAGACGATAAAAAGAGGCAGGGAAAGGATGAAGCTTTTCAGAGCATGTTTTCTGACCCAAGTCACCTACTGCAAACACCTTGCCAAGCAAAGTCAGTACTGCTTGACAGCAAGCACAGCATGAAATTTAAAACAGTGATCTAAGAAACAAGGACAGGAATAATAACAGGCCCAGCTACAAACATGAAAAAGATACTGCATCACACACTGCAGTATTGGTGCCTTCTAGACGGGGTTGCTAGCTTGAAGGTTATTTCAACACATGATATATGTATAAAAACAGTTTGAATTGCAGTGTCACCAGTTGATTTCTTTACATTGTGTCTGCTGACAGTGTACATACAGGAAAAGAACCAAATATGCATTTCAAAGAGATGTAGTTTCAGGCCATCACATTTTCTTCAGCACTAGGATGTGGTTCTCTGCTGTTGTATCAGGTCCACAGATTTCAATAATCAGAGAAGAGTGACCATACCAGGAATGGAGACATGGCAGTCCCAAAGCCAAACAAGGCCAACAGACCATAAACACAGCAGCTTGGCTTCAAGTGTTAATTACTTCACTGCAAAGCTAAGAAAAGTTCTTCCACTAATTTAGTCTTTCACAAAGGAAACAATGAGGTGTGTCAAAGAGAAATAGTTTACATCTATTCCACTTAAATGTTCTATCAAAAAAAACCCTACTATGACAGGGAAAACAACAAAAAACCAAAAAACAACCAAACAAAAAAAATTACCTCTTTTTAGCAACAGAAGAAAAGAATACAAAGAAGAAAGGAAGAGAATACCAAATTTGATAACTGGCAATCTGAGTCCATAGCTTGTTTAACTTTTGCATACAAATAGATGAGAGGTTTTAGTCTGTGATGGGAGTCAGCCAGAATGTGAATCCCTTTAACTCTTCTACCAAGTGGAGCACCTACCAACTAAGGCACTATTTCTGCATTATGAGAATACAACATAAACATTTTGTGTAATGCAACCTGACTGCTACCCAAGGTTTTTGTGAAGACTTCTGTTGCCAGCATCTTCTTGCCTTAAGCTACTATCTGAAACATGGAAAGCTGCCCTTTGTGGAAGACAGTTCTCTTCTGTTTCCTTCCATATTCAGCAACTAACCTGATATTTTCCATCTTTCAGATTTAAAACAAAGCAACAAAATCAGCAGGCAGGTATGACAGTGTTTGAATGTATCTCAAAAGTACATTGTCTCCAATGTAAAACATTACTTTCTCCCAGACTGAGCAGCATTGGAAGTGAGACGTGAATCCTGTTTCCATACCTGGTCAGTAGAATGAATGGCACAATAACAGTCAGATGCTGAACCATCTCACCAGCACCATTCACCTGGGGCTTTGTTTATTTCACACACTGCACAATGAGGTGAAATACTGAAAAGTATAAAGATATTTTACTATATTATAGTATATTTAACAATTAGAAGTGCTGTTACACTCGCTTGGAGATTTAAAGAGCAGTAACTTAGGAGTAAGCCAGCTAAAAGAAAAATCAGAAGTTAGAAAAAGTAGCTTGCTACTAACAAGAAGGAAAAAATGGTGACTTTCCTTAGTGTAAAAGCAGATCCAAAAAAACTTGAGACAAAACTACTTTATGATAAAAATTGCATAAAGATATGAATATTAATAAAATCGTATTTCACAAGTGCAGATACAAATGAGCTGTGCAGACTGCAATGTATATTCCATCCTACAGAGACAGATAGTCTCAGTAAATGAAGAGAAGCAATTACGTAAAAAGGAAATGTAGAACAAAACAGATAATTGGGGGTGGGAGGGGAGGGAGAGAATGAGATTCAAGTTACCCAGGTGGGATAGGTGCTTCATGAATAAACATGGAAGAACACTTCAATAACTGAGAAATTATGCTATGAAAGAAGAGGAAGACTATCAACTAAGTGTAAATTATATACATATTATAGTCTGGAGACACAAAGCACCTGAATCAAAATTCTACTTACAAAAGCCAGAATGACTTCTAGACATGTCAGGAAATGCAAAGCTGAGCTCCAACTTACATCCAGATCAACATTATGAAGATGGCATTTTCTTGCAGGTTCAGTATTTCATATTGAATGATAACAAAATAATGTATTCCTTTCCTGCCATGTGGATAGGCAGAAGGACAACTAAACAACCACCAGTTTTGAGAACTCTGCCTTCTGTGTTATCAGGAGCAGGATGATAAAACTAGTTTTGTCTCCTTGACATACTTCCACAGTGAGCATTCCAGACGCAGAAACAGCACATCAAACTCCCCTGACATTAAAAAATGAAATAAATCTCTGTACAGAGACTACCATTCCCCGCACGTATAACTCAGGAACAGAAGCAGTGTCAAATTCTCAGCCAGCCTGCACATTGCCTCTTTGTTAGTCACAATGATGTAGGCACAGCCTCACTACAGACACAGCCAAGGCAAAATAAGGCAAATATACAAGTCTGACCACATCTTGCAGATTAAGACCCCCATGCAACGCAGTGTTATTAGAAATGTTATATCTTTTTTTTCTTCACAATAAAAAATTACCTGTATTTGGACACAAACACAACAGCATTTTGCCCATCTACTCCAACATTACAAAACCAAAGAAAGAAGTGTAACATTGAACTGCTTAAGTCAAAGCTTTGATATTTAATTGGTTTGCTTGAAACTGTATAGGCTGGATGTTAGGAGGAAGTTCTTCACAGAGAGAGTGATTTGCCAGAGGAGTGGGCTGCCCAGGGAGGTGGTGGAGTCACCGTTCCTGGGGGTGTTCAAGAAAAGACTGGATGAGGCACTTAGTGCCACGGTCTAGTTGACTGGATAGGGCTCAGTGATAGGTTGGACTGGATGATCTTGGAGGTCTCTTCCAACCTGGTTGATTCTATGATTCTATGTAAATTGCTAAAACCAAATCATTATTTTAACCTGGCAGTCCCATTGAGACCACTATTTCTCACTGCACTGCAAGTTTATTCTAGGTTGTTCACCACCATAAATACCACTAATAGCATGTAGAAGTCTCAGATCCAGAGCTGGCTTGTCATGGATATAGGTTGGAGTTTCATTTTCAAACCTGCATAGGTCCTACCCAATCCAATCTGAAGCTTAGATGACAGAATAAGGACTGACAGTCTTCAGCACAACTCTACAGGTATCTATGCCAGTGTTTCCTTTAACTCATTTCCCACATTCCTCCTGGGCTCAGCTTTTCATTAGTTTATGTGGATTTAAGCAGCTTTTAAGTCTTCAGTCACATGGTTGGCATCATTTCATCAACATTCTGCTCACCTAAGTCAAACAACCCTAGATGCTGGAATGCAGAATATTAGAGAATAACTAGAGAATAACTAGAGAATAACTAGAGAATAACTAGAGAATCTTGTATTGCTCCAGTGTGATCTACAAGCACAGATGATGATGCTGGGAAATGCTGTAAAGACCTCTGAAGAAATAAAAACTCCATAATGGATAGGATAGAGTGTCTGTAAAGGGTTGTCAAGGCAGAGGGCATTTGGTCCTGTACAACCTCTAATTTAAAGAGGACAGAAGTGGCATTAAAAGAGACCTTGCTGGCAAGAGCAGAACAAAAGCAGGAACAAACCAGGGGATCTGCATTCAGAGAAATGAGAGTGGGTGGGCAGAGCCACATTCCAAAGGGAACTAGTTATGGCTCATTGACAGAAAAACATCTTGACTGAGTATGCTGAAAATTGTTACCTGGGGAAAAAGGAAGTTAAAAAAAGGTACTTCAGGAACTGCTTCCCAGTTTTCCGCAGAGAGGGCATTATTAATGGTCACTGAAATTTTGTCTAGGAATCTCAGCATGTGGGGTTATGCACCATCTCTCTGCTGTTGAGATTTTGTTTAACCAGCCTGCAACACAATTTTATGTGCTACCCCAGAAAAGTCACATGAAAGAAACACCTAGCGTATTCTAGGGTCTCTAAGCTGGTATCATGTAAAAAGTCTGCATGGAGAAGAGGGCATGGATCACATGAAGCTTTGTGACATGGGTGTTCAGAGGCAGATTTAACGAGTCTCAGAACTCTGATGCACCTTGATAGAATTCACTCATGTTCTAATTCACTAATGGACGGGGTGAGCTTAATAGCAAGTGGGAAGTCTGTGCTCCTTTCCTGCCACTAAAGTTTTCCCCAGAGTCACATTTGTCTACTAAAGTCTTCAAAACACATACAAGCAGTCCCTTAGAGTCCCACTTTTCAGGATAGGTTCCATCAGTCAGAAATGCTGCAGCTTGAAAAAAACTGATATTGATGTATTCAAATCCCCCAAACTGAGGAATCTCCTCCCACGTAGAGAGGTAAGGCTGTTGGTGACAACCACAATGAGCACGACTACCACTGCCAACCTCTCTGCCTAGACTGGTCGTTATTTTCCTCCAGTGAAAATCCAAAACATATGCAATAAAGTTGGTGGATTTATGCATTGCACAGAGTGTAGCTGAGATCAGAGCTAAACCAGTCAGTACCAAGAGAGTTCCTATTTTTCTATTTAAAAAACTACAACCCTTAAAGACAGAACTGATGACATTTCTATCACCTGTGGGGTGGAGCGTATCTCAGGCAGTAATGCAAGAAAAATAAAAATTGGTTTAGGTAATTCAATAACTCTCAAAAATAAGAGCTTCTCACAGTACAGTTCCATTGCTAAAGAATATAGCCAAGCCTTAATGACTCCTTGCACATATGAAAAAAAATGTGTAATAGCAGAAACCAGAATGACATGGCATAAACTATGTAGAACATCCATTCCTCCATCATGAAAAAGCTCACAGCAAATAAGAACATTTAGCGTTTTGCCATCAACAAAGCTTCCTACATAAACGCCCACTCTTTTTTATTTTCTCTGTAGCCTGTTAACTCACTCATCTCCTTCTGCATCTTTCTCACAATTACTGACTTACCTACTTGCTCTACAGCTTCTTCAGATTTCTTTTCATGAGAAAACTGTGAGAGGTTAACTATTTCCATGGTCAGTCAGTTCAGAATACATCATCCTCTTTATGCTGCCCCTCTCCTAATGTATTTATATATCAATAAAAATAACTTCTTTGAGAAATGAAGAGGTTATTCCAGGGTTTCTGAAATAACTAGAGCAGGATAGTTATTCTGCAGATCTAAGCATCATGCTGTGATAAATTCACACATTTGGCCCCACCTCCCAGTAAGGAGCTTGCAATTACTACATTCCAGTGCAGGACCATGGATTTTTTCCAGCTCCCTTATTCCACATGTCAGTTACAGCTGATTGTGGCAGCTGAACCAGTAATGCATCTTTGCATCCGATGCACAACAACTAGATAAGAAAGAACAAACTTGCAGTAGGTTTTGCTGCTTCTGCTCATGACCTATTACTGGTTTTGACAGTCATTATATTTGACTCTGCTTTACCAATATTCAACAGGATTTTAGATCTACAGACCTCAATCCCTAAGAAATGCACAATATTTATAACCCATATGGGGATACCTCCCTCTAAAACTTTTAGGTATTCTTCTGCTTTGTGTGAGGAAACAGCACTTAATTAGAATCCTATACTGCTTTCATGCTCTTTGAAGGATCACCCTCTCTCAGTTCCTGGGCAATACATACATTAAGCACACTGAGTACTCTGATTAGAGCTTAAACCTTGTTTAGATCAGACATGCAAAGCACAATCTGGCATTGAAATGAAATTCTGGCAGAGTGTTAGTATGCAGGAATCTTCTATTTCATCCAGTTTGTCAGACGTAGTCTCTCTACAAACATTAGGTGTATATAAATCTTTGAAATATTTTCTGATTGCACATCTGTAACACACATAAAAATTCCCTGTATTTATTGGTTTTACTCTTAGAAACCACCACTCTGTTACCCAATAGCTAGATTCCTAATAGCTGTATAAATAGACAGAATAAATCTAGATCTGGTATATTTAATTATGGCTGTGGTCATGGTTCCCCACAGAGATCCAGAAATAGCCACCTATCTTCTAGACTAGAAGTCATCTAGGATGGACTAACTGTAAAAACAGGGGGACAGAAGTGGAAGAAAAAACCAAAATATTTCAAGTTTTATTACACAGTGGATAATAGAAAAAAAAAAAATCTGCAAAAAAGCAGTATGTAAACAGAATATTAGTTAGTAACTTAAAGGCAGGGATGGTACAACTACCTGAATGCAAGAAAGCTTTGGTTTCTACCACAAGACTTCCGGGCTGGTAGTATATAGAACCTAGAAAATCATGAGCAATTGTAATGTGTGATGAGAATATATCAAAAAAAATCCCAAACCCCAACAATCTAACCCACCCCTCAAAAACTGCATCCAACCCAGAAAGCATCAATAATGGGATAAAATGCAATACCATGAATGAAAGACCAAAAATAATCATTGGTTTTAGGTAACTCATAACAGAGAATACAGGTTGGTATCATGGAACAGTGACACTGGATTAAAAATACTAAAAGGTTCATCTGACCTTCTCACTTGAGTATATAAACCTTAAGTTCTGGAGCAGGAGATTAATCTTTGAGACTCCAACCATTCTTAAAAATGCAGTTTGAAATAGGCCAACAAATGCAAAAATTAGTCATAAGGGACTAAGACAGCAGATGCATTTAAGCCTCATTTCTTTCGGAAGCCAGGCTACAGCAAACGCAATTTAAGTTTTTAGTAACAGTTTGCCATTTTGCTAAAAAAGTCAGAATTACCAGAACAGACACAGTCTTGGGGCACAGCATCCTCCCTCTCTGTCCTACGTGGTAACAGCCAAAGCCTCATGTAAAAGCTAATAGGATGATTATCTGCTAGAAAGATTATGCTGCACAGAGAAGGCAAAGTCTGCCTTTGTGAGAGTTAAGTCCATCATACTTACTGGTCTGCCGAACTATTTTCTTTTGCCATAGTGCAGACAGGTTTTCACTCTGATCTATCTTTAAATGAGTAAATCTCAGAGTGAAGTCAAAGAAGCTGGGATAAAATGCATTTGCAGATCATTCTTTTCAGTTTAAGAAATAGGGAACCCAGGAAAGGATACAAGAGGAAAAATGTCTGGACTCTTCTTTAAGAAATAATGGTCTGCTACGCTAAATTAGGAAGTGTATACTTATAGTCTATACCTAACAAATTTAGCAATGAGTAAGGCACAACCTGCTCCATGGAAATGCCAAGATGTGACTCAAAAGAGATCCATGTAAGGTAAAAACATTGTGAAAGTGGTGCTTTACACCTTGAGAAGGGAAAAAAAAGTTGTGTTCTTGGGGTTTCAACTCTCATTTCTAAGCAGTTCAGAGATGCAACACATCACAAAGTGTTCTCTCCTTTCTGATAGGGACCACAGTGTGTTCACATCCAGGAAGAACCGCATGGAGGAGTTACTCCAAAAATCACAAAAGTACTTGCAGCTTAGAGACTCAAACAGAACAGGAATCACTGTCTCGCAAAGTGAAAACTTCACCCCAAAACCATGTCCTGCTTAGGCTGAGGGTACGAGTGCATCGCATTGCCACAAGCATTTATAAATGTGGAGAACAAGCCTGTTCAGAGAATTGAGAGTTCACAAGAAAACAAGGCTTGTTCAAATGCAAGCTAGTGAGAAGAAATGCAAAATAATTTGACACTTTCTTAGGATAAGTAGAAGCATTATGGTGCAGTAAATAAAATTTTACCCAATGCTGGATGCTGCTCTAGGTAGAAAACAGAAAAAGACAATGAAATCTCAGCCTCAGAATCACAGACATTTTTGAAAGTCTAATTAGAGTAGGCCTACTTTAGATAGATAAGATGTTCTTCATTCTGATCATTACAGAAGAGAAATAAGGTAATTTTTAAAGAACCCAAGGAAGATTGCTCTGCAACAACTCACTCTTAATAATACTTCAGTTTCAGTTACACCAACATGTCACTTGGCTCACTTCATTATCTATTCATTTTAAGATGTTAGGATTAAATTTAAGTAAATTATACTCACATGGTGGGGGGGGAGGGAAATCACCTCCTCACCTGCATAGTGAAGTCAAAGCAATCAGATATGCAGACAGCGCCTGCAATGAAGGCTGACAACCACATTTACCTTAGCAAAATGGACATATTTATTGGAGTTATACCCAGGAAGCCATCTATTTCATCTGCAGCACAAGCTTAACATCAGTGCCAAATCAAAAGTGAAACTGCAAAATACAGCCGGGTGACAGCAACGGCACTTCCGTAAGGTAACAGCTGTCGTAAGAGCAACCACAAATATTCCATACAGATGTCTTGTCAAAGACAATCTAAATAGAGGAGATCTGTCAGTTATCCACAAGGATGAAAGTTAATTCAAAGCATCACAGAGAAATATGAAAAATACACTCCCTTAAACAGTTTCACTTAATTTCAAGGTAGAGTGCAAGAAAATGGGCAAAATACTGTTAGTGAACAGGATACCTCAAAGAGTTATGAGAGACATCTTGATCCTTCTGTGGTTCATAGAATCAACCAGGTTGGAAGAGACCTCCAAGACCATCCAATCCAACCTATCACCCAGCCCTGTCCAGTCAACTAGACTGTGGCACTAAGTGCCTCATCCAGTCTTTTTTGAGAACCTCCAGGGACGGTGATTCCACCAGCTCCCTGGGCAGCCCATTCTAATAGCTAATCACTCTCTCTGTGAGGATGTGGCTATGTCCAGCATTTAGCAGGGAGTAAGCAACACATGAACAAAACACACACTATACTGATCATTTAAGTATCTCCCCTCTTAATTTTACATCGATTACAGCACACCAGCTCACAGACTAAATATAGGGTTTTTAAATACATCCTCAAGGCACAAACCAAGTAATATTTACATCAAAATTCTCTTGTCATATCCTAAACAAAGATGGTCTCAGTAATCTTCCACTAAAAACAAAGCAAAACCAAAGGAAATTAAATCAATGTGTACTGCATTTTTATAGTAGGATATGACCAGCAGAAAAAAAGTCTATTCACTGTTTGTAAATTTCTGAACATTTAAGTGATTTTTGCTTCATTTTCAGAGTTCCATTTCTAGAAACTGGTTTCAGCTAACCACCTTGTTAATCATGCTATTATTAATCATCTGTGCGAAAGAGCTTGTATGTTTATTTGTATAGTGTGTATTAGGCACACCTCTCTTAAAACCACAGGATGGAAAGGTAAGTTTGAAATTGCCATTCTATCTTCTTCTTTATTGACATATAATTTCCCATCGTGAACTGATAAGAAGATACACAGTGACTACAAGATTTTGTGCCCAAAAAGTAACATTAAAAACTACTTTCCACCCATTGTTACATCAAGCACTATATCAAGTTCTGTCAAACCAACATTTGCAAGTGGGAGTTTCCTAAACACATCTGGTTCTTCATTTGCATTGATGCATGTGTTTAAGACCCTATACGATGAAGAATGCGTTAAAGTAGCTGTCAAATAAAATTACACATCTATGAGCCTGGCATTGTGATGAAAAGAGAAAACCTTACCTATTGCACCACACACCAGGATTTTCTTACACTGCCATTCTTATCAAGCAAGTGAAGAGACGGAAAACCACAAGTAAGGAAGTTACCAACTCAAAGTTTTAGTGACTTTAAAGAAAGGCCTTGCAAGCATTCCATATGCTAAAAATAGTTCTGTGGTTCATAGTAACATGCAAAGGATGAAAAATCACTGAAAAAGAATGAGTTAAAAATGAGTTTCCTACTGCAGTTTCATTTCCCCCATTAATAATGAATCTATACCATTTTTATTGAACTCCTGAAGGTATCTTCCCTGTTACTGAAGTTAGAGATGGTAAAGTCTAATATTTAACAAAAAAAAAATCTCATCAGAAATTAAACAAAAGTAAGTTACAAATTTTGCCTATGGGGAAGCCTCCCCAAGATATCAAAAAAAAAGCACTCTTTTAGATCATGAATTTACAATCTCTTGTTGTAACATGAACAAACTATGAAATAATGACTATGACACTGATTTTCCTAACTAATGCAGAGTAAAATTGGAATAAGTACCATATATCAGCAACTACTCTGAATATTGAACCATTGGAGTGGGTCCAGAGGAGGCCACAAAGATGATCAGAGGGCTGGAGCACTTCCCTGCTGGGATTGGCTGTGAGAGTTGTGGCTGTTCGGCCTGAAGAAGAGAAGGCTCCAGGGAGATCTTCCAGCATCTGAAAAGGGCTACAGGAGAGCTGGGGGAGGACTTTTTGCAAGGTCTTGTCATGATAGGATGAGAGGGAATGGATTGAAGCTTGAGTAGGATAGATTCAGACTGGGTACAGGAAGAAATTCTTTACAGTGAGGGGTGTGAGACATTGGAACTCGTTACCCAGGGAGGTGGTGGATGCTACTCCCCTGGAGATGTTCAAAGCCAGGTTGGATGGGGCCTCGAGCAACCTGATCTAGTGGAAGGTGGCCCTGCACAATGGAAATGCCACCCCCCTCCCCCCCCCCCAAAAGAAATACCACCAAACAAAAAACACAGTTGAAATGTGTTTGTGTGCCTATCACTACACAAAGCTGCAATTAAGGCTGGATATTGTCACTTCAAAGTGAAGGAGAATAAAGTTGAGAGAAAAACAGTCACGGTTACAGATGAGAACATGAGGGAGACTTTAATGGTTTGTTTCCTTGATGCCAGAGCAATGTTAGTTCAGAATAAATAAATGGATCAATTGAGATGCAGTAGTCAGCGGTACATATCCTCTTAGAGGGAGGCAGTAGGCAAGGAATCTTGTTTCTACACAAAAAGGCAAGCCAACCTCACATTCTTCATTATCTTCTGTTCCTTGACATCTATTTATGTCTCCTCCAGCTGGTCTCATCCTGTCCGGAATACAGACTAGGCCTATTTATTTCCCCAATATACTTGCTACTCCTCCATCTCCTAGTTTCTATCACAATCTAATCAAAATGTTCAGCAGGAAAAAGAATACAAATCTAAACATGAAAATAACTACAAACAGGTTCAGCTCATGGGCTCTTTGAGGATATTTTCCATTTCTATGTTCCCATAACAACAATCTGAGACACTAAAGGAACATATATTTAAGTAGAGAACATTTTTAAAAACAGAACCAAAAAAAGCCTTTATCTGCATGCAGGAGAACCTAAACATGTTGCCCAACTCTCTGTAGCAATGACCTCTTACAGTACTAGTACCTCAGACAATAGCAGACAGAAGTCCCAGTGCCTCAGAGAGGCAGTCCTAGAGGGTGGTCTCCTTGAACTTGTACAGTCCCTCTGCAAAGAGCAGTCTCTTCACCAACAAGGAGAATCACCCTTTCTAACAAGATCTGAGATGTCTGGTTCTTCTGTTTACAACTCCCACATATCTACTCACTTCATATTAACATTCTCATTAACGGTACCCATTCAAAACCAAAAAAAAAAAAAAAAACACCAAAGACCTCACACAACCTCAAATGAAAGAAAATCATCCCAATGGATGGAGAAATATAATCAGAGCAGACATTGAAAACAAATGTTTTAACAGCATCCGTACTAAAGTAACTAATTTTAGCTTAGACTTTATTATGTCACATTTTCAATGCAGAACAAAAGCACCGTCACCAAAAAAAAATGAAGCAGATTTTAAGTCTTTATAAGAACCTTCCTGCCTAAACACATCATGAATTCATGTGTCTTAGAATCTTAAGACATGTATTTTCAGAAAGCTTTGGAAAATCAGCACAAAGCATATTCACCCCTGGAACAGAAACTGGCATCTCATGGAGATGAAACACAGCAGAGCCTAATAAGCATTACAGAACCCCATTCCTGCATAAATACATACACACGTCATGCTCTGCCGTCAGTGAGACCAATCATGTAAGAAAAGACATTACAGTGCTTACAGGATGGGTCCTAAGCATAGGGCTGGGATCTCAGGGAGCAAAAGAGATCTTCAAATGAAGTGAGACTCAATTCTTTCCTCCTTAGAAAATTTGCTAGGATTTCTAATAATCCTATGATTATTTTTTTCTTTTTAAGTGAATAAATAATACAAATAAATGCCATCTGCTTAAGATAACATCATTTTGTAGGATTGTTTGACTGTTTGATTAGGTACTTGGAAGTCATCGGTCAGACTAGAAATATTTGACTGATAATCTGGAAATACCTCACGAAACTAGTTCTTGCTGGATTGTTAAACCCATGTCCACTCCATCCTCTCTCTAAATAGAGATCCTGCAAATCTGCAGTGACTCACAGGCCTAACGGCTGCTTTAAGGGATGAGGTAAAGAACTTTTCCAAAAATCTCATGCATTCACCAGGATAAACTGGTCTTAATGGGCAACCAACAAACAAAAAATACATGGCATCCAGCCCCCTGCAGTAATCTACTCTGTAGTGTTGCTACAGAAAATGCAAAAAGAAGCCTTCAATTAGGGAAGAGGTCACTCTTAAGCAGAGATCTTATATAAATACCAGCCGGGGGGGGGGGGAGGAAAAAAAAAAAAAAGATAATAAAGATAATAAAGGCTTCATCCTGAAAGCCCTCCAAGGGCAGGCCTCGTCTTTGCTCCCAGAACCAGGAGCAAGCACAGCTCTGAACCTCCGCAGCCTGCCCCAGAGACCCCGCCCGGAGCCCAGGTGAGGTCCAGGAGCAAGGGGGCGGTGGAGCCCCGGCGAGGGAGCGGGATGAGCCGCACCCCTTCTCCCACCCTCCCGCAGGTACCGGCGGCGGGGAGGTAACAGGGTGAGCATGGGGGGGGGGGGGTGGGAGGGCTGTCACCCGCCGCAGCTGTAGGGTCCGGGGCTCTCCTTTCTGCACTCGGCTCGCTGATGGCTGCGGGGGAGTTGCGGGAGAGCCGGGGCAGGCAGGGAGCCCGGCAGAGCTGTTCCCCTCGGAGGGCAAGATCCGCCTCTCCTCGCCCGGGGACTAGCAGCTTCCAGCCCTGTCAAGAACCGGCCGCCCTTCCCGGGGCTCTCTCGCCCGCCAGGTCACCGGCACGGAGGAGCGGGCGGAGGCGGGCACGGCCTCGCCCCACCCCAGGCTACACTTTTTGCCTGAAAGCACCCGCACCTTCAAAGTCCCCGAGCACAGCAGCATCCTCCATCCATCCTCCCTCCCCCACCTCGCTCTCTGCGACTCCTCTGCAGCACCCACTCCTGCCCGCAGCCGCTGAAACTCACCCACACCGCAGTCGATAAAGGCGGCAGGGCCCCGCCAAGCGTCTCTTCTCTCTTCTTCCTGGGCTGGGAGGTTACGCACTACCCGCTGTCGCGGAACGGCGGAGCAGGGGAAGATGCACCTCCCGGCAGCCGCACCTCGTTGCCGGCGCCGCGCTCCCGCCCCAGCTGTCACCGGCAGCCCGCCTTCGGGAGGCGGTGGCCCCGCAGCCCCGCCCCGAGCGGGATCTCGGGCTGGGGGGGGCGGTGGTTCCCTGAGGGATGAGACACCCGCAGCCTTGGCGGCTTCCCTCGGGTCGGGCTTCTACCACGGGACACTTCCCCCGCGCAGCGAAACCGCGTGCGCAGAAATCATCTAGCGCTAGCGGGATGTGCGGGGCTTGCCTTTGTGGCCAAGAGGGTGCCCTGGAGTGCATGAAGAGTGTGGCCAGTAGATTGAAAGAGTTTCTCCTCCTGCTTCACTCTGCTCTAGTCAGGCAACATTTGGAGTACTGGGTCCAGTTCTGAACTCCTCAGATCAAGATGGCCAGGGAATTACCAGAGAAGTCCAAAGGAGGGCTACAGACTTAATGAGGGGATAAGAGCATCTCTGACGAGAAGCAGCTGAGAGAGCTGGGCCTGATTAGCTTGGATAAGAGAAGACTGAGTGGGAATCTTATCAATGCTTATAAATGTTTAAAGGATGGGGGTTAGACTCCTTTCAGAGGTGCAACACCAGGACGAGGTGCAATGGGCAAAAACTGGAATATGGGAAATTGCATTTGAATAGGAGAAAAGGTTTCTTTGCTGTGAGTGTGCTCAGAGAGGTTGTGGAGTCCCCTTCTCAGGAGAGAGAACTCACCTGGATGCAATCATGAGCAACAAGCTCTAGGTGAACTTGCTTTTAGCAGGGGGATTGGACTAGCTGACCTCCAGAGGTCACTTCCTACCCAAATCATTCTGTGATGCTGTAATATCCTCTTTACTCAATCTGCCACTTCAGTAGATGTTGGACCTTGCATATCAAGAATAGTGCTGAGATGGATTTAGCAACTTAATTTTTTGTGTTACACTCTACCACAGCACACAAGAATTAGACATGGAGATGTGAGGTTAACCCAACCACTAGCACCATTATCACAGAATCAACCAGGTTGAAAGAGATGTCCAAGATCATCCACTCCAACCTAGCACCCAGCCCCATCCAATCAACTGGACCATGGCACTAAGTGCCTCATCCAGTCTTTTCTTGAACACCTCCAGGGACGGCGACTCCACCACCTCCCTGGGCAGCCCATTCCAATGCCAATCACTCTCTCTGTCAAGAACCTCCTCCTAATATCCCGCTTATACCTCCATCGGCACAGCTTGAGACTGTGTCCTCTTCTTGTGCTGCTGGTTGCCTGGGAGAAGAGACCAACCCCCCACCTGGCTACAACCTCCTTTCAGGTAGTTGTAGGCAGAAATGAGATCACCTCTGAGTCTCCTCCAGGCTAAACGACCCCAGCTCCCTCAGCCTCTTCTCACAGGGCTGTGTTCCAGGCCTCTCACCAGCTCCATCACCCTTCTGTGGACACGCTCCAGCACCTCAACATCTCTCTTGAATTGAAGGGCCCAGAACTGGACGCAATACTCAAGGTGTGGCCTGACCAGTGTTGAGTACAGGGGCAGAATAACCTCCCTTGTCCTGCTGGCCACACTGTTCCTGATACAGGCCAGGATCCAGGCTCTCCTGGCCACCTTGGCACGCTGCTGGCTCCTGTTCAGCCTACTACGAACCTGCACCCACAGGTCCCTTTTTGCCTGGCTGCTCTCCAGCCACTCTGTCCCCAGCCTGTAGCACTGCTTGAGGTTGTTGTGGCCAAAGTGTAGAACTCTGCACTTGGCCTTGTTAAATCTCATCCCTTTGGCCTCTGCCCACCCATCCAGCCTGTCCAGTTCCCTCTGCAGGGCTCTCCTACCCTCCAACAGATCCACACCTGCTCCTAGCTTGGTGTCATCTACAAACTTACTGATGCTGGACTGAATCCCCTGGTCCAGACCATCAGTAAAGATATTGAACAGCATCATGCATACCAGACAGCTGTAAACTTTAATTCTGTGCAAAACCTGATTGTTTTGTTACAGTGGGACAGAAGAGCTGCTGGAGGCTCCCAGGCCGAGGTTTCACTTGTGGGTTTCATACCAGACTTCCTCTTCTGCACTGCTCTACATGGAATCCATCTTTACTTTAAATGCTGCTTGTATATTTCTGTGGATCCAGATTCAGTGACTGGCCCAGTAAATGTAACAGAAATGTGTTTCTGTTATCTAAATACTAAGACCTCAGGGACAGAGAACAGTCACCATAATTAGCTCAGAGTTATGTTGATGGCTAATGCAGTATTTGGGTGAACAGGGCCAGTACCAAAGAGAAAATAGGCAGGTTTTCCATTCTGTTCATTTTTTTGTGTTGTTGCTGCTGGGGTGCTAGGTCTACACTTAGTTTAATAGGGCAGGATGAGTATGGGAAAATAGCTGGGAAGCAAAACCAGCAAATACGAGACACACGTCAATCTTCAAACAAGCTCCTAGGAGCAGATTGAGTTGGGTGCATCGGAAAGACAGCTATGGGATGCAACACAGTGACAGAAAACTTACAAGCAGATGCTTCAAAAACCAGGACACTACTGATGGCTAAATAGAATGCTTCAAATTCAGATTTGAAGTGGAGCACACAGTTTAAGAGTAGAAACAGCCAAACAGTCAGAACTGCATTTTGAGACCATAATGGAACACACATTGCTGGCCAACATGAAGCGATGTTTAGATAAACATCTTTCTAAAGAGAGGCATTTCAAACAGGAGATATTTTTTTCTTGCCAGAATAACTCTGAAAGTTACTTTTCTACAGAGAAAGTGCTGCTTTTGATTTTAAAATCAGTGAGAGTGGACTGTCCCAACTGGCATTAATTACTTCATGTAGTTTATTTGTCCCATTTTCCAAGACAATTTCAGTTATTTCAATACCAGACAATATCAGATAATTTCCCCTTATAGCAGACTTTCAGTACTTAAAGAGGGCCTGCAGGAGGGCTGGGGAAGAAGTCTTTGTAAAGGGGTGTAGTGATAGGACAAAGAGTAACAGTCTTAAAATGAGAGAAGGTAGATGTAGATTAGATAGTAGGAAGAAATTCTTTACACTGAGGGAAGTGAGGCACTGGAAAAGACTGCAGCTCGTCCCTCCCTGAAAGTGATCAAGACCAGGTTGGATGAGGCTTTGCACAACCTGGTCTAGTGGAAGTTGTCCCTGCCCATGGAAGGGAGGTTGGAACTGGGTGATCTTTAAGGTCCCTTCCAAATCAAACCATTCTATAATTCTGTGATTCTATAAATATTTGATCTATATGCTCTTAAAAACTGTCAACACATTTATTAGTGGCTATGTTCCAGGTCTGGGTTAATGAAGTTACTCTTTATAGGAACAGAAATGGTGGGCCTTATTTCTGGCCCTGGTCAGAGAAAGAGGAAATTAGAACTCTTAAACAATATTTGTGTAGTATTCTATCAGTGTCATGTCTTGTGCAAGAATAAGGATGCAGGGCTGTGTTTTGAAGAGAGGCAGAATGTTCTGTATAAGATTTGCTTATAATGTTGTTACATGCAAATTATTTTCTTACCTTATTAAATAATTCTTGCTTGAAATTTCATCAAATAAGAAGATTAATTTTATGACTCAGCTACCATTCTCACTATTTTAATTCAGAGCCATTGGAATGGAATAAGGTTTATTCTTCTAAGTTATTGTAGCATTTTGAAGCTTGCAGTGGATTTTCATTTAAAACAGCAATGTTTTCATATTCACTTAACTATCTTTTTTTACTACTGTTTATTCATTTTCAAGATTGCTGGAAAGAGCTGATCTGATTTTATGTAGCACTTGAGATGTACTTTTCTGTGTACGGGATGCTTGGGTTCCCACTACATGTCTTAGGTCAATCTCTGTCAAGGCTACCTTGGCCCCAGAGCAGAGGTGCTACTTGAATATCCCTAGAGAGTCTGTCTGGCTCTGCAGTCATGCATAAAACTGAGAGTGGAATAAACACACACACCAATAGTCACCTACCACCCTGTTAAATTTCAAAACACAGCATTATTTCTGCTGAACCAAAGAGGAAACTGGTGCTGGTATCTGCAGCTCATAAGGTGGTGGCCTAACTGCTAGAGGACACCATTTAGTTTGCCAAGGGTAAAAACTGCCTACAACTGCCTAAAGCCTGGTGCACATCAAACAAACTCTTTATAACATGTATTTTGTCAGAATCAGATCTTCTTTTACAAATGGCAGAAACACTGATATGACAAGTTGCAATATATCTTCTTGGAGATGTTCTTCCTTCTGTTTTACCTTACTGACAGGTTATGCCTTAGGTGGGTTTTGGGAGAATACCCAGAAATAGCATGTGTCACAGACATGTGCTTCTGACAGAGAATACTTGCCATGCACAGTTCTCAAAAGCAGCCAAAGGAATCAGACTGCAATTAAGAGCTGAAATATGTTCTCTTCCAAATGTAGCTTTAATAATCATAAGCTTCATTGCACTGAGTACAATATTCCTTTCTTTTATGTGCAGGCATGTAGCTGTGTGTATATGTATGCACTTCAAATATTTTCTTGCACCTGTTTTTGAGAAGTCGTTTTTTCCTTAATAGAGGGGAAAGAGTCTTCTGGGAATATACACCCTAAAATTAGGATTTATTATTGGTTTGATGTGCAGCTGACTTGGTTAAATGTTGCCTTGGTCTGCAGTCACACATCAAATTACAAGTGACAATATAAATAGATGGTATTACTGATTATGCTGTGGAATATGGGGATAAAGCATTTGATTCATGTTAAAACAAAGGGGGGAAATGAAGAGTCACAATATATAAACCTATATTTGTTCAAAGATGCTGCTATAGAAGTAATTGCTGGGGCTTTGGATGGCAATTGATTTCTAGTGATACCTGCATAGCTCTCTTTAATGCGTATGTTGAGATGATTAGCTGTAATAAGGAGAGGAGAGGGATTAAAATGGAAAAAATAACAGCCATTATACTTCTTAGAAGGAATTCTCTGAGGATCTGTGCCTGAGGTTCACTCACACTTGCTTTAGTACATCATGCACTGAGCTATGCAGAGCTTTGCTGGAAAAAAAGGCTGCTAAACATGGCTGTTAAGAACATGACATTTTGGTTGACCTGTTTTTTCCTTCATGATTCTTATTCTTACTTTTTTAAGGGTGAGTTGTTTAATGGACACCTCAAATATCCGAAGACAAGATCTTATAATATTTTGTATTGTATTGCAAGTGACAGGTTAATATGGCACAGAGGAAAACAAAAATATTTCTCAAGTCTAACAATTAATTTTATCAGATCTAATTAATCTAATGGTAAGTACAAAAATAACAACAAAGTAGTAATTGTGCATATACTTCTGTTCTCCTTATGCCACTTTAAAGGCAATTTCACTTACATTCAACAAAACAGGCTGCAATAAGCAGAAGACTTAGAGAGGGTTAGTGATATTAGCTCTGTTTTCATAATGTTCATCCTTAAGGAAAGGTACAAAATCAATTATGGTCTTAAAGTGCACTGCACAGATTTTAGTAACAACTGAAGTAATTAAGATTGTGTCAATACAGACTTCTGGAGTGCTTATAAATACATATATATAATGGTCTCAGACAAGTTTTAGTGAGCTTGATAATGCTCATTCTAAGACTGCCTCTTCCCTTTAGATGGCTTCCATAAAATGCCTTCCAGAACTTGGATAGTTGACAGCTACTGTAGTACTTCATTGTCCTGGGCACTTCAACATGTTGTATTAGCAGCACAGCCTGAAATGGAGACAAGTAAGACTCATCAAAAGGTGTATCAGACGTTTAAATTGATAGCTGCGACCACCGTCAACTACTCTGTTAGCCAAACAATGTTTAAGCAAGTAAAGCATTATGCTGATTAGAAATCCAAATTTGGCTCTTACCAAAATAAACAAGACTCTGGCTAATCAGTGGTCTCAGCTGTGTTCAGCAGAAAAAAACTTTAGGTTAATTTAGTGAGTTTAACAGGGGTGGGAAAGAAGAATGGAAGCCTCTAAATATCATACTTCTTAAAGTGATGTATTGCAAAATTTAAATGAAAGTGAGCACAATTGACATCCTGAAACTCCTCAAAACTTCTCTAAAAGAACAAAGTGAACTTTGTGATAAGCTGAGAAACTATTTACATAAGAATAAAAGAATGTTAATAAAAATTTCAGAGCCGGATTACATTTTGATAGATGACCTGAACTATCTTTTTTCTCCAAGGCATTACTCCTAATACCTGGATATCCCTATAGAAGTTTATGTGGCCTCCTCTTAAAAATGAACAACCCTCTGATGATGGTTGCACAGATGGTCCATTTCAGTGTTCTTGTATACATTTTAATGTCTAATCCAAATCTCTTTTGCTGCAAGTTATCACAACCTGTTCTAGCTGCGCCCTGAGCACTAAAAGCAGTCTATTTGCAGAAAATTTTGCATGTGTTTAAGTATCTTCTTCTCAGAGGCTGGAAGGCTATTTTTTCCATATTTTTCCTAAATTCTATCTAGGTTCCTGATCACTCTCTGATAGACTTTGCCCATGCAATTCATCTCTTTCCAAAATAGGGAACTGGGGTTTGAAATGTGGCAACAGTGGCCTTGCAATCCCAAGTAGTGAAAGGATTATGTCCTGGATGCCTTACATGCCATGATGGCACTTGCTTTTATCTGGAATTGAAGGGCATTCTTGATACATCATTTTTTAATCTAATGTAATCCCCAGTGTACTGCTACCTAACTAGTTGCTCTTCATCCTGTGATGCCTTCTTAATCTTCTGTTATTGACCTATCCTAAACCATAAATTAGCTGTAACACCCTCTATTTGTTTCTACTAAATCCCATCTTCTATATTTTGCAATCTATTGGAATTATTGTAATGGTAAAATAAGTGAAGAACTGCAGCAGACTGTCTTTGAAAGTGAGGGTTCATTTTGTTTAATCTTTCCTGCATGAATTCCAGCAAAGGAGTGGATCTGCATTAGGATAGAGAGAAATGGTAAAGGATTGGTTTCGAATCTCTTCCAATCCCGTGTGTTTGTAATCGTATGGTGCTTTTTTCCAGTAGTTTCCTTTGCAGTTAACAAAGTCAGCAGGAGACTGACTGGAGAAAATCCACAGTAATGAGCTGTGTAAAATGTCATGTTTGTTTTAAATTTTGTCAATAAATGCTAATTCCCTTGAGGAAGATAGGCAATCTCCTTCATTGGAAAGTTCCTCTGAATTCTGAATTTAATATAGAATATTCTGATTAATGTTTTTGGGGAGAGCCAGGGAGATGCATATGGGAAACTTCAGATTTTATTATGTGTTGAAAATGCACCAGCATTCCTTTTCTTTTTATGAAAGTCAGAATTACACAATTTATTTGCTCATTATGAGCAGTACTTCCAGGAAGTGCATCTCAGAGGTGTATCTCTCACTATACTCATAACCGATGCAAGTGCACTACAAATGCATTTGAGCAGTGAAGAGGAATAGATGGCACATGCTAAAAGACAGGTGACTGATATTACCTTAATACATTTTTGTAAGCATTTCATTGATTCATAGAATGGTTTGGGTTAAAGGGACTTTGAAGATCATCTACTTCTAACCCCCCTGCCATGGGTAGAGACTGGTCCACTAGACCAGTTTATTCAAGGCCTCATCCAATCTGGCCTTGAGCTCCTGTGGGGAGGGTGCAACCTGTTCCAGTGTCTCACCACCCTTACTGTAAAGAATTTCTTTCTAATATATAGTCTACATTCCTCAAGCTCAATCCATTTGCTTAAATACAAATTAACATAAGACAAAAATTACTAGGAATATAAAGGTAAGAGGTCCAAGAACAAATATTGGCTGGGCAAGGAGTGGTGTGAGAGCAATCTTGAGAAGAAGGACTTGGGAGTGTCTGATGAAAAACTCAACATGAGCCAACAATGATTGCTTGCAGCCCAGAAGGCAGTTGTATGCTGGGCTGCATCAAAAGAGGTGTGACCAGCAGGAGGAGGTAGGTGATTCTTCCCCTCTGGTCTGGTGAAACCCCACCTAGAGTATTGCATCCAATTCTGGTGTCCCCAGAATAAAAGTGGCATCAAACTGCTGGTGCTGGTCCAAAGGAGGCCATGAAGATGATCAGTGGACTGAAGCACCTCCCTTATGGAGACAGGCTGAGAGAGTTGGGGCTATTCAACCTGGAGAAGAGAAGGCTCCAGAGAGATTTTATAGTGGCCTTCCAGTACCTGAAGGGGGTATTTTCATGTATGAGATGCAGTTAATGTGGCTTATGGAGCTCATTGCTCTATCCTGCTTAAGAAGAATACAGATTTCCTGGCTGCTCTTCTCTATTGTGGTACATTCATCCTTCACGTGCATTGTTCTCTCCCTTTATATGTCTCTGCTATAAATCTGCACCATACACTGAGGTAACTGTAAGAGTTTCCTGCATCCTTCAGGAAGCATTTCACTTGAGAGCTACATATGTTCTGATGATCCAGCTTCTGTTAGGATGTCTCTGTGTACAGTTTGGGAAAGTATAATTAGAAAGCTTTTGGACATGTGTATTAAAAACTTTGTAAAATGGCAGTTATTGCTATAAAACAGAAAGTGCAGTCATGAATCTTTCTAGCTGTATAGAGGAATTTGTAAGTGTGAAGATGTTTTCAGTGTATAACAATATATAAGAAATAGGTTGACTGAACATAGCACTCTTCTTTCAAAAAGAAAGAAAACAGGATTACAAAATGGATAACAGCATTATGGGGGTATGGATTGAAGAGCACCCATAGTACAAGATCTAAGGAAGCTCACAACAGGACTTTCTGTCCAGCACACTGCAAGCTGTTCCCACTTACAAATTAATTTCTGCAAGCACTTATACCTTGAGAGTTCAGGAAAATTCCACTTCCTATCTCGCTCATAAATTCCTTCTAAGTGGTACATAACAGGCATTTCTACCACCTAAAATACAGCAAATGCTTTAAAGAAAAAAAGAGTGTTATTGCCACCTGGTGGGAGATTTCTATCTGTAATTTACTAATTGCAAACTGGATTGTGAAGATGTTAAAAGGGCTCAAAATGACCAATGCTGTCTTGCAGAATACAGACTAACTAAAGACTAAATTGTCATAGTAATTAGATGATTGCATTTGCTGCTACAAAACAGCATTATTAAAGAGATGAACCATGTCCCTACACTTCTCTTAATGTCAGGTAAAGTCAATTAAAAAAAATTGAAGTCAATGTTAAATTTAGTCAATTCCACTGCTTTTGATGTTAATCAACAAATTCCATTTGTTGTTAATTCCAACAAATGGAATACTAACATGTATAAATAAAATCTGAACAAGCACAGTGAAATACATAGGAGAAAAAATGTATGTAAAAGGTTTGAGAAGATAGGAGCCTAATGGACAAAGAACAGAAGTTTGAATCTGCACTTCAGATTGACTGAAGCCTTTCTCTTGGTCATTTTATGTAGCTGGCAATGAATAATGGGAACTTTGCAGATAAGGAATTATTAAACAGATAATTTCATAATGATTAACACTTGGCTTTCCTTTCACATTTCTGTCAATGTGCTTGTATGCAAAGCTACACAGGAGGGGCCAGGTTTTTAGGCAGAGAGCAGTGAGATTCAGAGGTAGCAATACTGACATAAACAGAAATTATAAGTGTAGCTACTAAGACAATTCTAAGAAGGCTTCCTGGCTAATACACTGAAAGCCACAATATGACAGAATTTCATCTGATATGTACAGGACTAATAGCATACATTTCCTGTCAGCAGTGTAACTCAATGTGACAGTTCTGCACATTTTTAAAACCTTAATTAAATTCTGCACAAAATGACTTACAGGATCCTTTATAATAAATGTGCCTGAAACTGAGATGTAACAACTTGTTTTTTTCAGACTGCATACATGATATTTGCTGGATGGAGAGCAAGCCTGTTTGTTGCTGTGTAGAAGATGGAATCCTGGAAAGGATGGAAAGTATTTCACTGACATTTTAAATATTTTTTAGTATCCTTTGCAAATCCTTAATGCTTCGTATTTCCAGCCATTTGAACTTATCTGCTTGACAAAGAAATGGGGATTTCTGAAATGTGGGAAGGTGCTTATAGCTTTAATTCTTAGTAGTCAGGGATTTAATTAGCTAATTCCAGACCTAAATTCCCTTTAACTGTCAAATTCCAGATTTAACACTTCCAAGTGTCAGGAATATTCCTTGATAATGTACTTTCTATAATGATCTACTCCACTTTCTTCTGTTCTCTCTTCTCAGTTTGGGAGAAACTGGACAGAAAAGTCTTTGCTTGGCAGTTTGTTTGTTTGTTTCTTTTCTCATCCCAATTGAAAGAAAGGAATGGGAAATGGTTACTCCAGTGTAATTAGGTGAAGAAAATGTATTTCATATATTGAGGTCAGTTAATAACTACATCAGTGTCAGAGTGTGGAGAATCTTTGCATTTTACAGCAGTCCCTGTAGAAATTCTTGCATCACTGCCTTCTGATTTGCTTGTCTCACACAAAGTCCAGTAAAGTGCTGTGCTTCAGAAAATAAAAGCAAATTCTTGCACTTGCCAATGTGGGAAGTTATCTGAACAATACATGGAGGTTTGAATAAAGGCAAAAATAAACAGAAATCACACAGAAATAATGAAATATCTCTAAATTCTTTATTTAATATGGCTAAAGGGATGGCTATTTGGTCCTACAATTTCTTGTTCGTGGTCTGCATGATTGTTTAATCCACAAAGCAGTCTGTCAAACGTCAAACAGATGGCACACGTGTCCCCTCAAGCAGACAACAGGATGAACGCAGATGATGCTCTACCTGCACCACCTTGGGTTGCACTGGGCTGTTTCATTCATTCACGCTAGAGGTCACTGTGAGCAAAAGATTGTGCTCGACTTGCACAGGAAAGAACACTAAGAGACCAAGTTACAGGATGACATTTATGACATACTTCCACATTTGAAAGGTTGATGCAAACTCGCCTGTGTTAAATGTATTTGAGGAGGACAACCACATTTACTCATAAAGTATTTACAAACTGCAGAGTAACAAGTTACTCTGACCAAAAAATGCTTAGTGCTTATGTATGTCCCATTTAATTTTAGACCAAATTTCATCTCTAGCAAGATCAAGCTGATTCCAGACTTCGTTGATACCTGTTGCTATTTTCCCATGTATCAATACTTGAGGTAATGTTCCATCCCTTTAAAAAACCTGCCATGTTTTCTCTAAACTGTAGCAGAAGTACAACTTTGATTCCAGTGCAGCTTCAGGCATTAGGGAACCAAGACCCACTTAAATTGTGGATTAGCAATGAAATCAGTAGCTGTTTCAGAGTGAAGTTGTGGAAAGAACAAATTGAGCATTCAGGGAGGTGAAAGAGGAATACACTTTTCTTCACTTGCTCTGGAGAATGCAGCCAACCCACGGCTTACCTCCCAACAGCTGCTCTGTCGCACCTTCACAACCCTACTTATCATCTGCGTGAATATGATTATGCCTGTTCCTGCTTTTAAAATCTTTTCCTCTTTCCACGATTAGAAAAGACAGCTGAGAGAGAAGTGTAAAACTGCACATCTGATGCCACCTAAGTCACCTATAGCATAGGTATTCATGAAAAGGAAAACACTGACCCTTTCCTCCCAGCTGAGAGAGTTGATGGGAGAATGAATGTTGCTTTTTTTATACAAAGCAATGCTGATGAGCACTACTTGCATACTGCCATCCAGAGTATTTGGCATAAGGACAGTGGAACAAAGAGCTGTTAAAAGAGCAGTGGACAGGGTAAGGTGCTCAAGTTACTCTACATACTTCAGCACATGAAAACAGGTACTTATGCAAGAGCTACTCCAACCCCAAGGTGAGATTTAATATGCAGATCTGGGAAGATGAGTCTTCATTTCCATCTTCACAAAACTCCTTCACTCCTGTTTATACCTGCTTTTTGTGTCCACTTTCTCGTGTTTTTCTTTCCATTTCATCCCACTCTTGCCTTTTATTATATCTTTCTTCCATATGTCCATTCTAAATGGCACTAACATCTAGGTTGCTGACATCACACTGTTCATTCTCCAGGCTCCATATCTATCATGTCAGTGTGCTTAATATAATACGCCCTTTCTGACAGAAAATACATGCTTTAGATTTATACACTGTCTATAAATAAATAAATAAATATTTTCTGCACTTAGTTTCAAATTCAAGTTCTCAGCTCAACCCTTAGTCTAACAAAACAATAGTGCCAGCTGCTCATGAGGTATGCTAGAGCTTTTATTCCACTAATTTTATTATGATGTAATCAATTAAATTATAATGCTAAAATGGGTGTAACAGAGTAAACAACAAACCCTACTATTTTGAAGTAATAGGTGTTCTCTTAATTGGTAAGGTGGGGCAAAAGAAGAGATGGTCTTTGAGACAGCTTTTAGTACTGGTTCTTTAGCATCATCCAGATATTTTCATTTTCATAATGACCTTCCTTTCACAACTACCAAAGATGCAGATGCCATTCCTCTTACTCTTACAAGAGCACTGTTGACAATATTTTTTTGCTACGATAGATACAGTCCGGAAATACCCAATTTGTTTCCAAGGGTACTATGGACTAAAGAAATGGACCCATAGTCTCAGAGAATGTGACAAACCTACAATTAATACAGTCCAGAAATACTGAATGTGTTTCCAAGGGTACTATGGACTAAAGAAATGGACCCATAGTCACAGACAATGTGACAAACCTACAGAGTTGAAGGTGATTCACTGGAATGATTCATACTTCATGGGGGGTTGTTCTCTTGGATGTTCACTGCTTTCTCTCCTTGTTTTAAGAAGTTTGATTTAGTAGTTTTTCTTCTGGACTGCTGAGCCACCACTTGTATGCCAGCAATGTCTAAGAGACAGTCTTTGAAACATTTCAACACAGCACAGCTCAAAAAGCTGAAATAAGAATTTCACAACAGAACATGAACATGTCAGTTTGTATCACATGCAGTTTAACAGCAGTGACATATGAGGTGCTTAGATCATCAGATGGCCCTGTCCAACTATATTTCTAGAATTCATTGATGATTAGATAGAAAAGCAGTTAATTTCAGCCTGTACCTCAGTACTGCACCTCAGATGTCCAGGCAATCATTCTTACTATGTTTTATCATCTTTTGAGTAAACAATGTTTACAGAAATCAGCTAAAGTCAAAAAACACCAGTCTGTAGTTGTAAAAGGATTATCGATTCTCTAACACAAAGAAACTGGCTTAACTGCAGGCTCTTTTATTTTGTCATTGATGCCATAGGATTATTTTTTTTTAATCTGAGTTGACAGGAACCTCATGCATTTCAACAAAGAGAAGCATGAAGTCCAGCAGAGAGGTGATATTTCCCCTGTAGTCAGCACTGGTGAGGCCACACCTGCAGTGCTGTGTCCAATTTTTAGGTCCACAACACAAGAGAGACATGGGCAGCCTGGAGAGAGTCCAACAAAAGGCCATAAAGATGATGAAGGGACTGGAGCAGCTTTTCTGTGAAGAAAGACTGAGAGAGCTGGCACTGTTCAGCCTGGACAAGGTTCAAGGGGATCTCATCAACGCATATATCTGAAGGGACAGTGCATAGGGGAGAGATTCAGGATGTTCTCAGCGTTGGTGCCCAACAACAGAACCAGCAGCAGTGACCAAAAGTAGAAAGGTGGGAGGTTCTGTATGAACAGGAAGCACTTACTGTGAGGGTGACCAAGCACTGGCACAGGTTGCCCAGAGAAGTTATGGAGCCTCCATCCTTAGAAATACTCAAAAGCCATTGTAGGCAGCTGTGGGCAACCCCGCACAAGCAACAGACTGGATCAGATGAGCTCCAGAAGTCCCTTCCAGCTACAACCATTCGCTTCCTTCGTAATACATAGCTACACTGCAAAAATGTGTTGCAACAAGTTATTATGGAACTTCAGTGTTTCTTGTCTGTAGCTGCAACAAAAGGCAAGTGTGCCAGTGCCAAACAGCATCACTTTTGACAAAGTGTAAGACAAAGCTAAATTAGCAGAGTTGATAATGGAAGCTGCCATCAAGTCTGAGCTTGGGTTACACTCAGTAATCTCGGTAATATTATATGTATTAACGTTTAATGTGCACATGAGTATATAAGGTGTGATGTTTACTGCACAAGTTGGCTTTTTCTTGAGCAGTAACCTGAGCAAGTTCAGCAACAACACTCATGCATGTTCAATGTAAGACTGGCCATAAGCAATGACAGAATACATTTTACATTAAGTTTCACTGTTAAGGTTCATAGTTAAGTGTGGCAGTTTTAACCTTGACATGAGCTCTTCGGGAATCGCTTTATGCCGTGTGTGACTGTGCCTTGTGTTGGAAAGGAGTAGGCACAAGCAGCAGGGCAGGCTTTATTTTACACTTCCATCTTAGTTTCCAGTTACCACCCTCATTTCCACCTGCTCCCTGAGCAAGTTACATCCGTTAAGCACACCCACTAAATATCAAATCATTTGTATGAAATAATATCTTGAAGCAAATGTGACTAGCAGGGGAAGCAGATTGCAGCAGAAGTTTGTCATATCTAAGTCATTCTTGTCATCCCAAAGAAACAACCAGATAATACCAGACAGGCACTGTATGTACCCGCTAAAACCATATTACACTCAGACTGCAAATGATCTTCTTAAAAATAACTGGGGCTTTTTTCCCAGATTTTATTAATTTGAAGTAACCAGACGGTTAACTTCAGATTTGTTCAAACTTACTTTAGACAAAAGGAAGATTTTTGTTATAACCTCCAAGGCAAGGAAAATATAATAGATGCTGGGGAGCACATTTTTATTCAAGGAATAAAAAAATCCCAACATGCAGTGATATCAACACGTTAGACCTAACTGGCATTAAAAAAATTAAGCATACTGTAGCATCCTACGATCCCTTACAAACCTAGAACTTGTGTAAAGCAATCTAAGTACTTTACTTCCACGAATGGCTTAAGTTTAAATGTAAATTCCTATTTTGAGCTTGTGAGGTTGAGGGGGAGTTGTTAATTAGAAGTTATCCACAGCGTGCAAAGACACTGTGACCTCTTTGTTTTTCGGTTTTTGGTTGTTATTTTAAAATAGCTTCAAAAGTAATACTCTAATTTCTAAAATTACATCAGTTTACTACTAATAGCAGTAGTAATGCTTGTGAAGTTCACAGCTCACAACTAGCCCAGGAGCTTGCCATCTATGTGGCAGAACTACGAGTGCATGTAGAGGTTAACTTGGAGGAGATGAGAAGTAACAAGTTACTCAGTTACCACTCTTTGATGCCATTCTCTTTACTCCTTTTTCTCTCTTGCAAGGCATACTACGTTGGGAGGACATAGCTCCCTGCCAGACTCGGGGGATGCCGGCTTACCCGCCCCCGCTGACAGGGCACCGGCCTTTGCCGCCTGCATGCCCTCTAACACTAGGCACTTCAGCAGCTCTGGCTGCCTAGGGGGGCTGCTCCTCGGCGACCGCTCCATAGACCCTTCCCAGCGCCCGCGGGCCGCCCGCGCGGCCCCACGCTGTCGTTCTGCAGGTGTCCGAACCACCCCAGCTGCCCCTACAAATCCACCCGCCCCGTTCTCCACGGCACTTCAAACCCAGCCTCCGCTGCCCCAGCAGGTCCCGCCTCCCCGGACGCTGCCGATCAGCTTCCGTCTCCTCCTTTTCCCACCGGCCCCACCCGGCAGCCGCGAAGCCTTCTCCGGGGAACGGCGAGCGGTGAGTGGCAGCGGCCGGTAGGCGGGCCGGGCCCGCCTCGTAAGGGCTGCCGGCTAGCGGCGGGTTCGCATTTGGCTTTCAGCCGTTTCTGGAGCCGTAGAGAAACTTGTCGCCGGGAGTCCGCGCTGGTGGCTTCGCCCTGCCGGGCTCGGTGAGCGTCAGGGGCGGGGATCCCGGGCAGGGCGGCCCGAATTGCCGGCCTGTCCCCTCTCCGTGCTCCAGCTGCACTCCGGAGCTTCCCGGCCTTCCAGGGTGGCAGCCGCCGCTCCGGCACCCCTCGGCCTGGCAGGGAACGAGGCCGAGCAAACTCCGACTCTCTGGTCCTACCCGTCCTGCCCGCCGGGAGCGACTGGGTGCCGGTTAGTTGCACAGTCACTGCCGGCGACGAGGCTTAGCCGGCCCAGGAGGGTGTCCCGGGGCTGGGCGGTCTGCGGCTGGCCCCCGGTTCTTTCTTCACCGCCTGGTTTCTGAGCCAGCCCGGGCTCCCCGAAAGTCTTTCACTGTCTTCTCAGCCCAAGTTTGTCGAAGAAATTCTAAAATCAAACCGGAGAGCTCGCTGCTCTACAAGTCTGAGTCTGCAGTTCGGGAAAGTTGGTGGTGTCCTTTATAGGACAAGTGTAGAGTGGCTTTGGGGCTAACTCCCACTGGGGTAAGTGTTTTCCTGTTCCTCGCACGTGTTTTGGAGAGCTGCCTTTGTTGCTCTGCTCCCCTTTCCGGAAGGAGTCCGCCCCAAAAGAGTCGGGGTCTCGCTGTGCAGCGAGCGCATCCTTGGTCGCTGCCAGCAGCGGAGGAGACTCGCACCATGGCTGCCCTTGCTCCTCACTTGCAAAACGCTAAGGTCAAGTTTAAAACCAGACGTAAAGTAACCTATGTGGTTGTACAATGGTTAAAAATACTCCTGCTGGTTTACTGGGAAAGTATTTTAATCTCTGTGTTTTCCTGGGACTCTTTGAAGGTTGAACGTGACTGCGTTGGTTTATTTATAACTTAATGTAGAAACTTAATACAGGAATGGATTTACGAATATCAGTAAAATACTTTCTGATTTGGAGAAGCTTAATTTTGACAAGCAAGTCGTCTGAATGACAAAGAACATGTGTTACAGTGCTGGCACTTTTAGCATCCTGTTGTTATTTTAGCGTCCTTTCAGTAGAAGAAGTTGTTGTCTGAGTTTAGTAGTAGTAGTAGTAGTCTGGTTTTGACTACTACTTTCATCTTTACAAGGGTGTCTTTAGGTCAGTATTCTGAATAAAAAATACAGCTTGTAGCCAAGCGCCTTCAACAGTATTCCTTGGAACTGCTTAGCTTGAAGTTACTGTTAAGCAGCAAGAGTTGCTGTTTGTTACACTGTAGCCGCGTATGCTCAACTGCTGCTTCCTGACTTGTGAAAGCTGAGATTTGAGTAAGGACTTTTACGGAAGCTTACTGATTTAAGGAACTTTTTACTATAGAGAAGAGATCCTGTCATCATTTAAGTAAGGGTTAACATGGGAAGATAAAAGGGTTTCTCTTGTAAGGAGTTGTATGGCCTTTCTGCCACTGCCTTAGTGGGGTCTTTGTATTGATACTGTGGTTTTTTTACACTTGGATATAGCAGTAGGTAATGTCAGCTTATTTCCGACCATATATATTTCAGTTGGAAATACCAATAAAGAGCATCGTTAGTGCTGTCCCTCTCCTCATTTCTGGTGGCAGAGTTCTACATCGTCTCTTCCTTTACCTTTTCATCTTGTCTTTCTCTGTCAGTTAATTAGCTGTTCTGTTAATGTGGCTCTCAATATGAAGTGTATTTTTCTACCATTTTATACATATGTCAATACTGTTCCATAAAAATTTAGTAGCTAATGCTTCAAAGTAGTTATTTTTATGCAGTATTTACAGGATTGAATCATTATTTTTAGCCTTCATCTACACTTGAAAATCAATTCTTATGTAGTTAAGAAAACAGGCAGTCGTGGTTCTGGCACCAAGCTATATATGGTCAGAGTTATTCAACAATAGCTGCTCATGCCTGGAATGATAGAAGAATGTATAAATACATCTTGAAGTTGCTATCAGCCTCCTTGCCAGTTTCTAGGCTTTTCATTTTACTAACTATACAAATATATTCAGATTTAAAGTTTTTACTCTGGTTTTATGTTGTAACCATACTACCTGGTAATTAATCAGTATTCCCTTCTTTTGCAGTTAAAATGAACTTGAATCCTGATGCCCCTTCAAGTCCCTCTCACTCTCAGATGCATCTTGGAAGATCCCAGCTAAATGCCACTGCTGCGGACCAGAATGAAAACGTTCGGAGATCTGGACAATCTTCAAGAGATCCTCCAAGTTTTCCTTCTTCAGTTCCTGGCTACTCCAATAGCAAGGAGAAAGCTGAAAAAAATGGTAAGTACAAAAGCAATTTTTATGCCAACGTCTCATGTTAAACATTGGGAGACCTTTTATGTATTCTAAACTCAGTGTGAAGAGATGCAGTATAGTATGAAAATAAATTTCTCTAATTTCTTTCAACATGTTGTTATGGAGATTACTTTGTGCATATTTTCAAGATTTCCCAACTGATTTTTCTTACAGAGCAACAGGAAGCAGGCTTGTTTGGAAACTTGGCATGAATTAAATGTAATTTAACATAACATTTTGATTTAATTTCTTTAGTTGGCTAGATCTCATGTTAACTGTAGCTTTAATATGCATTCTAATGTGGATGAATAGATGCAGCTGTATTGGAGACTGAGGGAGTAGTAAACTGATAAATGAAACCAGAACAATAGAAATGAAGATTAGCAGGTAGATAAGAAGTTGGAACAACAATCATGATGTGCTCTGAGAGGCACAATGATACTTTTTTCCTTTCACTGTGAAACCATTGAGTTTCAAACTGTGAAAACTGATAAGAGAAATGCCTTGTACAAAAGATGGAGAAATATTTGGCTTCTGTGTTCAGATGGAAAGTTCCAGTTGTAAATTGTTTGTAATCTAACACTCATGCAAGAAGGTCCTGTGCTCAAGGTCTAGTAGCATTACTGCACTTTGTCTAAAACTGGACTTGTGATACCAAAGCTGCTTATGTGCATGCCCTTAGATTCATCAATTTGAGTCATTCTGATGAAGGTTGTAAGGCTCTCCAAGAGTTTTAAATGTGTGAATATTTACAGTGGCACGTATCAAATACAGCTGAGCTTCACCCAGTTCAGCCCAGTATTGTGACTGTTTTGGCACATCTACTGTTTGCACCCAATTCAGAACTGACAACTGGAACCTTCTGGGTTCTTTGTTACTAAAAGGCACATTCCAGATGGAGGAGAATTTTGTTGGATACCTTAATTTCTAACATGCTTTTTTGTAGCGTGACCATCTCTGTCATCTCACCCCCCTATAAAAGCTGTAATGCGGTGTGGTTGTGATAAAGGGCCCATGCACTAGATTAGATGTTGTGGAAAGGGCTGTTCTGACTTCTTTCTTCACAGATTAAGAAATCAGTTACTTTTAATGCATACTGTGTGTCAGTATGATGATGACTAACTGCAAGGGGACAGGAAAGACCAGCACATTGCTGTACAGAAAGTTGCTTCAATATATGTTATTAAAGTTGAATATTCCTCTTTATTGGTGACTGAAGTATCTTGCATTAAATTCTACAAATTTAAATTTGTGGCAGAAGTAATTTATTTTGTGATAAATCAGCTATGCTTTTTGGAGAGGGAATAACAAGGGACAAAGGTTACTTTGTCCCGGGCTGTATTAGACGGGGCATTGCCAACAGGTGGAGGGAGGTGATCCTTCCCCTCTGCTCAGCACTGCAGTGCTGTGTCCAATTCTGAGCTCCCTAGTACAAGAGCAACATGGACAGACTGGAGAATGTCCAACAAAGGGCTGCTGAAACAGTGAAGGGGCTGGAGCATCTCTCTTGTAAGGAAAGGCTGAGAGAGAGTTCAGCTTAGGGAAGAGAAAGCTTAGGGAGATCTTTCCAAATGTCTGTGATTACTTAAAGGGAGAGTGCCAGGAGGGCAGGGCCAGGCTCTTTTTCCAGTGGTGCCCAGTGACAGGACCAGCGGCGGTGAGTACGAACTGGAACATGAGTGGTTCCCTCCGAACACTGAGAGACACTTTGTTTTTTTTATTTTGCTTATTGGCATAGATTTGTTTGTTTGTTTTTACTATGAGGATGACCAAGCACTGGCACCGTGATGACCAAGCACACAAAAGCCGTCTGAATATGGTCCTGGACAACCAGCTGTAGGTCACCCTGCATGAGCAGGGAGGGGAATTGGAGGTGGTGACCTCCAGAGGTCCCTTTCAACCTCAGCCATTTGGTGATTCTTGCCAAGGTATCTGTGTTTGTGATCTGTTCTTTTTCTTCCAATCTTTACTTGTGTATGCTGTGTTTAAGGCAATAGCATCAATGTGAATGTTAAGCAGTGTTCCTGGAAACACCCATCTGCTGCAGCATTATCCAGATTAATGAGCTCCCTGGCTCTGACTCAGTAAAGCACTTAAGCACACACACATCCTCAGCTGCACAGGTACTTCATTTGGATCAAACTCCCATACTATAGTGTTGTGGTTTTTTTTTTTCCTTGGCAATCTTTCAATCTGTCTTCTGCTAATGTATCATTAAGTAGTCTTTTTGTTACTTCTTGTATAATTCATTTCACAATGGGAGGTAACAATGCTTAAAGAATTTCTGCAAATCAAATATGAATTTAATGGTTTTTTTTTTTTTTCAAATGTTGAGCTTGGTTTTGTTGCTTTGAAAAAGAACAGGAGAGCTTTCTTATTTCTATCCAAAGACATTGCATTCTCTAGGAACCTTCTGCCTGTGTAAGTTAGTGTGGTTTTATGTGTGTGTGTGGTAGGAATGGAATGAATATCAATACATCAACTCTTATGTTTAAAGATAATAAAAAAAAAAATATGTTGTTGTTCCCTCGAGGGTGATCCTGGACAGGAAGTTTATTAGTGAGCAAAGCATGAAACACTACTAATTAGGGCTTCTGAAATTTTAAAAGCATTGAGTCAACAGTGTTCATGTAAGCAAATTACAGGTATGTTGCCAGCAAAAAAAAGTCTGCCATTATTTTTAGTAGTCTGTGCCAAGAAGAACATGGAGTCTAGCAGGGAAGACCAGTGCCTGACTGGTAATGAAGTCAAGTGAAGTTGAAACAAACAGAGGCTCAAGTCTCCTAAGACACTCCTGTGCCTTCCAGGTGCACAGGCCCCTCAATTTCTGCCTACCTGCTGCATACGTTTTGGCAACTATTTCATGCTTCTTCCTTCAGACACAGCCCTATTTTTTATGTAGATGAAACAGATTTGGGTTTTTTTTTTACATCATCAGTGTACATTTGCTAGCCAGTAAGGTCAGAGAAGAGGTATCAGGTAGGAATTCAAAAGGGAGAGTTTGGGAAGTTTTGAGAGCACTGCAAAAGAACTAAGTCTCAGTGCTTGAAGAAGCATCTCTTTGGTTAAAGAATTAATTATTGTTCTGGTTTTGCTGTTAAGGAAATAAGCATAAATCTCTTGCTCTGGAACTGAGAGCATGTGGGGAAGGTGTTTGTACCAAGAGCTTTGCATGCAGAAATCGGTTTCTTGTATTTTGTTTTCGGAGTACAGAGTTCTGCTTGTTTTTAAGAAGGTTATGAGGGGGTTTTTTTGTATCTCTTGGAACTATTTTATAAATTGTTTGACTTAGAATTTATAAACAGTACCTAAAAATTCCTGTAAACAGTTTACTGTGCATTGTAACAATGTACAACAGTGCATCTCCAAAGCACTGCTAAAGGATAGCTAACAAATAGAGAACCCCTCTAGTTTACAAATATTTTCTGAGTGTTAGTCTCTTCCACTTCAGGTTCCAAAGAGCCTTTCCTCCAGAGCTCTCTTTTAGCACTTCTGTGGGGTTTTTTTTCTGGCAGTTTACTTGTACAGCCAATCTCTTGAGGCAAAGTGAAATGTTTGTGCAAAGCCTGGAGAAATCAGAAAAATCTTTTGATTGTTAGGGGATGATTATGCATTGAAGAATTAATTACTTAGCAATTTATCTGTCAGTTGATTAATGCCCCTTCAAAATTTACCTGTAATTACTCAGGCTTCTGGAAAGCTCATTTGCTAAGCGTTGCTGCAGGGGAAAAAGGATTCAGTCCAAACAAAAGTTAATAACTGTGTTTTCAGTTAAAATTTTGGGATGTAGTCATAGTACAGGACAATGGGAATTGGCTTTTTCAGGTCCACTGTTATTGTTAAGAACGTGGTGTAATTTTACTCTGTGTGGGTGTAGGACTGGATACTCATTTATTTGAGAACAGTTTCTCCATCTTTGCCTCATTCCCATTTGAAATACTTGAATATTTTCTTTGCCTGATAACAAAGATACTCTTATTGATATGTTGGACTGATGGTTGGACATCATGATTTTTCCAACCATTATGACTCTATGGTGAACAATTTTGTGTTCATGCAATGAACCAGATTGAGACAACTGCCCTAGCTCAACCTTCCTTCATTATTTTTCAAGCAGATCAATTTCCTGACTTTTGTTAGTTTATGATAACAAAATGTTCCAGTGTGTTAGGAGGATAGAAACAAGCAGCCAAAGGGTAGAAAGGGAAGAAGTGTAGCAAGTTATGTAATGAATTAGGAGTGGCTCTGTAAATTATTTGGTGGTGCCAAGACCACAAGGTTCCTATTGTACAGGTTTAAAAAAATGAATCTAAAAAATCTCTAAATTTAATTTCTTCTAAAAGGATTCCAGTAGAGGTGTTCCACTGGGCAAACAAAATCCCTTAAATGGGAACAGTTCAAAAATTAAAAGCACATGCCTCATGTGAACCAGTTCTCTAATCCATCAGTAGCAAGAACTGCTAGCTTCTAGAGATATTTTTTGGTGGCCTTAGAGGAGAACATGTGGAAGTACTACATCCATCGTCAGATAAAAGTGCAACAAATCCCTGTTACATTGCTATAGTGGAAAGAATTTAAGCTGTTGTGCTGCTGGAAGGGCCCCTTGCAGCAGCAGAAGACTCGCTTGATTGCAAAGTCAGTCAATTATTACCGTGCTTAGTAAACACTTCTAATAAGGCACTGTGGACTTGCAAAATGGTTAGAGTGGGCATTTTCAAAGGTCTACTCTATTTTGAAGGTGAGCTAATGAACTTCTGGAGTGTTTGTGCATTATGGAGCTGCTGAAAGTCCACTGAGAACTGTGGAAGTTGTGATAATTTTAAGTCTTCGCCTACCAAAATATCTGGACTTGAAGTTTATGATCACAGTTGTTTCTCGCATTGCTTTCCTGCAGCATGCATTTGTCTTCTTTTCCCTTTTTTTTTTAATGGTGAGGAAGGCTGCTAATGGTGATTGTCAGCTGAGAAATGACAAAAAAGCTTACATATTTGTAAACTCTTCAGTTCTGGAACATGTTACATTTATGCTAATTGATCCATAAAGGATTTAATCAGATGCTTGCCTGTGTGGAAAAAGCAGCAGCACACTTTTGTTATTTGTGTGTAAAATTGTCTTAATGACTTTAACTGATCAATGTACAGTAATAGCTATGGTGGAAAGAAATAACCTTTTAAGAATAGTTTTCCTTCTACTTTGAAAATTTATAGGAAGGCTGGGGAGGGACTATTGACAAGATCTGGGAATGTCAGGACGAGGGGGGATGGGTTTGAACTGGCAGAGGGGAGATTTAGACTGGATGTTAGGAGGAAGTTCTTTACAGTGAGGGTGGTGAGACACTGGAATGGGTTGCCCAGGGAGGTTGTGGATGCTTCCTCCCTGGAGGTGTTTAAGGCCAGGCTGGATGAGGCCTTGGGCGAGCTGCTCTAGTGGGAGGTGTCCCTGCCTATGGCAGGGGGTTGGAGCTGGATGATCCTTGAGGTCCCTTCCAACCTAACCCATTCTATGATTCTATATCACTCTTTCACCTACATGCTTGCCTTATTTTTTTTTTTAATTGCTCTCCTGACAATTTGCCTTCATGTAGTGGGGCTGCAGAAGTTTTTCCTCTTTCAATTTAATGCTATTTGATAACTTCCAGTTGTGGTGTGCCTAAGACTCTTAATCATATCTACAAATGCATTACTGCTCTCAGAGAAAGCAGACTTGAGTCCTAGACTTCAGCACCTCAGTAAACAGGTGTTATTCTCTTCTCTTCCATTCCTGTTACCACCTTCAAAAACAGAATGCCTGACTGTGCTAATACCAGTATTTTTAATTGTTCTTGTGGCAAGCAGAGTTATCTTACGATCTAGTCATGGATGCTGAACTGCATAGAAGGAAGACATGCAAGGTAGTCTGAATTGTACCAAGCCCTTACCTTGCAGTTAAGAATCCAGGAGGCTTCTGGATGTATGGAAATATTCATAATACCTAGATGAGCAAATAGCATCTAAAGTTAATAAAGCCTCTTATCAAAGCCATATTTGTTGTACTAAGTATTTCCTGCTTTCCAGTGAGTTCCTTTGTGTAGTTTTATTCTGTCTGTACAGATAGTGTTTATGATGTGATGCTTGATGCCTGCTTTTAAGTGGAATGTCAGTCATGCCAGAAACTTTACTCCTACATGGGTACTGCCACTGCCACACAATACCACTGAACTTCTGTTTCTTGGGGAGAGTGAGTAGGAGGATTTCTCTAGAGGCTCAAATGGGCTCTGCTGAAAGCTCAACAATCTAATGACATACAAAAGCTATTAGAAGCTACTTTTTTGTTACAAAATGTACAGATTAACTTTTTTCTGGGAGCACATTGATAATAGACATCTTCCTATGGATGAGAAGCTCAAATCTTTTTCCTGAAAGAAGGAAAGTGATCAGGCACCTTTGTCTTTGGAGGTACACCTGCATAGCATCTGCTGGCAAATGAAAGGTTTTTTAATTCAACAGCATAAAATTTGCTTCGTATTAGAAAGCTGTTAGTAAAAATCCACAAGAAAATTAATTTCTATACTAGTGTATTAATTTGTAAACTTAAAAGTAAGTCTGTCCAGTCTTCTAAACAAATTATTGCTTTGTTTGTGACGGGCTCTTATTTCTGATGTTTCAGTCATACTTTGTTTCCCTCTTTGTGATGATGTCCTATTATAGTTTCCAACTGTACAGTGAGATCTCTACTGACTCCATAAGAAGCTGTAACAGCATCTCTTTCTGAATGAACCCTACCAAAGGTAAATATTGGAACAATAGAGAACAAAACTGGTGGAAGGTGAGGATTGGGAGAGAACTCCCTTACAGCAGTGGTTTGCAAATCCCAATCACTTGGCCAGAGCCACAAGATGCCAATACTTCAAAGCAGTGTCCAAATAGAGTTTTTGCAGGTGCATTGTCTTCTAGCAGTTGAATGCTTAGATTTTAAGAAGCCTCTTTTTTTTTTTTTTTGTTTTGCCATGACCTTAATTTTACAATGATGCATTCTTATTTCTAAGAACTTTTTCTCCTCCTCCCTTTTTTCCATCTGTCTTTGTTTTTACATATGACTGTAGCAGATTTTCTGCTTCTGACACTTCTATCTGGGTACTAAATCTAACTTGCTGTTACAGGAGTGGCCTCTTCAACCAGGTTCTGTGCACTACCTAATTAGAAGTAACTCCTGTCTTGGTTTCTCTGACCACTTACTTCATGAAGGTTATTTATTAAATGCATCTGATATCCTCTTATTGATGTGTATTTGAATGATGATGTGTATATATTGAATGTGATACTTTCCAGGAGGTAGTTGAGGTTTTCATTGCTGCTTTTTTCTGGTCAGATTTTTCTCAGTTTGTCCTAGTCATGTTTATTCAAACAAGAGATCAAAGGAACTTCCTTTAAAATCTTGTATTTAAAAAGCAACCCTAAAATTTTCAAGATCAGTCATGAGATAGGCTACTTATCAAGCCAGCCTTGAAAACTGAGCCAAGCAATGATACCAATTTTCACCTGTAGCAACTGTCAGATTTTCTTATGAAATGGGAGGAATAGGTATATACTTTTCTAGGTGTATATTTAGTGAGCCTGGAAGTGTGTTACTACAGGCCAGGACTGCATGTGTCAGATGTACTTTGCATACCCTTAGCTCTTCCTGATTGTTTTCAGTCACTTCAGGAACACTTGTTATACTGATGGAACAGGATGGCCAAGACAGAAATCTTGTTTCATATCTTGTCATTTCAGATCTTTTGTTCTCCCCAACATATGGCTTTTTCCTCCTCCTCCTTCATGTCCTTGTCACTTTTTTTCTGAGCCCAAATGAATGCTTGTTGTCATGATCGTATAAAGTGTGTATGCCATACAGGCTTCCTTCATATGCTTCGTGTGGGTGTTGCTTAATGCATTAATCTTTTGTTCAGCAGAGTTTCCATGCAGCTTTAATATTCACTTGTAAAACCTGTAATTTCTTTTAAGCTTGTATATTTCAAAAGAATACTTTCTCTTCATTATTTCTTTTTGTCTGAGAAACTGCTTTCAATTTTTCCTTTTGTCCTGTTCCAATTAGATTTCCACTGTTCAAAGCACTGGAAGTGCCCAGCTTCTGTTTGTGTTAAAAGGAAATTGATTTATTGTGTGTAATAACAGAACTGGCCCAAATAACTGCTTGAAGAAATAAGATCTTGAGCTCAAAAGACACAAGAGATTGTGATCCTTTAAAATACCATAGGTGTTGTTTCCATAGGTGATCTTTCTCCTTTTATTGGGAAAATTTGGGTGCTGTAGCTGTGACCTAAGAAAAAAGAGCTGTGTGCACCTGGCCAGGAGGAGATAATAGCAGGCCAGGTACTAAAACTCCTGTGTCCCAGGTGAATCCACTCTGCTGAGAGCCTTAATATGTTTATGTTGGTAGGAAAGTGAATCAGCAAACCGTTTTACTTTTCAGTAAGCAATCTGTTGACTTTTTCTGCATGAAGTGACTTTAATGGGATGGCTGAGTGCACTCTGTGTATATACATACACCTCATTATCTTTCCCCATATGTAAGGAATGTTATGTGTCTTTAAATACTTTGGAGTTCATGATCAGATATGGTGCAATGTATTTTAAGTTGTTGTTTTTCTTTTTTAAGGATGTTTGCCTCAAGTGCTTGCAAAATAAATAATAGAATGGTGTTGGACACCTTGTGACAAGTCAAGCTAAATAGAACGGTGCACAAATGATGGGTTTCGGTTATCTGTATGTAGGATATTAGAAAGATTAGAATCTGTTGCATCCATCATTGTGCTGGAGTGCTGGAAGGGAAATTTTATGGCCAATCCATTATACTCTGTCTACAAAATGTTTTGCTTTCAAAGGTTTCTTGCCTAGATTGTGTAAATCTGTTCTTTAAAAGCCTGTATGAATGTTGCAGAGTTCATTGGTTTGTAGTAAAACAGTGAAGCTTATACTTGTTAATTGATCAATGATTAATTCTTAAAGAGGAAGGAAGATTAAGTAAAAAAGAGGGAAGATTAATGTTAAGCATTGGTAACTTGGACCAAACCCTACTACAGAGTAATTGTCTTTCTGTTAACTTGAGAGCTAAGGGATAGGAATTGCATCCTGACAGTGCTGCAGAGTATTCTTTTAAGAAGTGCAGTGTTTCCTTTTGCAACATTTCCTATTTTTGATCAAAACCTAACAGAGACTGTAAAAACGCTTGTCGGTTCTGAAATGCATGCTGAATTCCCACTTAAGGCCACAGCAGCAAAGCTGGACTCGAAATTGGGATCTTACTTTACACAGTCAATGTGTAAGGTAATGTATAAAGTTTCAGAAAGTAAACAGTAATCTTTAGTTTTGATCAGCCTGTCTCTTCTGGAATTGTGAAGCATACTTCTTACTAGTAAACAGAAATTACTACTAATGTTTTGATAGCATCTTTGAAGTCTTTCAGCTAATAATATGGGGCTTGAAATGCTCTATGTGACTGTGAAATGTAAGCAAGCCTTTATCAGTTCCATTGTAGTGAGTCTTTTTTAATAAGTGCTTTATCAAAGTAGGGCTTAAGTGACAGCTTTAACCTGTTCAATGAAAAGCCTGGCTGTCAAAAGTGGATATTTCTCTAGCCCTTCAGAGGTTTTAAATGCTTTCTTTAGTATGAGGACATAGATTCAGCAGATTCAGAAATACATCTGCTTCATCCTTTGCAGAGCAAACATTTTTTTTCACTTTTTTTTCCAGTGGCATAGAAAAATATAAAGGATGCTATGTCATTTACCTTAAGATTTAACCACACATAAAAGTAAAACTTTTTAAAAAAACTATTAATAATACCATTGTACCAATATCCACTGATTAGTTGGTGTTGAGTCATCTGTCTCCATGAAGGCTAGTTTTGCATATTAGGAGCTGAGGTGCAGAGCAGCCTGATTTCAGTTTCTTAGAATGGTTTGAGTTGGAAGGGACTTTAAAGCCTCTGGAATGGGCAGACACATTCATAGAATCATAGAATGGTTTAGGTTGGAAGGCACCTCAAGGATCATCCAGCTCCAACCCCCTGCCATAGGCAGGGACACCTCCCACTAGAGCAGGTTGCTCAAGACCTCATCCAGCCTGGCCTTAAACGCCTCCAGGGAGGAAGCATCCACAACCTCCCTGGGCAACCCATTCCAGTGCCTTACCACCCTCACTGTAAAGAACTTCCTCCTAACATCCAGTCTAAATCTCCCCTCTTCCAGCTTAAACCCATTCCCCCTCGTCCTAACATTACTAGACCGTGTAAATAGTCCCTCCCCAGCTTTCCTGTAGGCTCCCTTCAAATACTGGAAAGCCACTATAAGGTCTCCTCGAAGCCTTCTCTTCTCCAGGCTGAAGAGCCCCAACTCTCTCAGCCTGTCCTCATAGCAGAGCTGCTCCAGCCCTCTGATCATCTTCGTGGCTCTCCTCTGGACCCGCTCCAGCAGTTTCATGTCCTTCTTGTGTTGGGAGCTCCAGAACTGCACACAGTACTCCAGCTGGGGTCTGATGAGAGCAGAGTAAAGGGGCAGAATCCCCTCCCTTGCCCTGCTGGCCACACTTCTCTTGATGCAGCCCAGCACAGGGTTGCTGTCTGGGCTGCATGTGCACACTGCCGGCTCATGTTGAGCTTTTCGTCGACCCAGACCCCCAGGTCCTTTTCCTCAGGGCTGCTCTCAGCCATTCACCACTCAGCCTGTATCTGTGCCTGGGATTGCACCAACCCAGGTGCAGAACCTTGCACTTGGCCTTGTTAAACGTCATGAGGTTGGCCTGGGCCCACCTCTCCAGCCTGTCCAGGTCCCTCTGGATGGCATCCCTGCCCTCCAGCAAGTCAACTGTGCCACACAGCTTGGTGTCATCTGCAAACTTGCTGAGGGTGCACTCAATTCCTCTGTCCATATCACTAGACATTCTACTAGACCATCTTGTTCAAGGCCTCATCCAGCCTGGCTTTGAACTCCTGCAAGGAGCAGGCATCCATGACCTCCCTGGGCAACCTGTTCCAGTGTCTCACCACCCTTACTGTAATTAACTTTTTCCTGATGATGAACAACAATTTACATAGGGCCTTGGCATGGCAGGAATTAGAGTCAATTATGAAGTACTAACTACTCTTCCATGTCCTGGTCCTGTCTTAATTTGTTACTTATATGTATGCAGTGTGCCCTCTAAAACTTGTCTGCTTTTGCTTGTCTGCTTTCAGTTGAATGACTGTAGTGCTGATGAACCTTGAATAACTGATAGCCTTCATTGACTTTCATAAATGCACCTGACACACAACAGCTAGTGAAGTCTATTTTAATTGCCATAAAAGATGCATGAACTTCTGCAAAATGAATGTTCCTTTCTTCTGTAATTTTTTATGTTCAAGACAGTGAAATTAGACATTAAATAGATGTGAGGTTTTTGCAAAGCTGGAAAATAAAAGCTTCTACTGACAACCTTTCTATTGCAGTATTTTGTGTGGGTGGAATACACACCAAGAAATTTTCTGACTAAAAACACACTGGAGATCAAGGGTGATAAGTTATAGATCACCACTTTTTATGTTATTTTAGTGGTAGGTGCATTATTTATTGTTCTGGTGTTGAGCTGAATTGAAAGAAAGTGTATGTTGTCCACCCTGGTTCCAAAACACGCTTTGACTGGACTTTGACTTTCAGAGACTGACCTATATACTGTAAGAGAAAATAAATTGATATGGCAACCATGAAGCTTGAGTTGTTCATGCTTTATCCCTATTTATCCTCTTGCTTATCCTTTAAGCAAAGAAAAAATATTGCTTGTTATGGAACACTACAGTATCAAAGCTATTCTCTTTCATCTCTGTAACAGTCCACAACTTGCTTTTCTCCACTTGCCTTAGAACTAGAGGAATAATCTGGTGTTCTGTTTTTAATATATGTTCTTAACTAGCAGACATTCATCTGAGCAAGAGATGGAAGGCATCAGAGCCATGCATACTCCTAAGGGTGGTGAATGGAGCAGGAGAGAAAGGAAGCTTGCCAGAAAGCTGCCTTTCTTACTAGGGCTTACATCAGTTTAGCAAATGGCTTTTGTGTGTGTATGTGTATAAATTCAAACACTCCTGAGTGCTGCCTCCTATACTACTTTGTCCAGAGAATCACCAAAATATTTGTGGTGATCTCTTCTCAATGTGAAAAAATGCAAAGCAGGGAGGTGGAGAAACATCTATAGCCAGGGCTTGCTGCAGAAATTGTGATGCAGAGTTAAAGAATAGGAAAGCACAGGAAGAAACAGAAAATTGCTGTGTGACCTGACTTGGGTGTGGTAGACAAATGAATATTATGTTTCTTGCTAAGAGTATGCTCTTTTTTCTAATTTCTTGTTTATTGTAAGCAGAGAGCCCCTGAGTGGTGTCTGCTGCTGTGAGTGATGCCTTTTGGAAAATAGGCTGCTGACTTGTTTAGAGTTCCACCCTGTTGGTTATATACCAGAATAAGAAGATTAAGTGGTTAATTGTGCTGAGATGCTGTTTGCCTGTTTTACACCAATATTTTTACAACTTTCTGAAAAGACTGAGCACTAAATGAGAATTATTTTTCGTTGCATGCCTTGTTTAACCAGACAACATGTTATAGTCTGCTGTTATTATTTTTCCAAGTGTAGCTTGGCAGACAAGACTGTAGCATGGTGAAGAAGAAAACTTATTTTGTGGTTTGCTCTTGTTAAAATTAATCCATTTTAATGAAAGCATTGGCTGGTAGCCTGCTCTTGTTTGGAAATAGTCCCAGTACCAGGGATGTTAAAGAATGTTAGTAGCCCTGTTCTTCAGGAGATTATTTGGAATAGATTTCTGCCTTCCTCCCACCTTTTGAGAGAGCACTAATACTGAATGGCACCTTAGCTAGCAGGGCTGCTCACAAGCTTCTCTTGTTGTTGCTGCCCAAATTAGGTAGAGACTAAAATCTATAATCTTGAGTGAATGCCAGAAAGCTTCTCCTGATCAGTTTCCTACATTTGGAAGCTCTCCTTCCAAACCACACTTTCTCATGCCGTCTTTGTCTTCAGCACATAACCCACTGTGACACTTGGTAGCTTGGTGGCCTTTTGGGGTAGTGTGGTGCATGTGGATCAAGCTTTGGTGCTTAGCATTGAGTTTGGATCTTCCTTTATAACTCTTAATTTTAGGCTGGCTGGTAAAACTGCTATTCTCATTCAGTGGTCCTCTCCTTTCTTCCACTTGCTCAGCTTAAAGTGTACAAATTGTATTGATTTTTCTCTTCTAAAATTCTTTCAAGCTAATTTTTGAGAAGTCATCTCAATAGGTCTAGTCTTTGTCACCTTGCTCATTACACTTATTCTTCACCCCAGCAGCATGCAGCACAATATTCTTTACAAGCACTGGATGTCATACAAAGCTCTCAAGGTATTTTGTTGTTGTTGTGTTTGACTGGTGGATGTGAAGGTTTTGAAGAAAAAAAATGAGTCTGTGTATAGAGTAGATGGGAAAGAAGAAAAAAATGTAGGTATGGGTGTGAAGCCAGACAGAAAACAGTGAGGTTTATAAAGTGCAATCATTGTTAGTTTCTGTGTGCTCCAAGGACTGAGGAGGTGAGCTTTCAAATGTACTGGACATGTTTTAAAGGCTGGTTAGTTTTCCAAATCTCTTGAAAAGGCTCCACTGTTAAATAAAGAGGCTGCCAGATGAAAGGCTGAAGTGCTATCAACAATAGTACAAAACTGATCAATACAACATGTTCCTCATGTGCTTATACTTATCCTAAGAAATGTTCTTCTACTGAGAAATTAATGCTGTGGTAGTAAATGAGAAACTGTAAATGCTGTGTGTCATCTTGTGGCAGGTCCCAAATAACAAGATATTTGTAATGGTAAGTAGGCTGAAGTACAAACACTGAATTGCAGTGTAAATATTGTAACAAGTTAATTTCCACTGTTATTGCAAAACACTTGTGATGAATTCCTTTTTTATCTATGGTCCTTCAATTCTTTAAGCACATATAGCAGTGACTTATAAAATACCTTCAAATACTCCTAGTAAACAATTTTCTTTTTCAAATTAATTTGTAGAAGGCATGAAGGAAGAACCTGAAGTGCTCTTTGAGGAACTGCTTGAGAGGGCCAAAGCTGGAGAAGCAAAAGCACAAACAGAGGTAATTATAGATGCTCTTTGTCCAGTCTTGTTTGTTCTTAATTCCATAAATAGCACTGCCTGCTGCAGAGCTCTCTCTCTCCTTTAGTCAAATTTATCTGTTTTGATGTTCAAGTATCCAAAGAAAGGTTATGCAAAATGGTTTCTCTGTCTTCAGAAATGGTGCTTGCATGGGAGTGTTACTGGCTTCAGGTCTAATTCTTGAGTAAGCCTTTAAGACACACATGAAAATGGGGAGGATAGGCTGAGAGTATGGAGAAGGAACAGAACTGCTTTTGCTTACTTCTTGAAAGGGTGTACCAGAGTTACTTTGAAGGTGTGCAGCTAAAAACTGTTAAATGGCGTTGGTTCAGTACTGCACTATATACAAAGATACCAGAACTCTTGGGCTGGATTCTGTGGAAGAAACTGTACCCTTCTGGTCCTTTAGCAGGGGCAGAGCTTGATTGATGTTTTGCTCTCATAACATTTCTTGGTTTAACAAGGACATTTTAGAAAAGAAGCCCCTTGTTTGTTGAAATTTAGCTATGTTTACTTGCCTAATGGCTGATAGAACTGAATTAATAGTAGCAGTTCTGTCCCTCTATGTATCAGCACTTCAGGTATCCCTTAGGCTTTAGAAAAATCCTACCAATTTTCCACTGCATCCCATTACGTGGTGTATTCATCTAGTATAGATAACTTCACGTTGTTTAGAAGGGGTTTAATTGGCTTAACATGGTTAGTCTTTAACACAAGCATTCTTCTCCAGCCTCAGTTTTGATGGCAAAAGGGAGTGATTATGTTCTCCTATACACACCTTGGTGGTTTGGGTTTTTCCCAAAGACTGCTACTTTTTTTACAAATTGAAATAAGATGAGGGGATGAGAAGGAAATCCTTTTACAGCAGGTTAAAAAAGGCAATACCAAGCTCTGTCCCCACTCCAACTCAACTTGCCTGAGGGGCACACTGTCCTCGGACCTGTAACCTGAGACAGAAACAGATTCCTCACCTTTGAAACAGCTGGTGGCATTAAGCAGGATGAAGCTTTACCCTTGAGGGGATCACTGCTGTAAAATCCACATTTTGGCCCCATTCCTGCACACAAAAGCAAACCCCATCAATACTCCTTCTTGTTGAGTAAGAAATGGCTTAAGTAATCTAAGCCTATGATGTGTGCATATGTATGAACATAAATTTTTATTTTCCCTCTATCCTTCTCAATTCATTTTGCCTGCATTCCCTCCCTTGAGCTCTCCAGATGTGTACTCTTTCTATTCCCACACAATGATAGGACTCTTGTCATAAGATCCAGCAGACAATTTTCTTTCAGTTTATGCAAGAGATGTTGAGATACTGGAATGTGTCCAGAGGGGGGCGACAAAGCTGGTGAGGGGCCTGGAGCACAGCCCTGTGAGGAGAGGCTGAGGGAGCTGGGGGTGTGCAGCCTGCAGAAGAGGCTCAGGGCAGAGCTCATTGCTGTCTACAACTACCTGAAGGGAGGCTGTAGCCAGGTGGGAGTTGGTCTCTTCTCCCAGGCAACCAGCAGCAGAAGAAGGGGACAGAGTCTCAAGTTGTGCCGGGGAAGGTCTAGACTGGATGTTAGGAGGAAGTTCTTCACAGAGAGAGTGATTGGTATTGGTATGGGCTGTCCAGGGAGGTGGTGGAGTCACCATCCCTGGAGGTGTTCAAGAAAAGACTGGATGTGGCACTTAGTGCCATGGTCTAGTTGACTGGATAGGGCTAGGTTGGACTGGATGATCTTGGAGGTCCCTTCCTACCTGCTTGATTCTATGATTCTGTGCTCAGGGTGAATTGGCAGCCCCAAAAGGATCCCCAAATACAGTTATTTCTTTTCTGTGCAATCAGATTCCTAATGACTTGAGGAAAGGGAATTCAGAGGTTTTAGAACCTCCCCAAAAAATATCTCTTCTCTGTTGTTGGAAATAGATGATCTTTGAGGTCCTTTCCAATCCAAACCATTCTATGAGTCTATGAATGCATCCCTTTAGAATTGATTAGGAAAACTTGTTTTTATTTTGCACCCTGGTTGCAGTAGGAAGCTAGGATGGCACTGTTGTATTGTTTGCTGGTAGCTAGAAAATCAGACACAAGAAATCACTCAATTCACTGGCTTGTAGTTATTACTATGAGGTTATTCAAAAAAGCCCTGTATTGACTGTGGAAATAAATGCACCAAGTGGCTGTCAACCTGCATTACCCTAGCTTCATGTAGTTTCTTATTGAGAAATAGCTGTGCAGCAATTATGTAAATGGGACACCCACAGCTGGGATTCTATAATGGAGAAATGGCAGCTCTGTGTGTGGAGGATCTCTGCAAGGGGACTGCTTGAGATAACCCTGGTTAGCAAGGCTGACAGGTGAGAGCAGCCTTTGGAGAAGTACAATATGAAAGTCTGTGCTGTTACCAGCTATGACTTCATTTCACCATGGAAAAGAGAAAATCCCACATCACTGCAATGACAAATCTAAGTTTAATACCTTTTCTTATCACTTCTTCCTCCTTTGATTGCTGTAGGCCAGAGCTTTGCAGTCATCTTCAGGTGGCTTTGTGCGGGAACTTTGCTATGGCAGTGTAATGTGGCTGTCACACAGGGCATGTTTAGAGGGAGCTGGCAGATGCTCCAGGAGTATTCTGCAGAAAGCCTTGACTTCTGTTACAGAACACAGAGGTGGCCTTTTTTCCACTACCAAAATGTTTAATATACACAAGAGCTTGTAATTCTGTAATCAAAATTAAGGCAAAATGTTTTTCTGGGTGCTTAAATTTTTGAGATGTGTTCTGTAGAGGTTGCTGGTTGGGTTTTTTTGGAAAGAATAGATGATTAACTTTCTTAGTGTCACTAGCATCAGGTTACTAAACTTAATTTTTGTGTTTCTAAAACAAGGCTGACAGTGATGTCTGGCTGTTGTTATGGGAGGGGAAAAACGATCAAGATACCTTTTACAGTTAAAGAAAACTTTTAACACCAAGAGCTGTACCTGGTTCTGCTAGATGCCTGAAGAAAAACGGCGACTGATGCAGTGAGCTGGCCAAATGTGTTGTCATTCTGATTTGCTTCTAGTTCTGGAAACTGATCTTTCCCTGCAGAAGATCAACTTACAGCAATGTTCCTTACTACTAGGAGCAAATGTTTTGACCTTTTGTTCAAAGAGAATTTGTTCTAGCCGAGTACCAGAGAGTGGGAGGAGAGAGACAGAGTAGGGTGTATTTCAGTAATTGAAGGAGTTCTGTTCCTTACTTATTCTAGGTGGGGAAACACTTCTTAAGATTAGCAGAAGAGGAGGATGAAGAACTTAACAGTTGTAGTGCTGTTGACTGGTTCATCCTTGCTGCTAAGCAAGGTCGAAGAGAAGCTGTCAAACTGTTGCGTAGGTGCCTGGCAGACAGAAGAGGTATGGGTCTCTGAGATTTCATGCTTGCTCTTCCCACTTTATCTGAATTAATCCTACATTCATTTTGACACTCAAGAGGGGTTAAAATATGATGGGGATGTGAATGGCAACAGTATCTTGGTAGCGGCTAGCAGCCTGTTCGAACAGGTGATCTAAAAAGCATTAATTGCTGATACTGCTTGTAACAGCAGTTACAGTAATTATTTGCTCGAATTCTTTCATGGAATTCGTGCCTGTTCTTCCCCCTTCTCACTTTTCATTGAAACTTCTTTTCTTTGACGGTGAAGGTCGTATATAACCACACACCACCTATGTATCCGCTGTTGTTTCACTCTTGCCCCTCTCCAACCTCTCTCCTAATTGGTCTTTTTTCAGTGTCTTCTCCCACTTTAACCTCTTCCTTCATGTTACTTCCCACACTTGCAGTGGTCTCCTCTCATCTGCCAACTACCTGAACTCTCAAATACAGAAAAGAACGAAAAAGTAATCCACAACTTTCATTAAATTCTTGTGGCCTTTTACATGCCATCTGTGTACCACCTTTTGCCTGAAATGCTGTACTTCAAAAACTGAAGCAAGCCTTAAGGATAATGCATGTCATGCATGGTCTTTGAAGCACAAATTAAATGAGGAAGGTGATTAGATTTTAATAAGAGGTGGGCACAGAAAGTCATCTCAGTGACTTACATAGATGGTCAAGATTGCATGAAACTTGACAAGTTCCAGATGAGACACAGCAAAAATAAATTGTGGGCAAATCTGTTATTTCTGTGTGGTGTGGGATAATAGTGTGTAATGTATTTTCCTTTTTTAAAGGCATTACTTCTGAAAATGAGCAAGAAGTGAAAAAGTTATCATCTGAGACTGACTTGGAGAGAGCTGTGAGGAAAGCTGCCTTGGTCATGTACTGGAAATTAAACCCAAAAAAGAAGAAGCAATTAGCGGTGTCTGAACTATTGGAAAATGTTGGGCAAGTTGACACTGAAGGTTTGTTTATGAACTGATTCATGGTATTGGTAAAATCCAGGCATACAGGCAGAATACAGCTGGAAACCTGAAAAACAATCAGGCTTGAGACAACAATAAATATGATACTTAATTAAAAATAACTCTTAAAGATTCTAATTATCTTTCAGTAACTGTTCTCTGGACCAGTATAGTTCAAAAAGGCCTGCTTGGCAGCTCCTGCTGTAGATTGTGACTCAGTTAAACATTCCTTCAAGTAGCCAAATATTAAAAATAAATTCATTTGACACTTGCTGTCCTTGGAATATAAATCTTTTATCACTTTGCTGTGAGATTTGCTAGTTACTATTCTTTTTAGTTTTATCTCTTTCTAAACAGTCATCCCTGTGATATCTTCCTAGGATATTTCAATTTACAAACCAGCCTTCAAGACACCTGGCTCATTGCCATTACAGCAGTATATATTAGCTGTGCCAATGCTGTTCCTGTTTCTGATACAGTAAGAGGAATATAGAAGGCTGTGTAGCCACCTTTATATGTCTGTTTATCTTGTCCTGACTTGGAGGAAATGCCATTCTCCAAATACAGCAGCTTGAAGAACACTCCAGTTATTGTTCAGTCACTGCAATTGATTGTTTTGACTTTCCAAAACCTTCTATTTCTTGAACCAGATGGTGAGAAGCAACCTGGCCCAGTCCCAAAGTCTGTGCAGAAGCAGAGGAGAATGCTGGAGCGATTAGTGAGCAGTGAATGTGAGTGCACAGTGCTGCTTTCAGTCTTGCCTGTGATTGATTTTTGGTTTCTGTTTTGTGTCACTGAGCAATTTTTGTGCTGCCGGAGTGAGAACATGTAGCGGGTTTGGATTGCTGGAAACTGATAATATTGATTTATTATATGTGCAAAAGTAAATAACTTGCAGAAGACATCGCCGTTACAGTCACCTGGTCAGTAATTAGTGTGCTAATGAATGTCATTTGTTAATTTGGTAATCTTGACCTTTCAGCACTTCAGTCTATTCAGAAAAAAAAATAAAATTGCACTTTGATTAATTTTGTTGTAGTTCTGAACTGTAGTAAGCTTTCTGATTACAGTAGAGGAATTAATTATGCAACAATTTAATGCAGAAAGATCCTTCATTCTATTTGTCTTGCTTCTGTTTGCCTTTCCCTTATAATTAATGTTTGTCTTTTTGTGTTTGGTCAGGATTTGCTGTGGGAAGAATGCCTCATGATATTTCTTTCACAACTTAGGAGACATGTAGTTCACCTAGTAGGATGGGTTACACCACTCAACACACATAGGGTCAGATTTTTAGCCCCAGATCTGTGAGTTTTGTGAGATATGTGAGGTTGAGTTCGTGGCTTGGAACTGAAATCAGGTTTATCTTAGGCTTTCGTACCTAATAAATGCTAATAAACTCCTGGGCCTTTAGGAGAAAAGTCAAATTGTTACATTAAGAAAATTAATTATAACCAATGAAATGTTACCTGACAGAAGACTTGAACAATCATTGTTGGGGGAAATGTCACTTTCTTGAAATAGGTCATTTGAAATAGTTCATGTACAGTTTAGATTGGTTCTTGAAGAGCATTTCTAAATGTCATGCATGTAGCAGATTACTTGCTACTACATCTGTAGTTGAGTATGTGTTGTCTGTGGGTTAGTGAGCCAGATCTGGGTGTCTGGCAGGTTTAAACTCCATGAAAGATTAGATTTACATTTCATTAGGTCAGCTTGGCCTTTACCTTCAGGGATTGTGTTGATTATGCAGGTGACTTCTGAGGATAACATTCATAAGAGTGGAGTTTAACCACAGAAGTAAAAGAGGAGAAGGCCTACATGCCTCTGAAGAAGAGAGTAGCTTGTGGGAGTGTTGTGGGGACCAAACTTTTGCTCCTATCAAAATTTCTGTGAGAGTGGTCAGCTGTTCTTGTGCCTTGTTTGCCACTTGTGGAAAGCCAGAAATAGTCCTTTAGGGGTAAGACTATGATGTTTCATTGTCCAGTTGCTGTAAGGGCTCATTTGAGCTATGTTGCTTTGGTACTTAGTGAATGACACTGATTTTCCTTCCACCCCTTAGCTGAACTGGCCATGTGCTGGTAGAGCATGAGTGCAAAGTGAGTCGTTTTGTTCTGGATGTTCCAATAATTCAAAGAATATCAGAAAAGGAACTGGCAAATTTTTCTTCTTTTTTTTTTCTTTCTTTTTTAGGCTTAAATGGCAAATAAAATAACAGAGTAAATGAAGCTCCATGTAAGCGTAGGCAGAAATTGATGTGCATATTTTCCTTCTCCTCCGGCGGCCGGGGGAGGCAGGGGAATTTGTCATAACTACGCTGAAGGAAAAAAATACGAATTATAAAGTAGAATCTACAACATAGGCTTTTTATATCAATTTAGGAGACACGTGGCTGACAAAATACTAATAACACTTAAAGACCAAAAAAGGGTTCATCGAACACTTAAAGCAGGAGTTGAGCTGTTACCTCTTCTCTGGAGAGCTGTCATCTTCTCATGGGTGAACAAGACAGCTGTTACTCTCTAGAATTTTCTTTGTGATCCACTGAGTTTCTCCAATTATCTTACCAGCAGGAGATTCTTCCTTCAGTTTTAAAACATTACCAGTATTTGGAAGATGATTTTTTTAAGCCAGATAGGTGCTCACAGATATCTGTCCTCAGTGAAGGTACAAACAGGAGATCAGCGTTGACTTTGTCAATGGACAGTTATTGTGTGTCTGAGGGTGTACCTGTCATTACACTGGATAGGCCATCTATAGATAGCAAGGTAGTAACTCTTTTCTTGTCGGGATGTCCCATGGTCCTGTAAATGTGCCGTTAAAGATTTTTATTGTTGAGGTTCTAACTGTGTCTACTTGCCAATTCCACACCAAGAATTTCGTCCCAAAAGGACCGTAAGTGTAGGCTGGATCTTAAGAAGGATTTCTTCCATATGAGGACTGTGGGACTCTCAAACAAGTTGCCCAGGGAGGTTGTGGATGCCTCCTTCCTGGGGATGTTCAAGGCCAGGTTGGATGAGGCCTTGAGCAGCCAAGTTTAGTTGTGACATGTCCCTGCCTGGGACATTGGAAGTTGGAGTAGATGATTTGTAAGGTCCCTTCCAACTTAAACCATTCTGTGATACATTTGGTATTAGGCTTGATCTAAACCCCACCAAGACTGCTAAGGAGTCTCGCTTACTTCTTTATGCAAGCAATGTTGCCCTGCAGTCTGAATCATAAGAATAGTCAGCAAAAATAAATCCTTTCTTTTTGTGGGACATACAGGTTCATGCAGTGAAGGGAGCAGGGAGTAAAAGATCAAGCAAGAGGTAACATCCATGTTATGAAATTAAAGCAAAAGCTAGATTGCAAACTGCTGGTTTTCTGTTGAACTTCTAACATCCATCTCATATAGCAGATATCTTGATGAAACTCCTTTATTTTGTTCTGTCTCTAGTGTTTTCAGTATAAAATACTAATATATTTATATATAATTTCTGTCAATGCAGCATTAAAAAAAAATAATGGGCTGAAACCTGCTAATCCCCCAACTTTAAATTTAGTGAAACAGTTCAGTCTTCTGTCTAGATAGAATCTCAAGCTAGTATTAAGCAGCCCAGCTTTCCTAGCTTTGTGTCAGCTGACTAGCTAAACTTACTGCGTAGGAGATGTGTTACAGATTTTTGTCATTCTCCTCTACAGCAGTGTCATTTCCTTAAAAGTTGCAGTTAATTATCCTTCTTTACAAATGGCATCAAGCTTTTCTGCCATAGAAACCAGCTAATCCATGCTAATGTAGGGAGCTGGCTGTGAGAAGTTGGAAGATGTGTATAAATCATCTGCCTTGCAGCATCCCTTGACTTCTCAGAAGTAATCTTATGCCTTGCTTCTGCTCACAGAAACAGATAAGGAACTCCCAGGGCAGTGATAAATTTTGTCTGTGTACAACTGAGCATATTTGAGTACTGCCTATCTGTTTTAGATCACAATTGATACAGTTTGGGAGAGGTCCTTTGTGTAGCCACATGGCATGTTAAATGAATACATTCCAATGCACATTGAGTCTTGCAGATTGTAATAATTGGATATTCCACATAATGATGCCTGCAGCTTCTGGACTCAAAGATGACTGAATGCCAAATTGGAAGTCACTTTTTCAATTCACAGCACACAGATCATTCATTATTGCTCCTGTACAATTCTTCAATATGACTGCAGTTAAAGGTTACTCTGAAGAAGTTGCTAAAGATATAACAGGCTTTGATTTAAAATTGTGTGACCTAATCCAGTGTAGTCTTTTTTTCTCCTGGAATACTTGCAGATAAGCTCTGCATTCACTCATTTTGTTCTTCTACGTAATAAACTTATCTATTGGTCTGACAAGATTTAGAGGACTTATACACTCCTGACATAAGCAGCTTGTTATTTTCAGTCCAGAACTGAGAACAAGTTGCAAGATAAGCCTGTGTTGTCAGTACTTCAGTTTTTGAAGTTCAGAGTACACCTTCCTTAAACCAGGAGAGAAAATTAATATTCCAACTCATAATCAGTACAATGTCATAGTGATACTATTTACTCAAAGTCTTCTTTTTTATCTTTTAGCTAAAAAATTTATTGCTTTGGATGACTTTGTTGAAATTACCAAGAAGTATGCAAAGGGAATCATCCCATCTAACCTAGTTGTGCATGAAGAGGAAGATGAGGAACTGGCAGGGAAGACTCCTGAAGAGTTACCCCTGCGACTGAAGGTAAAAAGTTAACACTGAGCAGGTTGCTGAAGGGCTCTGAGCTTACACATTTCAGATAAGACAGAGCTCACTTGCACTTGACTCTCAAAGCTGATCGTTTGTCTATGTATGTCAGTTCGAAAATCATTGCCACAGTTTCTTTTTTGGACTGGACAGTTTCATATATGTGAGTCATATATTTAGGAGAAAGGGATAATGGCTTTTCCTGGAAGATGGTAATCTACCTTCATTACATCTCAGTCAGGATTTAAATGTCTCTGCCATAGCTGCCATATTTTTATTACAGGTGTTATTATATGCTTCATATCTCTCTTGTTTAAACAGGAGCAAGCAGGTGGGAAAAATTATCCACAGCTATGAGATGTGAAAAGGTTATATTCTGAAGGAACTCAAGAATGGTGGAACTGCCTTTTAGTGGTCTTTTGTAATGATAGTCTAGGTAGTCAAAGAAAAGAAAATTAAGGTGCATGCACTCGACACTGGTGTAAATTTCAAACAAGCTAAGGAGTTTTCTAGCTGCTCATGTGAGAGCTCTTGTTGTGATTGTCATTTTGTTGTTATCCTGTGGGTAGGAGTGAAGATATAAAAGGAGAATGAGGGGTATCTCTTAGTGTTCTTTTGAATAAATAGGACTCTGAGGAGATGCATTTACAAAGAATGACAGGGATGCTTTTGATTAAAAAAATAGGAAAATGGTGCACCTCTCTATTGATCCTCTATAAAGTGTGTAGTTGGTCATAGGGATTGTTCAATCCACCAATTCTTCTGTTGGAGCAGATGATTTCTGAGGTCCCTCCTAACCTAAGCCATTCTATGATTCTTTTGTCTGGTAGCTGTGCTGGAAAATGCTGCATAAGACAGAATTGTAAGATCCTAAACAGTTACTGGTGGGGAGTTAAAAGAACCCCTAAACATGTAGTAGTTATAGCTAAAGATGTTTCTGCTCCTTCCGAACCAAATTTTGACAGCTGCACCCCTAGTTCTTTGGGAGAATTGCTCTAAAGATAAACCCCAGCTGTAAAGATCTGTATGTGCACATGACTCATGTGCACCATTTCCTGCAGTGTGTGTGTGCATATCAGAATGTACAGCACAGTCCATGCAGAAAAGTGGCAGAGTTAAATACTTTAAAGCTATTCACAGCTCACGTAATGACTTAAAGTAGTGCAGGACTGCAGCCACATAGTTTATCTTCGGTATGAAGTTAGCAGAGCAGAATATTTGACTAGGAAGCCATTTAATTATAGGTGTCAAAGGTAATGAAATACATCTTTCCTGAAATCAAAATCGCCTCTGAGCTGCATCTGACTGAATTAATCAGAAAAGAGCTAATAATCTCAGACAAAGTAATCTCATTTTATCGACAACCTTCATCTGAAATACAAATCTCTTCCTGTCAGCTGAGCTCACTGCTTCAGCTGAGAATATCTGTGATTTAAAGATACAAAACTGCTGCTAATAAAATGCTTCTTTCTGTCTTTGCAGGTTGTAAAATACCCGCTCCATGCCATCATGGAAATCAAAGAATACCTTATAGATCTGGCATCCAAGGCAGGAATGCATTGGCTGTCTACCATTGTTCCAACACACCATATCAACGCTCTCATCTTTTTCTTCATCATCAGTAATCTGACAATTGATTTTTTTGCCTTCATTATTCCATTAGTCATATTCTATTTGTCCTTCATTTCTATGGTGATTTGCACACTGAAAGTTTTTCAGGACAGTAAGGCTTGGGAAAACTTCCGCACTCTGACTGACCTGCTGCTTCGTTTTGAACCAAACCTAGATGTTGAACAAGCTGAGGTGAACTTTGGGTGGAATCACTTAGAGCCATACATTTATTTTTTGCTCTCGGTGTTCTTTGTCATTTTTTCCTTCCCTATAGCAAGCAAAGACTGTATACCATGCTCAGAGTTAGCCACCATCTCATTGTTCTTTACAGTGACAAGCTACATGAGTTTAAGCACATGTGCAGAACCTTACACACGGAGGGCGCTGATAACTGAGATAGCTGCAGGTTGCTTATCCCTCTTGCAGGTATTACCTGGGAATTTTGGCTTCTTGAAATTCTTGGGTAAAACCTTTTTTACTGTTCCTGTAGGCCACTTCTTTGTGATGAATGTAAGCATCCCATGCCTTCTGTTTTTGTACTTGTTCTATCTTTTCTTTAGAATGGCACAACTACGGAATTTTAAAGGCACCTACTGCTACTTGGTCCCGTACCTGGTCTGCTTTATGTGGTGTGAGTTGTCTGTGGTCATTCTGCGGGAGTCCTCTGGCATTGGGCTCGTTCGTGCATCCATAGGTTACTTTCTGTTTCTCTTTGCGCTCCCAGTGCTGGGCGTGGGCGTCGCAGTGATGTGTCTCATCCATTTCATTAAGTGGTTTTTGTCTCTGGAGCTCATGAAGATTGTAGTGACTCTGGTTTTGTGTACTGTTCCCTTGCTCTTCCGATGGTGGACAAAAGTTAACTTCTCTGTGGTGGAGATGGTTAAATCCCTCACTCGGAGCTCGATTGTGAAACTCATTCTGGTGTGGATTACAGCTGTGGTGTTGTTCTGTTGGTTCTATGTGTATCGGTCGGAGGGGATGAAAGTCTACAACTCCACTTTGACATGGAATCAGTATGCTTTTCTCTGTGGACCACGCTCCTGGAAGGAGACCAACATGGCACGTACTCAGATCCTGTGTAGCCACCTGGAAGGACACAGAGTGACGTGGACTGGGCGGTTCAAATATGTGCGGGTGACTGAGATCGACAATAGCGCAGAATCTGCGATAAATATGCTTCCTCATTTTATTGGGGATTGGATGAGGTGTTTGTATGGTGAAACGTACCCCCTCTGTGACCCCAGAAACGTTACACTGGAGGAGGAAGAGTTGTGTCGCCTCAAGTATCTGACCAAGCACAGCTGCCACATGAAAATGTTTGATCGATACAAATTCGAGATAACTGTGGGCATGCCTTTCAGCAGCAAAAATGGAAGCAAGCCTATAGAGGAGGATGATATAACCAAAGATATTGTGCTGAAGGCAAGCAATGAGTTTAAAAAAGTGTTGTTGAACTTGAGGCAAGGAAGTATAATTGAATTCAGCACCATTCTGGAGGGTCGTCTTGGCAGTAAATGGCCTGTCTTTGAACTGAAAGCAATCACTTGCTTGAATTGCATGTCTAAACTCCTACCTGCAGGGAGGCATGTGAAAATAGAGCATGACTGGAGGAGCACAGTGCATAAAGCCATTAAATTTGCTTTTGATTTTTTCTTCTTCCCATTCCTGTCAGCTGCATAACGAGCTCTCGTGTTGGTTCAGTGGTGTCTTCGGTGTGCGCTGCATTTACACTACCAAAGGTTTGGCTTCTCTAAAGGTAAAAAAACAAACAGAAAATCCCCACCTCTGCAGCAGTGCTCCAAATGTGTGGTGATGTAGAGCATTGAGTTTTGTAAGTGTACACACTGTATGCTGACCTTACACCCTGTATGACTGAAGTCTCTATGCTGGTTCAAGATTATAAATGAATGCAGGGAGATTGCTGCTGACTAATTGCATGGAGACTCTTTTGTCCACAGTGGATAGGTATTTGCCTGTGGTACGACACTAGATGCTTCACTTGATGTTAAAAGCACTTTACTCTTCAAATATTTACAACCTGCCCATTAGTATTTTCACAGGTATGATTTAGAGTAGGTAGCTGACAAGAGCTTGTGTTGCCTGTATTGCTTGTATTTATTTGGTGTTTCCTACAAAAGAAGGTCATCTTATAGCTAGTACCTGGTGGTGATGTCTGCGTATAGAATTCAGTGCTTCACTGTTTATCCAGCAAATAGTGACTCTGAACCTATTTGAAAGGGCACACCATTTCACACCCCAGCAAGGCTGCAAAAAGCCCTTAAGCTTCCTTTTTTTGCATCAACACTCTATACAAAATTTGCTGTTTGTTCTGACTGGTTATGAGAGCTACATATATATGACACTAAGGTGTGATCCATGCTGGTGTGTGAAGGAGAAACAGAGTCAGGCTGGTATTGAGATGGTGCCAGTAACAGACAAGCCAAAGCAACTGAAAGTCTACAGCAGAAACTGAACTATAGTGTTTGTTTAATGATTTGTATTGTGCAAATAAACTTAAAATACAAACTTGAACTCAGTGAGTGCAGCATTTGTTCATTATGCTTAGACATTGTGAGCAGTTGTGTGTGTTGCACTGATAGCAGAAAGTTCAGAAAGCTTGAAGTGTTCTGGTGTGAAGAAGTTTCATTTAAGCATGAGGAGGAATTTTTTCACTGTGAGGGTGACAGAACAGTGGAACAGGCTGCCCAGGGGGGTTGTGGAGTCTCCCTCTCTGGAGATATTAAAAACCCACCTGTTCCTGTGTGATCTGGTATAGGAGATCCTGCTCTGGCAGCAGAGGGTGGACTTGGATGAGCTTTCAAGGTCCCTTCCAGCCTCTGACATTATGTGATTCCGTGAGATACTCCAAGTTGTATTTCACATTATTACAAGCTGTCAGTAGAATCTAAGTAGGCCAGGTGAAGGTTATTGTAGCTCTGAAATCTACAGGTACTGCTTACCCCAGCTTTGACTGTCACTTGCTACCATTTTTGGTCTCTGGGTAACTATCGCACAGACACTTCACTCTCCTTCCCTGCCTGGTCCTCTGATCCTGCAGTAGATTCTTTTTGCCTTCACACATCAGTCATCACTGAAGGTGTGGAGAAGCATTAGCAGTAAGAACTCTTGATAGAAAAGGCAAATTCTGGGGCAAAAGGAGGTGTCTGGATGCACTCCAATAATGAGCACCCTCTTGAACATCACCCTGGGCTGCAGCAGGGACAAAGCTGCAATAAGCCAAGCCAGGAGTTGAGGAAGCCTCTACCATCCAAAGCTGCCTGAGCCCATCAGATCTATGAAAGGGGACCATGCCTGCTGCGTGTTTTGGGTTTTGAAAACTGTCAACCGTTTTTCCATCTGGAGGAAAGAAATGGTCTAAGGTAGGAGGTAAGTGCAAGCTTTGCCAGTTTGGCTTACCCGATCCCATTTTGGCTGTAAGTAACCCAAATTTTGCACTTTCTTCCCCTTTTGTTAGAACAACCATAAGCTCTTCGTAAATATCTAAAGAACTTCTTTCTAGCTCTGAAATTTAAGCAGAAAAATGCGGAGTTTTTTTCTATATACATAATAGTGAAGCTGCCAATGTTTCTCAGGAGAAAAAAAAAACCAGTTGTGGTGTTTAGAACTGTTAAAAAACTTTCTGTGTTTAGCTGTTGCTCTTTGCATATCCTGAAAAGGACAAATTGAGTGAAACCAGATTTGGGAAATCTTGCAAGAAAAGGGAGAATGTTTTAATCTCTTTAGAAAGAGTTGCCTTGTAAAATGAGACAAAAGGGTTAACCCAGGTGCCTCAGTTCCCATCTGTAATAATGTTGTTATGAGACTTGACTCCTACAAATCTGAGACTTCCAGTTCAGCCTTTCTTGAAGGAATTATTAGGGCACATTGGTGTATAACCATTATTATATTTGCAAACTTAGAATTATTAGACAAAGTGCTCTAGTTCCTCGGAGGAGAGGAGCTCCTTCAAGGTTATTGGTCAAATTTCAAGTCATACCATTCCCCTTCATGCACTGATGTGAGAAAGAACCCCTAAATCAGCCAGATCCTGGAGAAAAATAATTTGTGTGCTCTGTAATGACAGGTTAATGGGGACAGTTGAGTTTGTCAGATTCTTCGTCCCAACAGAGGTGGGAAGTGTTGACCAGTAGCACATAGGATGTCATTTTCGGCTCTTGTGTGTATCTGAAAGGGAAAGAGGAGGTAAATTTGACTTCAAGACCTTTAAGTAATGCCCTCTGATGCTAGTTCTCAGGTGTTCATGATGCTTTTCAAGTTTTATGGCAAAAGAGGACACATTAATGGTAACATGATGGATAGGTGTTCCATTTTCTTGTCGGTCTAGTGCTTGGCATTCTGAAACCTTTAGCAAATAAAGCTCTTCTTTCCCAGTCTTATCTTAGTTGACAAGCACAAAATTGCTAACACTTAATAAGCAATTGCAATTCCAGGCAAGGTGTTTTTGCAAAGGGTGCTTCTATCTTCTTCACATCTTGCGAGCAAGCAGAGCACAAGATAGCTTTGTTCCTCTCATGTGCCACAGTTCAATATTCCAAATCAGTCTTCCAGACTGGAAAGGAGAGAGGCAGACCAGCAGCTGCTGTTAATTATTCAATTAATCCTACATTTATGATTTTCTTACTCAGTTTTGAAGATGAGATGAATTACAAACAGTTCCAAAGATAGGTGCCCCTTCCCTAGGCAGATAATTCCATATTTTGAATTAGTATTAATTAGCTGAAGAGGAGGAGGATACTACATGGCTATTGACACATCTAAATTGAGTTCAGCTGTTCTACCATAAGCTCGGCTTTAGCATTTAGAACATACAGAATTTAAAGTAAATATTCATTATTTTAATTTCATCCTCAATGTAACATGCAGAAGTACTGCTTGTTCTCCAAACTGGTACATTCCTTCATAAGAAAAACAACAAAACACATATAGAAAATCTGAATAATGTAAGAGCCCACTCTGTCATGACTAAGAGCCTCTTGCAGCAGGCAAGATTGGGAAGAGTTTATACTTTGCCTTTTGCTCAGTTCGTTCAGGGGAGGGAATCAGCAGATCTGCAGGAGTTGCATGGTTTTATTGCCTAAACCTAACTGGTCTGCTCTGAAGTGGCAGAAAACAGCTATTAATCAGTTATAAATTGGCTTCCATTGTTTGTGATAATGAGATAGAGTTGGGGTACCACAGTGCATTCTTACATTGCTGCACAGCTGGTGAACTTGAGCCCTTGACATGCAGTACTGTGCTACCTTCCAGGGCACACCCATGTCTGTCTGCCTGTTGGCTTCTCCCTTTCCACTGAAAAAGGCAAAAGAAGCTCCAGATTTGTGAGTATTGAATACTATTGGCGTCCATTGTGGCCTTTCAGGATGAGGGTTGTGCTCAGTAACAAACGGAGGAGGTGAAAAATCCACAGTGAGGTGACAGTAGCTCCTGCCCAGGACAGCAAAGTGTTTTAACGGTGATGGGATCATCAGAGGATCTCTAATACTCACAGAAGATGCTAGGCTATACAGCACTATCTGGAGGTCTCTACTCCTGGCCAGGAGCCCCGTTTCACAAGTAGGTACTTAGCATGGGCTGCGTGAAGGTTACTGAACAAGGCACAGTGGGGAAGCAGCTTAGCAATTGCATAACGAATGCTGTTTGCCCCGAAACCTGCCCTTGGCAGGGAGATTGTAACTAGGTGATCTTTAAGATCCCTTCCAACCTTTTATGAGGCCCACAGCACCAAAGCTAGAGAAAAAAGCTTTCCTGGAAGGACTTGCAATTTGCCCTAAGTGGAGACTTACCCCACCCTCTGAGCTCTTGCTGTACAGACTCTGGAGCTGTGGGAGTGCTTGAACCCTATGCTCTGGCACGAAACGCTTGCATCCTTCATAGCTCCGTCCAAGGTATGAGGTTGGGCAATTCACAGCTCGTGGTGCAGCTCCTGCAGTTCCAGGTGAGTTCTTGTGTTGTTGGCAGTGCATCTGCTCTGATCCCCACTCTCGTGACAGATGATACTTCTTAACCTTGTTCTGGAATCTTGTAATTACGTGGTTTTTAAGAGAAAGTTCTGTGAGCTGAAAATTACACTTTATTTTAAATCCCTTCATTTTGTAGCTTCATTTTGATTGGCATTTTGTTAGTTGTGAGGTTGGATTAGTCATGTTGGTGACATCTGCACTGCCTTGATGGAGTTGTCAATGAATGATGTACAAAGGTAATTAAGGATTCACGTTTCCAGTCTTAATTACTGGCAGTGATTTAGCTCTCATCTGCAGTTTGGTGTAGGGTGCCAAAAGCATCACAGCATAAGTCATCAGCTGTTGATGAGCTACACTTGTTCAATGTGTTCTTTAACCAGAGAATGCAGTCCTAGGGAGTCTGACTACTGCTGTCCTCACTCGGGGTGCTGCCTAGCGATTCGATGTGCTTCGTGAACACTCAGACAGCACAGCTGTGTCTGCAGCCTCTGTCTGCTTGTTTGCTTTATCCGTGAAGCACTTCTTGTAAGGAAACGGTGCTTCCCGTCCTGGCACAGGGTACGTACGTGTCCTTTGGCTGGTGAGAGTCACCGGTGTGGTTTGGCTCCTGCGCCACCAGGTGGCACTCCAGCCACATGCTGCAGCTCCTCTCCCTCTGCCGCCGTCTCCAGAGGGCACCGCCAAGGAACAAAAGAATCAGGTTCTGTCTTTACTCCATTTCGCAGAGGAAATGCAGTTAGAAAAATCTTTTATGAATAATAAATGGCCATTTCTAGCCCAAATTTGCCACCGGTTATGGTGTTACAGCGATGGCTAGCCAAGTCATCGCTGCGCAGTGAATCTGCAAAGCAAGAGCATGAAACTGGAGAATTTTTTTTTCTTCTTTGTGCTAAAATCCTGTGCAAACGAACAGTATAGAAATGTGGCAAACATGTGAAACGTGGGGTCTGCCTGCTCTGCAGCTTTCTGATACAGTTCCTGATTCTAATATCTTTAAACAGAAATCTGACAGCATTGATCTGCATTGTTTGCCTCTCTTGTAGAGGGAGTGGTGACAACATGGAAACTTTGTGTTGTCCTGTGCCTTCATGTGCTAGATAGAAAACCAACCAACCAAAAAAAGCTACCAAACTAAAAGACAAAACAATAAGCCCCCCCCTCCATTATCAGAGCTGAAACCCTTCTGTTAACTTTGCGTTACCTGAACAGCAAGAAGGAGAGAAAGCCTGTGGCAGAGTTCAGTTACAACTTTGGTGGACGATGTGCTGCTTCTAAGGGCAATGTCAGCTGCAGCTCTTTCTTACAGCTCTTGCTTATTTATAGTGCAGCTCTGTATGCTATAAATAGATGCACAGGTTTGGGGAAAGCAGAAAGTTCATGCCAATATCATGCACCAGGTAAAGGCTGGTAGAGGCTCTGAAAGTCTGAGCTCTCATCTTTGGCAAATCAAACCGAGAGGTAACAGCAGGTTGTTAGAGAGGGTTTGTTCTAGTTTTGAGGATGGCAGGGATTTTCTGCGATAATGGCAAGCCTGGCATCAGAAAGGGCCTTGAAATTGTTGCTGTTAACCACGGGAGACAGCAGTGCTTGACAGCAGGAGCTGTGTCACACTAAATTAGAAAGGGCTTGAACCAAGCCCACAGACCCTGTAACGTCTCAGAAATCAGTGTGTGCTGCTCTCAGCATGGCCTGTCTTTATCTGAAATAATTTCTTCACTTTAAAGAGTGAGGCATTTCAACAAAACATTTCTTCTGTAGTTCCTTCTCCTGTTCCTCCTTCCCTATTCAGCCCTGGTGACAAGAGAGATGTTTCCACGACAACAAGCCATCCTGTTGCCTCAGGTGACAGTTTAACTTCAATAATCACTGAAAATGGCTTCAAACAATTCATTAGGTAATGGAAATGTTATTTTAATAGGGCTTAGATGCTTTGGAAGTGGTCTACAGGCCAAGTCAGGATGTGTGTCCTTGCATGAATACTCCACAAGCCCTCTAGTTAAAAAGAAAACATCGAGTTCAAAATATGTTCAAACCAAAGGGTGGAATGCAAAGCAAGTTTATTTTCTTTTGGCACTCGATTCTGTTCAGAACACATGTGGATAGGGAATATACTCAAGGAATTTTCCAACTTCACCACTAAGCCCAGGGCTAGGATGCTGTTTGCGAGCACGATCCTGCCCCAGTGCGAGAGATGGATGATGATGATGATGAAGCCAGCAAACAGCTTGGCAGTAAATGGATTTCGCAGTCTCCTCTTTACAGAAGCTGCTTTCCTGGAGTTATAAAGGGACAATAGATAAATCTCTCCTAATGCTGCTTCTAGTAGCACTTCCATTGATCTTCAGTCCTTGTTTTAAAAGTGAATCTCCATGGGAGTGTTTCAGTCCTACAGCCTAAAGTTTTTCTATTCCAGGGCAGCTCTTGTGCCATGCAGCTTAGGGGTCACACAGTCTTTAATCACAGGTGCCTACCTTGAGCACCTGCACATGCCTTATGTCACAGTTCTCATGGGCATTCTGACATCTGTAGAATTCCTTTTGTGTGTGTGGGGGGGGTGGTGTTTGTTTTGTTTATTTGGTTGGGGGGGAGATTTTTTTGTTATTTATGATATTAAATTTCTTCATCTGCGTCTGTGAGGCAAGAGCCCTTGGTTTTGCCCCACCCCTGCTTTTGGACGGTTCTCCCCACTTTTGCACTGTTCTATGTGAACTTGCAGGCTTGACAAGCTCTGGGATCCTTTGAGAGAGCCACCCGCGGCATCCAGACCGTCCCCTCTCAGACCGTTTCAGCAGCCGCCTTTCTGGCTGCCTCCCAGCCTGCTGCCTCCCAGCCTGAGGCACGCTAGCAGTTTTGGCTCCCCCCTGCCACTGCAAAGGCAGCATTGTTCCATGATCACTCCATTCGTGGAATAAGGGCTCAAAGAAGCCCATCTTGTATATGTTGGGAATGGAGAAGATTCCCTAGGGGTCACATTGGCAGGTGGATGTGCCTACAGTGGTTGTGCCCCTCCTGATGACTCCTGGAAGGGCCTTGTGCCTCCTGCATGGTGCTTGCCTCTTAGCTGGAGTGTTTTTAATTGAAGGTTTAAACAGTTAAACTCCCTTCTTAATGCATTGGTGGTTGCTAAGATACCATCTTTCTGATCCTGCAAATCTTCCACTGGAAGCACAGTGTATGGGCACATGGGGCCTTCTGACAGCCAGGAGACGGGAGATTATAGGGCACTTAACATTATGCTCAGAAGAAACTGCTGCTGCAGCCTGCAGAGGTTGCTGGTGGTGGTCCAGTGGTGGAAGACAATGGGATTTTAGTGACTTCCAGCCACTGGATGTGGCCCAAGGGGAAGGCTGAAGGCAGAACATGAGCTGTCATAGGATGAGGTGGAGAGAAAGGCAACGCAAGGACAACAGGTAGGCAGGCAGCATGGGGGCAGAACAGAGGGATAAGGCTGAGGAAAATCTTTCTGTCCCCTGCTTTAGATAGCTTCAGGCTGCAGTTTTCCTTCCTGAGCAAGAACTGCCTCCTCTGCTCCTTTGTAATGAAGGGTGAATCTCAGGAGAGCCTGGGTTTGACAGGCCAGATGTTACTTGGGGATAAACTGAGCAAGGAGCGATTTCTAGCAGCTTCAGAAAGGGATTAGGAGATAGATTTTACAAACTGCGCTGGATTTTGGTATGTTCATCAGCAGTATTGCAGCAGCAGCTCAACACAGCAAAATGTTTTCAAAAGCAGCCTAGCTGAGCCCTGCATGTTCACAGAATTTGTTGGGGAAGGTGGTCCAAAGTAAGTCTTTACCTGCTAAGGTTGCAGAGAATATTTTTAACACATTGACAAAGTGCAATTGATGTAGCAACATCTGACTGGGTTTGCAGATCAATAGCTGTGAGAAATGGAGAGTGCAGCTGTTCAGCTGAGAGAGGCGTTAGGGCAGATGTCAGAGGATGATAACTGACCTGGTAACGTTCTCCTCCCCACCTCCTCCACCACAATCTGAGGTGTGCATAAATTTACTGTAAGTAGCATCTCCTGTATTACAATGAGCTCACAATGCCAGTGTCTTTCCTATTTGTGGGAAGTCTCTGCTTCCTTCTGCATCTTCCCACTAAGGTGAGGAGCCTGGTCCAGGGCATCTAGCAGAGCTGTTGGAGGTGTTCAGTTTTCACCAAGAAGAAATTAAAGGATGAGCCTTGCCAGGGCTGGGATGCTGGCACAAATTATTGACAGTAGGGTCTCGTTCCAGTGTCCTGCTTGGGCAACACGTATTTTACAGGTAGAGCATAGATGAACACCACTCTCTCTTTACTCTAATCTGATGTCCTAATTCCGCTTTCAGTTGCTTATTACTTATTTACAGTGAATTTTTCTCCAGGGTTGTTCCTCCTGTTGGAGAACCGATGGGGATGCCACAGAAGGTAGGTTTCTGGAGCTCTCCAAGGTAAGTAATAAGAACATGCAGAGTTGGTATGACAATGAAAAGAATGGTTCAGTGTAATTGTTGGTTTAAGGATCTTGGCCTAGTCATTGACTGTTACCACTTGGCAAATGGCAAGGCAAGCCATTGACTTTACCTTGCCTGGCTGATCCAGACTCATGGCAGCTTTATAGCCGAGGGAACTGAAGAGCTTGCAGAGTCAGGTGCTGCACATGAAACAGCATGGACTAGATGTAGGACCTCTAACTGCCTTTATGTGAATCTAACCATCATCTTGCTTCAGAGAAGGAAAAAACCAAATTGCTTCTAAGCAAAGCTTTCTGATGGTGCACTCTGAAAGGAAACCTTACATGGATGGCAAAATGTCCTGTAGAGAATATGCAGACCACTTCATGGCTTCAAAAGCAAAGAAACATACCCTATCTCAAAGCATCTTATAAAATTAGGGCCAAGTTTTTGAATCTCACCCACTCCAGTCATCCTGTTGCCTTCTGAGAAGGTACCACATCAGCAAGATAAGTGAATTTGTGCTCTAATTTTAGACTTAATGCAATTTGCTGAGAGGACTGCAAATGGAAAAGGATTACTGTTGGGAGTGGGAGGAAATTGATGATAATAATGTTACTGAAAATTGGACATAGAAGGCAAATAACCCTTATACTTGCTCTCTTATCAGGGATTAATAGCCACAACCTCAGAAGGCTCCAAAGGACTTAACTCTGCCTGAAAGCGAGAGGACACGCTTCCTGCAGATGGCAGCAGGAGGGTCACGCCAAAAGCCTCCCTTTCCCGACCACCAAGGGTTAAATTGCTGCATGCAGCTACTAAGTATGCATGTGAAAAAATCAAAAGCATTTAGAGTTAGCCATCTGGCTCCTGCTCCTATTGGGATGGCAAGGGAAATTGGGAAGGTAAATAGTGTATTGCTTGACATGGTGATTTTCAGCTGAGCTCGCTCTCTCTTCAGTGCCTAGTCATATTTGTCCATCTAAATGAGTGGGATTGACTGTGTTGTCCCAAAAAAAAAAAAAACCTAGAGAAGGAGGAAAAAATAGCCTGTAAGCTCTGGGAGAGCTGTGCACAGCAACACACTGCCCAGCCTAACAGCTGAGGCAAATCTATTCTGGTTTGCAGCCAGAAAAAGGACTTAGCCTGTCAGTGTCTAACGCATGTGCTGAGGGCCAGGCAGCTTCCCACAGCCTGGGGCTCGTGTAGAGCAGGCAGGAAGGCAGGCAGGCTTAGCTGCTTTGCACTCAGATACAGAAACAGAGCCCAAGATCTGGGGTGAGCATGGTGATGCTCCAGGAGGGTCAGGCTGGGAAGTGAACGCTTTCCTGGCTTCAAGTGGGAGGCCTAAGCTGGAGCTCTTCTTTTCTTTTTTCTTTTTTTTTTAATTCCCTTGATGTAGAGACAGAAAGAGACCAGTGAGGGGAAAGAGGGATGCCCCCTCTTGTTTGTCACCTGGGCAAACGTCTGTCTCGTTTGGGAAGTCAGGCCAGTGATGACACTAATGCCATTTCTTTACCCTGTGATTGTGTGTGTCCCTTCACTCTGTGCATGCCTCTTATTCCATTTGTAGGAGACCGAAACACAACTCTGCAGCTGATCAGATGAAAGAAATGGTTGCAGGTGTGAATGCAAAGCATCTCCAGCTCTGCTGCGACTGTTTGTGCAAGCTCTTCGTCACGCTCAGCCCCCAGGTCAGTCCCTCTTACAGAACTGTTTACTCCTCTGCCTGCCACACTACTTTAGGGTCGTGTAGCTTGTCCTGTGAGTCCCAACCCCCGTGACTCTTCCTGCCTTCTAAAACACTTTCAAGCCTAGCTCAAAAATAAGCTGTGCCTTTCAGTCATCTATTTATGCCTTTTTGGTGGTAGTTTTATTGAAAAAAGCTGGTATTAACATATTTATATTTTTATTCAACAACAGTTAGCTAATTTGTGCAACACAAAGAATGCAGCCATGAACAACAGCTTTCAAAACAATCAGGTTTACCAACTTTACCATCACTTACTCTACACCACTGAAAGCTCAAACTTAAAAAAAAAAAGAAGAAAGAAAAAAAGAAAGTAAGTTGGAAACGTTCACAATGACGATGTTAACTTTCCATACATTCAAGAAACAGGGAAACCGCTCTGCAGTAGTGATGTCCAAGACAGGATGGAATACTGGTCTTTGAAAGGTTTCTATCTATTTCCTCTAGAATCACTTCATGGTGTTTTGGTTGGGTGTTGAATTCGTTTATAAAGCTCCACAGATATATTTCTTTCTTTTTAACATTCTAGGGTTGTTTTTTTTTTTTGGTACCCAAAGCTGTAACAGAGTAAGGTACTTCAAATGAAAAACGAACCGAAAGAATCGTTGCATTAAGATCTGTGTTATAATAAGTTATCCTTTACTTGAGAATGGCAAAAGCTAAATCTATGTTTTACAGTAGTTCTAGGTGTGGTTGCCAATATGAGCTCATAGCTTCTTTTTTTATTATTTCTTTTTTACTATTTTTTGAGCTGCAAAGGTTAATGGAGGAGGCCAAAAGTCAAAGAAATTGTCTGATACCCTTGAAGCAGTAGTTTGACATTAAGAAGTGTTCTATACAATTTACCACATTCTTAAACCTTTTTACAAGGAACAAAAAGGTGTGTGTGGGGGGGGGAATTAGAGAAAAGGAATTTAGTTAAATGTCCTTAGAACAAATATGTACAGGTACTGCCCACGCCTGCTGCAGCACACAGTATTGTATAAACAGACATTCCTCATTGCCTTGAAAATGAACCTACACGGTTCAAACCCTACATGTTTACATGTTTGGTGTGGCTATAACCTGCTGCACATGCATCTGTGCTTCTACACACAAAAGACACAGCATTGAGCTAGAAAACTTCAAAACAGAGATATCAGGTGTGGTGTTGTCATAGAAAAGCTGAAGACTTGGGTTTTTTTAAGTTAGTGTAAGCAGATTTTCACCCACTCTTTCCCCTAAACTCAAATACAAAAGCATGCAGCTCCCTTCATAGGTACATTCTCCACTTACCAAAGATCAGTGCATAATGGCTTAAAGAGGTTGGGTTTGCCTGAGGAGTTTTAATAGGGGCTGATTAACAGGTCAGCAGGGTTGTGCTCTTTTACTCATGGTGTGAGGAGAAATCCTTTGGGATATTAATTTTTTTACCAGAGCTTTAGGGTTGCAGCAGTTTTCTTTTCCTGGGTTAAGAGGATTCTATGCCAACTGCATTGTTCCCATGTAATTCCTGCATGCACTAGACTCGGTGCATGTTGCTTTCCTTTTCCATCATCATTTTAAACCAGAGACAGATCTAACACAATTTGCATGGAAGAAGGAAAAAAAAATCAAAACCTCCAGCAGTAGACCCAGCTCAGTGAATTTTAATGCTTTTAGCAGTGCTGCACCTCACTGTGCATCTTTCCTCTCACAGTTAGAGACCCCATGGCATTGCCTCTGTGCCCCAAAGGCCAGGATTCAAATAACTATGCTGCAAACAACCAGCCAGAGACTTTTTGCAGTGTCTAGCAGCAAGGTAACTTTGTTCTCACTGAAGCCCACCCTTGCCTTCAAGGACAGCACTTCTAGTCACGGTTTCCAGAACTTCATCCCCCATATGGTAGGACAGGTTTGCGTGTTAACTGCCAGACTGTGTCTGATCAGCCAGTCTCTCTGGAGGGACAATAGCAAGGGGTTCTGATAGCCCTGCACATGAAGGTACTAGATACTGCTTTAAAAAGTGCTCTAGGGAGAATAACCTTAACAGAGGCTGGCTGATTTAACTACACCAGTCTGCCCCTTATTCACTTGGGGAGCTGAATACAACCTAAGTGAATAAATAAAGGATAAGAGGGTGTTGGAAAGAAGGAATGGGAGGGGTGAGACAAGGAAGTTTTTCACCAACAGAGATTCTGCTTCCAATGATAATTATCATGAGGCCACTCCAGTGTGCCATGTGCTCAACATGGATGTGGCTATTCACTCACTCAAGCCTGGCTTAGTTGAAAGACAGGAAAAAGTTAATGGAAAACCCTAATCAAGAGATTGAGGCAAAAAGCTCTAACAATGTGGTAAATGCTGTGAACTGCAAAAGCAGGCAGGGCACCAGAACAGCATGGTCCTGTCAACCACTGAGACCCTCCAAAGGACTGACAGGAGGGGAGGAGTCTCTGCCCTCCCTCAGGAGCACTCCCCAGGTGAATAGATACCCCTCTTTCTTTAAAGAAACCGATACAGACCACAGTGCTGGATTTGCAGTCGTGCCTTTTACTCATACAGTTGCAGTGATGGAAAATAGTTGGCTTGCCACCAGTAATGATACAGGCTGAGGGATGAAAGGATGCAACCTACAAATCCCACCACAGAAGCCCATAACTTTTGTGAAGATCACATCCTTCTACAACTCTCAAGAGGCTGGTTTGTAAATAGAGAGGGATACCAATAAATCTTAGTGCATCTCTGAGTTCACTTTATCCTGAAATATGTACAGATTGTTTGTCGCTGCTATAGCAATGATGTTCTCAGTCGGGTGCCATGCTGTGTGCAAGATCTTCTTAGTAAAGTCCAAACTGTCGACACTGATGTCATCTTTCCTCCTCTTGCCTCCGACGCAGACTCTCCGGGGCTTAAGAATAGCTCGTGGCTTACTGCTTTCCCGCGAGGCCTCCAGGGTCACATCCCGCTTGGTGTTCCGATCGAACATGCGAAAGAAGTTGTTGTATGCGCCTGTCATTATCACACTGCGAAGAGAAAGAAAGGCAGAGAAAACAAAGACAGTCAAGCAGCAGCTTGTGGGGAGTCTGCTGACATTGCTGAGCTTCAACCTGAGGATAGCTTCTACTTTCAGTACAGAAAGAATACAAACCAAGCTTGTTCCCAGTACTCTCTGGAGTAAAGTTTTCTTCCACCCATATCTAGAATCATAGAATTGCAGAATCAATCAGGTTGGCAGAGACCTCCAAGCTCATCCAGTCCAACCTATCACCCAGCCCTATCCAGTCAACTAGACCATGGCACTAAGTGCCTCTTCCAGTCTTTTCTTGAACACCTCCAGGGACGATGACTCCACCACCTCCCTGGGCAGCCCATTCCAATGGCAATCACTCTCTCTGTCAAGAACTTCCTCCTAATATCAAGCCTATACCTGCCGTGGCACAGCTTGAGAGTGTGTCCCCTTGTTTTGTTGCTGGTCACCTGAAGAAGAGACCGACCCCTACCTGGCTACAACCTCCTTTCAGGTAGTTGTAGACAGCAGTGAGGTCACCCCTGAGCCTTCTCTTTTCCAGGTTAACTCTACCCTTTCCCTATCCTATGAAAATTACAGTTACCTCAAAACTCACATCCTGAAGTTTGTTGCCCAGGGAGATTGTGGATGACCCTTCCCTGGAGGTGTCCAAAGCCAGCTTCGATGAGGCCTTGAGCAACTAAGTCTGGTTGAGAGGCATTCCTGCCCATGGGCAGGGAGGTTGGAGGAGATGATCACTAGGTTCCCTTCCAACCTAAGCCATTCTCTGGTGTGCTAGTTTGAAGCTAGCTAGAATGTTTTGGTGAGAAGGGCTAGCTCATAGGCTGTAAAATGAAAACAATGGTGATGTCTTCTTCGCTCATAGCCTTGCTGAGATGTGTAAAAAGGGAAAGGAAAACATAGATAAAGTCACTTTGCTCTCGCCACTTCACCTGCTGGGGAGCTCTGGGCTGCTGGCTGAACTCCATCTTACTCTCTAACCTCACCCCACATTTGTTTTGGCTGATGCACCCTTGCTTCTTTACCCCCTTGGCCGAACCTCCATCCTTCCTTGGGACTGGGGTAAGATTGAAGGTAGGGGGAAGGTAAGGGGGTGGTTGAGAGCCCCTCCTGGGGACTCAGGTTTCTGGGAGGGGAGTTGTGTTTCTTCATTACATTTTACTTTACATTTATATACAGAAATATACTATATACTCTAAATATCTGCTTGTATATTGTGCTAGCTGTAAATATAAGCTTCATTCATATTTCCAGATCTGGCTGAGTCTAGTTTGGGTGATTTGTAAAAGTGGGGGGGGGTAGGGAACACCCAAACCCCCACACTTGTATAAATGCCAGGATCCTGACATCATGAGCTTGACTTGACAAAAGTAATTTATTTCAGTGAGTTATTTTTAATTGCCCTCCACCTTTTTTCCTGTTTGACATTCATGTATTTCAGGCTTTTCTCTTTCTCCAGAGCTTTACCTTTCCTGACATCTGAGATTTACCATGATTCCAGAAGCTGTCTTTTTAAAAAGCTGCCCAGAAATAAGCTACAGTCCATCATTATATATTTTAACTGAAGAAAGGTGTTTTGAAGGGTTCTGAAAAATCACACTGACTTTGCACAAGCAAATTCCTTCTGCCAGCCCAGACACCAATTAAATTTGTGGTTGGTTTGTTTTTTTAAAAAAAAAAAAAAAAAAACCAAAAAACAAAACATGAATCTACACTGCTTAGGAAAGAAACACATTGCTAAAGTGGATTCTGTCATCTCTTCTATGGTGTGTGAATGAAGCTGCAAAGTCAGGATGCATTTCTGGGTTTGAGAGAAAGGGACAGAAACCGTATCTCAACCTGCAATAAAAATTACCCCATTAATCAGCTTGTATTTTGAAATAATGCATTGCCAGTTGCTTCATTCCACCACTCCCTAGGAGAAGATATTTTATCACTAACGTTAATGAATTCAGGATTTTATCCCTGGCCCTCAGGTTATTGGATTAGCACAATCATGGATTTCAGAGCCTCGTGTGAAAGCTCATCCCCTGTAAACTATTTGCATGGGTGCAGCCAGGGCATGCTCTGCTCTCAGGTCTCTGCATTCTCGAAAAGAATGCATGTAGATTGTCAGATTGTACGCAAAGGCACGAAAGTGCGCATAGGCGAAGGCGGCCGTGAGTGCGAAGGAGCGCGTACGCAAAGGCGGAGTGAGCGCGTACGCAAAGGCGGCCGCGCGCGCGAAGAAGCGCGTACACACAGGCGGAGTGAGCGCGCACGCAAAGGCGGGCGCGAGCGCGAAGGAGCGCGGACGCAAAGGCGGTCGCGAGCGCGAGGAGCGCGCACGCAAAGGCGGGCGCGAGCGCGAAGGAGCGCGGACGCAAAGGCGGTCGCGAGCGCGAGGAGCGCGCACGCAAAGGCGGGCGCGAGCGCGAAGGAGCGCGGACGCAAAGGCGGTCGCGAGCGCGAGGAGCGCGCACGCAAAGGCGGGCGCGAGCGCGAAGGAGCGCGGACGCAAAGGCGGTCGCGAGCGCGAGGAGCGCGCACGCAAAGGCGGGCGCGAGCGCGAAGGAGCGCGGACGCAAAGGCGGTCGCGAGCGCGAGGAGCGCGCACGCAAAGGCGGGCGCGAGCGCGAAGGAGCGCGGACGCAAAGGCGGTCGCGAGCGCGAGGAGCGCGCACGCAAAGGCGGGCGCGAGCGCGAAGGAGCGCGGACGCAAAGGCGGTCGCGAGCGCGAGGAGCGCGCACGCAAAGGCGGGCGCGAGCGCGAAGGAGCGCGGACGCAAAGGCGGTCGCGAGCGCGAGGAGCGCGCACGCAAAGGCGGGCGCGAGCGCGAAGGAGCGCGGACGCAAAGGCGGTCGCGAGCGCGAGGAGCGCGCACGCAAAGGCGGGCGCGAGCGCGAAGGAGCGCGGACGCAAAGGCGGTCGCGAGCGCGAGGAGCGCGCACGCAAAGGCGGGCGCGAGCGCGAAGGAGCGCGGACGCAAAGGCGGTCGCGAGCGCGAGGAGCGCGCACGCAAAGGCGGGCGCGAGCGCGAAGGAGCGCGGACGCAAAGGCGGTCGCGAGCGCGAGGAGCGCGCACGCAAAGGCGGGCGCGAGCGCGAAGGAGCGCGGACGCAAAGGCGGTCGCGAGCGCGAGGAGCGCGCACGCAAAGGCGGGCGCGAGCGCGAAGGAGCGCGGACGCAAAGGCGGTCGCGAGCGCGAGGAGCGCGCACGCAAAGGCGGTCGCGAGCGCGAGGAGCGCGCACGCAAAGGCGGAGTGAGCGCGCACGCAAAGGCGGCCGCGAGCGCAAAGGTGCGCGTACGCAAAGGCGGAGTGAGCGCGTACGCAAAGGCGGCCGCGAGCGCGAAGAAGCGCGTACGCAAAGGCGGAGTGAGCGCGTACACACAGGCGGAGTGAGCGCGCACGCAATGGCGGAGTGAGCGTGAAAGAGCGCGTACGCAAAGACAGACAAGTGTGTGAAGTGGCGCATACGCAAAGGCAGGAGTGAGCACAAAGGTTACATTGTGAGCCTCTGAGTCTGTAAGATTTCAGTAGCCTGTGCTCCAGTGCAGAACAGCACAGCTGCAGCCTCCTGGGACTGGCATGCCAGCTCCACCAGATCTGCTTTTGTGACGAGCTGGCCTTTTCTAGGAAAACTCTTCAAATCCATTTTCCATGGGAATGAAAAATGAGATTTATTACATCAAAGGGAAATTAGGAAGCACTGTGGGGGTCTGCTGGCTTACTGGGGCATTTTCCAGTTGTAAAGCAACTGACTTCCTGTCACAAGAAGGAACTTTAAACCTCTTAGAAAGTATGCCAATGGAAAAGCCTTGAGACACTGGGTGCTGGCTGGAACAAGACTGGAGATAAGAACAGGGGATCCCCGAGTCCTTCCAAGCCAGTATTTGATATTCCAAGCCTTGAGCACAAAATGACATCTTCTAGCTCTCCAGCATGGAGTGTGCTGCCAGACAGGAATGGACTGCTAAGATCTCATCCACCAGGACCTGCCAATTCTGCCTGATTGGAGTGAAGGCTGAAGGATACTCAGTGGGATGAATGACAGCTGGTAGGAAAGGCCTGACTGAACAGTTTTATGCGACTTCACTCATCTGCTTACAGCTTATCACTTATCTACAAGTATCCCTGGAAGGGTTCCCATACACCCATTCATCTGAAATCTTACAAAACCCTGAACATTAAGATATTCACTTACAACCATTTAGAATTATTACTTTTTTTTCCCCCCTTTACTGCCTCTTTCACTCACAAACAGTTGCAGAAGTGCTAATTTTGCAGGTAAAACAGAATAACAAAATGAGTTTGGTTGGCTGTGGGAAGAAAATGGTGTCTTGTGGGTCATTATTTAAAGACCTGACTTCAGAAGTGAATGGAAGAACTAAATTAAATTGCTGTATAAATAGAGCCTACACAGTCATGTAATGATGTATGTACAATAAAGATGGCATGATTTTAATGTAATATACTAAACTACAGATAATATATGCTCATCTGGTTGAATTAGTGCAAGACCCCTGCTTGACTCCCTCACCTGACCACTGCAGTTGCCAAAGTACACAGTGATTAATGTGTCCTTCAGCAAATGAGATCGGCTCTGTCTGATTGTATTAGTTCCTGTTCATTGGAGTAACTGAGCATCAATCACGTCCTAATCAGAGCTCACATACATTGATTTCTTTTTTTGTAAACAGCCTTACCATCAGCTTCTAACATAGCCCAGATTAACTCCCTAGTAATTACAAAAATTAATACATTTTTCACCTAGATATTGTTTCAGTTCCCTTTTTTTAACTGAACAATCCTGTCACTTGAAATCGTCATTGTAGCTTTAAAGCCTGCAAAACATTAATAGGACATGGGGGAATGGTTTTAAGCTGAGGTGGAGTAGGTTTAGACTGGATCTTAGGAAGAAGTTCTTCAGTACAAAGGTGGTGAGACTCTGGCCAGGGAGCTTGTGGATGCCTCCTCCTTGGGGGTGTTCAAGGCCAGACTAGATGAGGCCTTGAGCCGCTGAGTGTAGTAAAGAGACATCCCTGCCTGTGCCCGGGAGGTCGGAGTAGATGATTTTTAAGGTGCCTTCCAACCTAAGCTATTCTATGAACTGCAGTCATAACTGTTATGTACACATATATACTGTATGCACTGCAGCATCTCTCAAGACTACCACTGTTCGCAAGCATTGCTCATCTTTAGCAGTCCTTGCTAACAAGATACACACCAAAAGGAACAAATTAAATGAGCTTAGGATTTAAATGGATGGCTCTTCAAGAGTTGCTGGCACTCGAATCTAAATTATAACCCACAAAGAAAAAATGATTTGCCAATCTTGTGTAGCAAAACAATGCTTGTCATACACATACTTGTCAAGAAGCTCGGAAGAGTGAACATTCATCAAAAGATGAATATCAGTGCTGATACTTTCGAGTCCTAAAAAGAAACAACTAAATTAAAGAGAACCCTCATCCTTCATCAAATGTTCCCAGCTACTCTACTCAACAGTTTCTTACCATCAACAGCAGTGTATTGTGTTTAGTGACAGATCTGGTAATTGGGCACGACTAACAACTCCTCGGTGTCTAGGCAGTACAATAAATGAAGCCCTCATAATCTAATGTTCTCACTTAATAATTACTCACTGCATTGATCTTTCTGATCTGTCAAGTAGGAAGGAAAATATTACGCTTACTTTAAGTGCTGATATTGAAGGCTATTTCTATTATTACCAAGCAACTATCCAGAGAGTGGTCTTGCCCTGCTAATGAGGATAGCAGCACAGGGCAGATACAGAAGCTGAGCAAAGTAGTGCAAAGAGAAGATGGCCCTCGCACAGTGACATGCATCATTTTACTTTCTGATGGTTCAGATGAAATGGGGGCTCTTTTGTTAATGAAGACAGTGACGGACACGGGGATGGATTACCTGTCTGATCCATTCCACGCACATTCAAACTTGTCAAAGATGCAGTCATTTTCATAGAGGGAACACAACTTGCTCCTAAGGTAATCGTGGACCTGTTTCAAAAGAAAGTAACTGCTGTTATTCTTGAAATAAAACAAAACATAAAACTGAACAACCACCCACACACACACTCGCTGCTTTATCTCCTCTGTTAACTTCCAAACTGTGCTGCACAGACTGGAAGCTTTGCAGAAGATTCTGTGCTTAAACCCTAAAGAAGCTCTCTCTACTTTTCCATAGCCCAATTAACCAGGCACTACAGAATTATTGCTGCAGGAAGGAATGAAGCATACCTCCCTCAGCAGGCTGCAGACCACCCCTCTTCAACATATTTGTTTCCTGCTTGGGTGATTTTCTCAGTGCTAGGCTAATTCCCAAAGACATTTCACCAGCTGATACCCTAGATGTGCTAATTAATGTGCAAGAAATCTAATTTAAATAGTAACAAAAATGTCATATTCCAAGATAAGTGGACTCTCACTTGTGGCAGAAAGAGCTCAGCTCTATTAAAAGAGCCTGTAGTGTATGGTATTACATATACTTGGGCAAGATATTTCAGAAGGCAAATACAGCACAAGGTTGCAGTTGCACAAACTGCAAATTAGAACACTAATTTATCTTGGGGATTTCTCCTGTTTAGCTGAGACTTAAAAACAACATTGCAATTTCTTACTTACATACTGGAAAAGTGGGGCTAACCAGCAGAAGACTCCTCTCTGCTGCGTAAGGGTTATCATAAAGTGACAGATCTCATACAAACTGTTTCAGTCCTTTGCTATTTTTGATTACTCTTCCTTCTGGATGATTGGTTTCATTCCACAAGGAAATAATGACCTAGAAAACCCCTGCCTAGCCAAATTTACTAGTGCACTTTCACTCCTGACGTTCTCTTCTAGTTGTTGTAGAAACTGTAACACAAAAATATGTAGATGGGCTCTTGGAGCACACATATCAACCTAACAGCCAAGGGGCATCATTTAGTTCTGCTATACAGAGGTACTGGTTCTTGCAAGTCCAGAGAGACTTCTCCCACTCATGGATGCTCAGCATCCTCTCTAGCCTGAGGGCATAAACATTTCTTCTAGTAAAAACATCTATCAACACCAGATGAGGCACAATGACCTTTCACTTAGATTTTTTTTTTAAGTAATCAATTTTCAATATCCAAATTCTACAGTATCCTGAGAATATTTGTAAATTATGATTATTAACGATCACAGATTTTATTTATCAATTAGACAAGTGAACATTGATTTGTAAATCAACAGATAATGTTTTATACAGCAAATAGTAGGCAAATGGTAGATGCAGATAAAACATTCCTTAAAGTCAGGACACTTTTAGTCTTGATGCAGTTTCTTGCACACTCTGCTTTTTATTTTCCCTTTTCTTAAACTTTTTTTATGTTAGCAGTGCAACTTGTCCCAGAACTGGAGTCCTCTCCTTTACCGTCATTGTGAGCCTCCAATACTTGGAAGAAATAAGAAGGTTGGGTAAGGCAGGAGAAGGAAGGAGATTGTACTTCCTTACTGACTGCCATTTCTAGGCCTTCTTGTAACCATCTCCAGCAGCCATCTGTCATGACCACTGTCATGTATGCACCCTTTGCAGAGTGTGTCCATCTGCACAGCACGGAGCTCTGCCTTTCTATTAGCTCTGTCAAAAAGCAATTTGCAGTTCCCTTCTCAGATTTCTTACTGATCTCTTCAAAGTCTCAGCTCCTTTTTAATTTGCTGACTGTCTGTAGGCTTGCACTACAGCCTTGGACAATCACCTTGCCCCTCACATGGACCTTTTGATGACCACAATCAGATGCTCTGAGTGACTATGAAATTTTACGTTGTTTGCATGTCCATCTGCCACTATCAGTTGAGGCTAAAATCAGACTTCTCTTGTTGGTTACATATTGTTCTTAACACATATGAATAGTGCTTGAATACAAATCAAATTAATTCCTAACTGCAAAAGACACCCTCCTTTTTTTCCACTGTGCTGGTTTAGGTCAGACCTTCATGGAATTATCTCGTAATTCTGTGCTCCAGACAAAGTTACACAACTACACAGGGAGCTATTCCACTGGGACTGAATAGTCACAATCAGGAATTGCACTGGTGACACATCAGTCCAAATCCCTCTGCATCAGACTGCCCACAGTTTATCAAACCATTATCAATTAAGAACATGTTCACTGGTTGCTGATGATATGGTTCTGCTGGGGTAATTCAACTGGCAACATCAGGGTTGTATCCTGTTAGGCAGGGCTGCCTTGCGAGGTTCAAGCACTAGCCATTCCACTGCTCTTCTACTGCTGCCCAGTGCACCACACTCTGCCTTTTTTTCTTTTGTGAAGCATGAACAGGAGAAAATCATCTTGAATCACTGTCAGCAGACACCGTGTTTCAGCAAGGCTGCTCTATGCAGTAACATTTTTTCAGCCACAGCACTGATAAGAAAAACAACTTGCATAAGAATCTGGGTTTGGTGATACTAAAATTGTAACCTGATAACGAAGCAGTACAGTTATAGACTGTTATAATTAGTGGTTACAGACTTTTATATATTATTAGTTATAATCTCCTGTTGTGACCTTCTTCATGAATCTCACAGCTAGACAATATCTAAGTGGCTACCGTGCAGTGGGTGAAATGAGAAATTCAATCTTTTAATGAATGTCTTTTAAGCTTTTAATGGCATACATGTCAATTATAATTATGTGGATACATAACTGCTAATGTTAGATATATTTGTTGCCTCTGGATGATCTGCCATGAAAAACAAACCCTTCTGAGAGACATCCAAGTTTATTTATGAGATTTAAGTTTGTGAGAGAGAAAGGCACCTTTAAGACAAGTTATTTAAAAGTGTAATTCAAACCTCTGAGTTCTAGACTCTCCTTTAGTCTGCTGCAACACTCAGCAATGCATCTGCGTACTCTTTACAAGGCACTGGATAAAGACTGGGAAATGAAAGGCAATCCACAGGTTAAAGTAAAGCAGCAAGAACACTGTTAAATTTGCAGGAGTTCTGGTTTTGATCAGGTCTTTCTTTTTTTTTCCTATAAGCTTCTGATTGCAGTAATCAGTACTGAATATTGCACGTTACACTCATTTTCCCCATCTGAGCATGGAGAAATAGAACTTTTTAATTGGCCCCACTGTGAGCTCTCAGATTGATTTAAAGGCAACCAGCTTGTTTCACAGCTACCTACATGAGGAAATAAAAGCAGATGTCAAAGGCAAGACAAGCAGGTTGACTTGACCAGCTATTCCTCTCCAAGGACAAGTTCCCTACTCTACTGGCATGAGTATAAAACAGTGTATTACCCAATATCCCCAAGTCTAGGAGATGATTCTGTTATATAATACACAGTCTCACCCTTACCTCCCACTCCATTTTGACAGCATATCAATATTGCTAACATATTTAGCAATGCTGCCATTTTCACAGCAAACCAAATTCTGCATCTTTAAAGACAAAAGGCTCAGACTTTCCACACTGAAGAGTATGCACCAAAATTTAAGGGGCGCACTGCAAAACACTGGGGCCCAATTAATCTCCTGAACACTAATAAATAACCTCTGGCATTACTGATGTAAAATTTTAGTTGTTTTGACAAGACATGCTACCAAACCCTCATTACCTGGCATTTTAAAACCAATCTTAACTATAGTTATGTGAACTACTGTGCCACTCCATACAGACACAGAAAGCAAGGGGCTGGTCTCTTAGCTAAGCAGCACAAGCCAGCTGATCGACATTTTTCCTACTTTCCATGCTCTTCTAGCAGATAACTTAAGAGCTTTTTTTCTCATTGCATTTTCATAACAAGCAGTTTCTGTGTCACAGATATATTTTTTTTCTTTCTTCAAGGCAGAGTTAAAAAATGTAAGCTCAGCCCTCTCTTGCCAAGCAGAACAGATGTCAGAGCACAAACTCAGCGCTGGCTGGAGCCAGTGGCGTTTTGTCTGGATAATATCGCAATGAATTCAGGCAACCAGATGCGTCTGTCTGGCATTCACAAACTGCTGTGTCAGTGGTGATGTCAGGGTTGAACATTGATTGCTTCTAGAATGAGGCACAAGGGAGAAGCAGAGAAATGAAGCTGTTGGGTTTTTTAAAAAGGAAAGTTCTGCAATAACAAAGGTGTAAACTCTCAGCAGTCCCAGCAGGAGCAGAATGCTAAGCAACACACAACGTCCTGTCCTCAGTTACCTTTAAATGTTAATAGTGAAATACATCATTTGAAAACAGGTGCCTAAGTGAAGAGATGATTTCTCTTGTTAGAAGCATTGTTTCTTTCAAAAACCCAAGTGAGCATTACCCTGACTCCCCAGGTCTTATACTTTCTTACTAATGCTAAGATTGCCCTTTTCCAGCTACTAGGATGTCACTGAAAGAATTTTAAGCAGCTCTCTTAGTTACCTGCTTCTCAGACCAAGAAATGAGATGGTTAGGAAAGCATTCAGGTTTTGAGCAGCTTTTATACCATTACGTTTTGAGACACAGGAGATACATACCTGGTATGTTTCTACAGGCTTTGTTTCCATGTTTAGATCCCAAACCTTGACTGTGAGGTAATCCCTTGTTAGCATGTATCTACCACTGTGACTGAACTTGACATCTGACACTGAAGAGATAATTTCTGAAAAAAATGATCTGTTACTGGGGTCTTCTGGTTCTTCATAAACTGTTCAAAGAAAAAGAAGCAAGAGAGAAATCAGAATTCTACTTTAAAATTCTGTTGTACAATCTCAACTGTGCATTTCTTGTGAAACGTGTAATTCATCATACCAAGGAACATGATAAAGAATTAATTACATGCCCAGCACTTAATTTATTCTTTTAGCTTTATATAAAAATACAAACTGCAAGATTTAAATATTACAATAAGTAATATATATTATTACATATATGTAATAGATGACTATGGGGCCAAAGCATCATGTGAAATGATGTGAATACACCAGTTAGTTTGCCACAGCTACCTCTAGCAAAGGACTTAAACCTTTCTTGGATCCTGTTTCCTGACATAATCCAAATCTAGGTGCCCAAGCCACCCTGTCAGGTGCATATGTGGTCTCACAACAGTCCTGTCATCCCTGGGAAGGTTGCCCTGGTTGTCAGAACCAGCTAGCCAGTCTGCAGGCTATGGCCCATTCTGAAGGCACCTAAGAGTAAACGCAACTTTGAAAAGCAATTGCAAACTGCAGTCAGCTCTTCCCGAGAGGTAAGCAGGCCACAGGCAGTGAGCTACCACGAGCCACTCTGGTGATGTGCATCTGCTGACAGCTCTGTGCTATGCTGTATGTGCTGGTTGGCTGTTCTGAGCGCTGCACAATCCAGCAAGGCTGGGGATCATGAAATATTGCTGACAGTACCTCCACGCAGGGAAATCTAGCTCTTGCAGCTAGGAGATCAGTCATCCTTGTTCAGCTCTACATAATAATGATACTGGATGACTCACACTGAATTGCAGGAACCTGAAACATCCAGTGTTAGTGGGCTCTCCTTCATCTATTGCAAGACCACTAATCACCAAGGTCTCTTCATCCCTTCCTTAAAGCATGTACTAGCTCCAGCCCTGCCTACCAGGTGCCTAGCGCAACTCTCTGCAGGTATCTGTGGCTCTGTGATCTAAATGACCTCGTATGGTAAGCTTTAGAAGCCTTTCAGTTCTAGGCAAAATCAGTTGGGTTTTGGCACCTACATCTATAACATTCTTTGCAAACTGGCAATTTAGTGAGTGTCATTTTCAAGTTTCAAAAACAGGTGAAGAAAAGCTGTGTGATGAGACATGAAAACTTGCTGAAAGCAGAACAACTTTTTACTGTCAGTCAAAACAGTTTTTTGTGTAGTCCACTGGAACATTCTCAACTAATTCATCTATGACTATTACTCAGCCTGTTGAAAGCAACAAGGTTACGGTTTCCATCAGGTGAAGTATCGTTCTGCTCGAAGTTAAGGGTGAGTAGGTGGGTGAAGTACGTGGGGTAATGCAAAAAATTACGGGCAATTGTCTTTGGGGGTGGGCAGTGGAAGGCAGCCAGGCATGCACATGAGAATAAGGTCTATATTTGAACATGTACCACGCATCTAAATGGCAACGAATTACTTCCAAAAAGGGGCAAAAAACTTTTCAGACAAGACTGTAAACGAACAACTTTAAATAGCTCTTTAAAAATTTGCCTAGACATTCTGCAAAGCAGGTATTTTGTAATTATCCTGTCAGATTTTCAATAGAAGTCTGAAGAGCATAAAGCAATTATCATTTCTCATACCTCTTCCTTTTAATCTGTCCAACCTATGTACTCAGTTGGCAGGAATTTCATCCTGCTAATTATGATGTGAAGTTGCTATTAAAACCAGGAAAGAAAAAAATACAAGGCAAAAACCCATCACGCTAACTGAACTACACCTTCATTTATAGCTGAGATATATTTTCTGTGTCTCCATCCAACTGGATACTTTGGATTTTGTTAATTAATGAGATTAAACCATTCCATCCTTTATCTGTACTGCTTATTGCTCTTCTATCCTTACCACAGTAAGTATTAGAAAGACTTAGATTAATTAACTACAGAAACTAACGCAGGCATGAAAGCTTTGTATCATTACAGACAAAGACAGTGGTAGATATTTTAGTAGCAGCAATTCTTTGCAGATAGCATAACCATGCCTGGAAAACTGCTGAAGGAAATGAAGAAGCAGCTCCCAGTGTTACAGAGAAAGCTTAGCAACTAACAGCATATGCCTGAGAAACCAGAACAAGGTATTGGCCTCAGGAAATGAAGGTCAGTTACAGTGGGCATGGATCTTAGTTATTTCTGGTTGAGCATCAACGTAAGTTTTTTGCATGCACTGCCAAAAAAAACATAGCCTTCATCCAGTTTGGCTAAAACAAGTTAATTGGAGACAACATCAGTGACAGCTTAGACTTCAGTCTCAGCCTCTTCAAGCTGGTAGGAGAAAGCATGGTGCTAGCCCACCATTTGCAAAAGCAAGTTTGGCATCCTACATTGGAATCACATTTGCTGTTTCAGGTCAGATTTCTCTTTTAGGAGGCTGCCAGAGGACAGTCAGCACCCAAAACACGAGATTTCACATCTGGCTTACTTTTCTGCATCTACATAAATCCTGTTAGACCAAATTTCGAAATCAGAACTTCCTTAGAATCATAGAATGCATTGAGTTGGAAGGGACCTTCAAAGGTCATCTAGTCCTACCTGTAGACTTGTTTTTCACTCAGGTTTGGAAAGCATAAACCCCGATGTTCTCATGACAGGTTTTCCTTTGTCCCGGTTCCAAAGATGCCCATTTTTTGATGGAGTCACTGGCATGCTTCAGACTCCAGCACCACTGAAAATTGTTATTCTATTTGCTGGGCAGACTTTTAATCGTTGCAGGGTGTATATTCTGGCATATGTCAACTTGAGAAAATAATATTAATGCTAAAAATGGTTCATATGGTGGGTGCGAAGTCACAATCCAATATAGCATACAAATTCCTGCATTCCTCCCAAAATCCTGGCAACAAGGAGTCTGCATGATTCTCTATAGCATCTTGGGTAATGCCTTGGCTGAGTTTTCAGCATTCCTTCCACTTCTTTTTCCTCTAACCTTCACTCACAGCACTGTTGCAAGGCAGAAGGTTCCTTAATACAAATATGAATAATGTTGTTAAAAACACAAAGAATGATCTACTTAGAAGGAAAGCAGTAATAGTATCTGAAATAATACAGGGCAGGTGTTAGAAAAGCTCTCTCTCTAAAAAGAAAGTTTATCTGGAGCTACTTTTTTATTTTTAACCTGAATTAAAACTTATATAATGGATTCATGGGATAAAAGAAATGTCAACCCTATTCAGTTAAACAAATCTTTTACTGCTTTCAAAAGAGAGAGACACAGAGTACAAGCTTTGGCAAAATTTTATGTGCCTGAGCACTTGATGATAACTGCAAGGGTTTACTGTGAAATAGCAGTAGACAAACCAAAGAGAAACCGAGAACTAGCAAGGGAGAGACCCTTGATGATAACACTGTGTACTCCTTAAGGCATAAAGATATGAAACTTGAAATTTTCTTTTACTGCCAACCAAAAGCAGAACTACAGATAAAAACTACTTTCTGCTATTACAAAGCCAAACATATCTTAACAAAAAAGCAACGATTAATCATGCTCTCATATGCTGCAGAACATGGGATTATCGGACAAGGGGGGAGCAAGAACAAAACCAAGGAAAACTTCAAGATGAAAGCTTACCAGATTTGCTAAGGAATGCCATCTCTCATAGGATAAAATAATAACAAGCCTTAAAAAAAGTCATTCCCTGTAGCAGAAAAACAAAGCTGCCTCTGAAGCAATTTTCTTTCTACTTACAAATAACAATGTCTGAAAGTTGTTGGTTTTTTTTTAAGGGGATACTGCTTACAGCTTGCATCCTGTCCTGGAAACTTGTGCTTTCATAGTATTTCAGTGTTGTTACTTGGAAATTCTGCACCATTAAATAACTCTTTCTCTCTCCTTCTAAAACCATTTAATGGATGTATAAAATCATCCAATTCTTGTTTAAGGATCATAGCTACAAATGGATAAAGACAGTTTTGGCAACGCTGGAAAAAGAGGCAATGGGGTTAAGGAGGAAAGGGAGGACAACAAAGTCCAGAGCCAGCAAAGAAGCTGTAACAAGAGAAGGAGAATATTTTCTTATTTTTTTTTTATTACTATTATCCAAGCATGCAAATAGTCTGCAGTTAGGCTGAAATAAGTATTTATTGCAGCTAACCTCTGGCTTACACAGGTACGCAAACAAGAGGTGCATTTCATCTGGACCTGGAAACGCTGGTGATGGATCATGTAATCCCTCAGTGGGCGTTAAGTTCCATAAACATAGAAGACAGATGCAGTCCCAAGTCAATCAATTTACTTTCTAAATTAAGCCTCTCTTTCATTTCTGGTACCAAATGAAAATGGCTGCAATACCTGATTAAAATGTAGTGGAAAATGATACTTTAAAGCGTATGGAATTTCACCCAGCTTGACAGACTAGCCACAGCAACTTGCAAAAGCAACAAGAACCAATATGCTCTCTTGATAGCTAACACTTTCAAAGTCTTTTTTTCCCCTCTCTTCTAGAATACATGGTTATAATACTTAATTTTTTTCTCACAAAACATGATCCTAAGATACAAATCTTACAAATTATTTAGCTAAAGTATGATGAAGTGGTAAATTACCATCATTCCCCAGGAGAGCTCTGATTTGATCCACCACATATATTCAACACATTCATACAAAATATGTTCATACAAAAAGCAGCACTATATCTCACTGAAATTATAGACAAGTACTAATCATATTCAATTTTCAGGCCATGACAGTCGTTACTGTCCTTCAACACAGAAAGCTTTCCTAAAAATTTTATTGAGTGTGAGCACATCTTGAATTAAATAACATCTTGAGCTATGTGTAGTTCTGGTCTTTTGATATGGTGCAGCTCTGTCTTGAGGAGACACAAAAATGGGCAGTAAGAACAACCAGAAGTATCAAATTATTCCATGCAGGAAATGACTAAATAAACTGGAAATCCTTAGCCTAGGAGAGACTGAGTGGCTTGTAATTAAGAGTGTCATGGAAAGAATAAGGAAGTACAGTTCACTGTCCACTGCCTTTTCCAGTCAACGAGCAGAGGTCACCAAGTGAAAACAGGAAAGGGTAAGTACAGAGTAGAAGGTTCTTCATACTATGCCTAAGCTACTAAAGGCTTAACTGAAAGATACTGTGAATGGTAAAAACTATACATAAGTTCAAATGTAGCTCCACAAATTCAGGGAATAAACCTCCTAAACACCTGAGTTTGAGGAAGCTTACTACTTTACTTTCACTAAAGACCCTGAATCCCAAGTTTCCAACTACAAATTGCAGAGGCTAGAGGTTATACTTACTCTGTTCATGGTTCTTCTCTTGATGTTGCTACTGCCCACTATCAGAAACAGAATATTGGGCCAGAAGGACCTTTGAGCTGTCCAGGTATAGCCACTGTTATGCACTGTTTATAATCTGCCTCAAGATTTCATACACAAGAGTTCCTGAGTTCATTCTAAGTGGATCATGACCACTTGCAAAGCTCCCTTTTTGATTCATGGTCTCTTTATGCCTTTCAGCTCCATTGTTTATGATAATAGCTTGATTTATCATTGTTACGTACCCCAGCTTCAACTATCTCTGAATATTTTATTCTTTTGTAGCAAGCAAATTCACTCATGCACACATTCACCTCCTTCAGAAATTCTCTTTCAAGATCAGGATGCTCTGCTAATGTGACAATCTTGCCTTCAAGTTCTACACTGATCAATACGGTTATACATGCATATTTTGAGTCCACTTCATAAGAAGCATAAAATACAACTGGTTTATAAACAACTAACCACAATTATTTAACATTTCATATTACCACAGCCTGCAGTTGATTTTCCTGTTTTAAATGGAAAATCAATATCTCTTTCTATTTCTATTTGTTTTTATGTAATTCAGAGAGCACTTCTCACTGCATGGTCACTTACACATCATTTTCCTTCTCAGAGTAAAAGCAAGTTTCTGAGGCTACCTCCACACCACAAGGGTGAAATTCCACCTACCATAAAGCATTCCTTTATGTAATGGCCCAACACTAAAACTGGGCATCTCATCAATACCTCTGGAGAGCACGGCTTTTAAAAGAGGAGCCTCAAATCAATATTTAAGAATCTGTTTTACCATCTGCAGTGAGTTGCTGCAGCTTGTCACAAACCACAAGGGAGAGTGCATTAGTGCTGAAAGGCAAAGCCAGATCAATAGCTAAAGACCAGTGGGTGGGGAGCTTCGCTACAGAGTTGCTTATACTAATGTGACTTGGACAGCGAGTTTGTTAATAAAGAGAAATGATGCTAAAGAGAGCAAGGAAGTGAGCTAAGATCGAGCCCCTTTAAATCTCGTTCTCACAAAGAATTATGTGCATGTTTAATGCCACGTGTTGTGAGCAATCCCACGGAGTTAATGGGACATAAAACTACTACTCCCCTACAGCCAAATTCATGCACGAGTCTTTCCATTCTTGATATATAAGGCTAGTGATAAGGCAGGATTTTTCCCTCAGTAAAACAGGACCTTGAAAGAATAATGTTGGTTTCAAGAGATCTTGAAAAGTAGGAGTTGTTGCTATTAAAAAATAAAGCAAACAAGACAGGAATTTTAACAGCCTGAATAATTAAAGCAATCATACAGCAATTATTTGCTTTATCTGTGTGCAGTTAGGGTAGAGGGGTTAATGAAACACCTCTACGATCATAAATCATTTAACCATTGCTTCAGGCTTTTCTCTTTCCTCTTACTATTTGATAGCTGGAAGTATATAAATCAGTGGTGGGTTTTTTTCCCCCTCTGATTTAATTTTAACACATCTTGCACAACTTAAAGGAAATACTATATTGACATAATTGCATTTCTGTAGAAGCAGGTTTGAATTTTCATTAGCCATGTTTCAAATGTCTTTATTATACATTCATCCAGACTGGATGGAATGGAAGCTTTGGAGCCCAGGCTTAAAGGCAAGCTTTTACCAAATTTCAATGGGATTCCTGCACAAGATAGGATCCCTTCCAGGATCTAGTTTAGCATGCATGAAATTGTAGTAACAGATCTTTAGTGACAGCCATAATTACAAAATTATCAGGACACAGGCACATTTTTTCATTGGGGATATTAAAAATCAGCAATGAATATATGCCTTTGTAGAGCATGCTTACAAAGTAAATCCAGATTTAGGCTAAGGAGAACAAGCCTTCATTAGGTCGTTATGGAAGCTCAGATAAGTTGCACTCCTGCCACATGAAACCTTACAGATTTTGCCTGCAGTGGACTTTACTTCAACAGTGGCTTCTCAATGCACAAAGGAAGAATGGTGGCTGTCTCTCTCTCAGATGATAACCTGACACGAGACCGGACGCAGAAACAAAAAGCATGTTTTAGAGCTCACATAAAAGAAAAACAAGTTGTCTCTTTCCCAGTCATACAATAAGCATCATTCATTTGGAAAGGTCAATATTAATTAGCAAATCCAGCAGGGATATTGTGTCATGGGCTTTTTTGTGCATCTGGTTGTTCTCTGTTGCAAATGAAAGATAATCCATATTAGGCTAGAGGTCCGAAAGCTGTCTTGTCTCTGAAATTGCAATCTCCTTTAAACAAGGAGTAAATACAACTAATTTTAAAAATGTAACATGTTCACATAGATTATCCTCGATTTTTGGTTTGGCTGCTTCCACAGTTCTGAATTCTTAGTTTTAAAAGCAAAGGTAATTTCAAAAAGAAAAGGTGCAGATAATCAAACAGGGTTGAATGCCAGATGACAGGAGAGTGGCACTGATCCTTGGGGAAGGGATGGCATTTCTTCCCTGCCTGGATTTCAAGTGAAAATATGGGAAAGGATTCTCCACTGTGATCTCAGGGTAGTGTCTTTGGGTCAAAAAACCAAACCTCAAATTCACTCTGCATTGCTCCAAATACTGTTTTACACTTTGAAGATATTGATTATTCATCTCACAGAACTGGGAAAAGAGATCCAGAGAAGATGGCTGTTAGGATCGCCTGCCATCTACAAATGCTCTTTGGTCAAAGGGAAGGGGACTCAAAAAAGCTCCTGCTATAGACCCAGATGTCAGAAGCTTGTGAAGTCTGCAAGGAAGATGGAAAAGCATGAACACCAGTGACAGAGGCTAACTGCACTACATAACCTCAAACTTTGCATTTCGAAGAGCCCCACAGCACACAGAGCAATGAACTTAAAACTGCAGCTCCTGTTTCCTTGAAGTATTTTGTTGCAGATTTTGCACATGGGTAAATGGAGAATTAGAAACAGGAGTTTAGTCTACAAATACTATAGAAATTAACACTAAAAAAGCCCGTGAAGGAACATATTTTATGTAATTAAATGACAACTCCTGAAGTAGGTAATGATTTCAAGATACCAAGGTACTTAGTATTATAACAGGAGTTAAACTCAAGCAACTTAAATTTCCATTTTGCTTAACTATACAGCATCTATTTACCTCTTAATACCGAGTTTAATAATTCTAATGAGTTACTGGAAAAGTTCTTTTGGTTTGTTTGTTTTTCCAACTTCACATGCTCAAGATCAGCTTTCTTTAGCTGGCTGCTTTGTGAGATAATTTGTTGAAACAGTCATAGGCACCCTCTAGACTACATGTTGTTTGGAAGAATTATATCATCTCCATGCGCATTTATGAGGAGCTCTGAACGTAATACCAGAAAGAAAAGACCAAAACCAAATTAGTGATTATTTGGTAACTGAGCAGTTGCACAATTTACTGCTATTAAGTACTTTTTAGTCGGGATGATTTTACTCTTTTACTGCAACAGTACCCTTATGCTTGTCATCTTGTCACCTGCACTCCTTGCATGAGTATTTATGGAGTTTGGGGGGGAAGTTCTTTTATTCCCTGGATGTTCCCAGCTAACTGCTCTAACAATGATACTTTGCAGCTGTTAGTTTCCCTTGTTTTGCCACCATCACAGCTTTCTCTCGTACTGCCTTCTTCCTGGAACAGGCTCCCCAGAGAGACTGTGGAGTCTCCTTCTCTGGAGCCTTTCAAGGCCCATCTGGATGCGTTCCTCTGTGATCTGTGCTAGACTGTGTGGTCCTGCTCTGGCAGGGGGGGTTGGACTCAATGATCTTCCTGGGTCCCTCCCAACCCCTAATATCCTGTGGTCCTACACCATATTGCCATGCATGTTGCCTGAACGCCTTTGGGTGGTTTGTCGCATATGTTATTTAGAAGAAAGCTTCCACGTTAATCAAATTAATTCCATATTTCTTTCTGCTTGAGCCTGACCTTCAGATCTGTTCTAAATCTTTACCTATAACCCCATCAAGGGCTGCAAAAACACCTTCCTTATTGCCATCCCTCTAATATTCTAAATAAACAGGGACATTCATCTCTTTTTTCACCTCCTCTCCAGAATATTTTGATGAAATTCTTTCCCACTGTTTGTGAAGTCTGATAATAACATGGAACAGTATTATTTATGTATCTCCCCTATGGTTACAGATTGGTCTTTCCTGGATATCCATTTGTAACAGCCATCTGGTTTACTTCTGATTGCTCATCCAGCATTGCATGATCCATTAAAGAGGTGATATAAGAAGCAGTTTCAGGTAGTCTATTAGAAGAAAACAACAATTTTTGTCACACCTTATCAGTATCTCAATGACCATTTAAAAATCAGCTACTGACCTGATATTCTTTCAATGACTCATGGGTAGAGGTGGTGTGAGATCATTTTTATAAAGGACAAAGGTCCCCATTACAACTCACCCCAGAAATTGGCATCTTGGTAATAAATCTCAGCATAGGCACCAAGGATGAGTAGATGGAAAAAAATCTCTTGTCTCTTCCATGTCAGAGCTATGAAAGATTTATAAGGGAACCTTCTAATGCTGCTGTCACTAATGCTGAACTGAGATTTTGTCACTGAGCTTAGCAAACCAGAAATCCTCAAGAACACTGCAATTTATTAACATCCTGTATCAGTGACCTACACTATAGATATTACTACACAATTCATTTACACTGTATGATACAATAACTCTTCATGGCACTTGTACAAATAGAAGGGCACTTCGTCCAAAAGCTGCAACTGACTTTAGCCAGCTGTAGAGATTTGGGTATCATGGAGTCTGAATAAGGAGTAAACCCAGAAGTTCCCAACATACACTTGGCATCCAGGCACTTTTCATAAGTTTTGTATTGGATCTTTTATCCCTAAAAATATGCAAATCCATTGCAATCTAAAACCAGCACTGAAGTACTGCCCAAATTAAGAAAGCAGGGCTGCAAGGCAGAGCATGAGGATTTACAGCAACTAGTAAAGTCACTGTACCTGGGAAGTCAGTGAAATCAGCTTGTAGGAGAGAGGGAGAGGCAAGCTGAGCTAGGAGAGTAGAGTACTGATCATGCGTATGTACCACGTGTAGAACAACTCTAATCAGGAGTCAGAAGCACAGTGAAAGCACTAGAGACAGACATGCAAGGATTTGGTTTCCCAGACTGATTGTTCTTTGTGATATATCCTTCTAAATTGCTATGGGGTTTGTTATCGTAGAATAGAATCACAGAATGCATTGGGTTGGAAGGGACTCCTGAAGGTCATCTTGTCCAACTCCCACCCCTTTAACATCTTTAACTAGGTCAGGTTGCTCAGGGCCTCATCAGGCTTGACCTCAAACGTCTCCAGGGGTGAGGCCTCCACCACCTCTCTGGGCAACCTGTTCTAGTGTTTCACTACCGTCCCTCTAGAAGAACTTCCTCTTAAATCTGCTCTAGTTTAAAATCACTGTCCTTATTTCACTAATTTTGCTTGCCTCTGAGAGCTCTGCTCAGACAACTTCAATGAGCAGCATGTGGGCCAATTCCTTTTAACGCTTTGGAAGTTCTGCTATTGCTGTACCCATTTTGTACTGTACATGCGTACAGAGACACAATCAGCTTCTCATTGACTTTGATTTGAGTTCAGTGCAGCAATGCTACATTAAATGTCTATTTTCTAACTCACAGGTCTGGAAAATGGGGTTTAATCAATGACCATTAGACCTTGCTCTCCCTTCTGGCATAAAATGCCTTCTTTCATCCAGAGTTACTGTATCCTTGTTTTAATAAGCCATGATTGGCATTTGGTACTGACTTACACAGAGGCCTCATTAGGAGGAAGAAATTAAAGTATTATGGAACAAGACAAGTAAGTGGGACAGGAAAACTCACAGCAATGTACCAGATTGTGTCAGGCTCACATTTCACTTCATGGTATTGAATTCCCTCTACAAGTACAAGGGCATAGAGCTAACAAAGGTAAAACACTTCTCTGCTTAGGAAATTGTCCTGAAAGGCTACATTCTGTAATTGGAGACCATGTCTTAAGAGCTTCAGAGCACAGGCACTTCTCCTTGCAGCCAAAAGGCCTAGTTATAGGCTCTTTACTACAGTTACTTTAGTTTAAAAAATAGTTTTGAATGCTGAATCTGTGTACCATTTATGTCTCAAACCTTTGAATATTTTCTTTCCCTCTTCCCTCCCCTACTAATAAGATCCACCTACCTTAAAATGTTAAAGTAAGAACTGACATAAACACTCTTACATGTCCCTGGCACTGGAAGAACTTCTCCTGAATTTCCTTCCCAGTGTTTCATCATTGCAAAAGAAACTGAAGACCCAATTCTGTGAGATGGAAGTGTCCTGGAAGCCCCAGTCCTGAAGGTGGCTAAAGCACAGTCAGCACAGTTCATTCATTAGGTTCTCAGCTCCTCAAACAACACAGCCACACAATGCAAAGCCTTTATCTGTGGATTTCAGTCTGAGAAGATCAGGAAGAAACAGGTTGTTTGCACAAGGCAAAGTGCCCAGCCTTGCCAGATTACTGGTGGGAATAGCCATATTCTATCTTACCTTAACTATAAAGAGTTGATAGTAAAACATTATGAATGTGTATTTTCCTTCATCCTTTACTTTGAGAACAAAGACAAACCAATATTGAACATTTTACTTCCTTGGTCTTAGGTAAGTTTCAGATATGAACTGTCATGAGTTGCCAGCTTCAACTCAAAAGTCTCACAGACTACGAAAAAAAAAATCACTTCAGTACAGATGACAGCTTCTGCACCAAACTATTTCTTCCAAGTAATACTTACTGTGTTATGCCCTCTGTATCTATCCAGACACATGATTGAAAAAGTGCACATGGGCAATGCTAGGCTAAAATTTTAGGAAGAATTTCAATACTTTATAATCCAGAAATGGGTTCAAAACTTTGAAGGCAGTTGAAATGACACAGTTTACTTAAATACTTGCCCCCCACCCCAACATTTCCTTCAGCTGGAGACTTGTGGGTTCTTCACTGATCCATGAAGTAAGAACCCACAAGGGTGACCACCACTCACGGACATAACTATACCAAGTTCATAGCTAATACTTGTATAGGTGAGAAAATCTGCCTCCTCCTTTTGCAGTTTTATTTTCAGCTGTGCCTGCAAGTGAGAAGCCACCAGACTGGGCTAGGCACACATCTACAGGCTGTTCAAGAAGAGAGACTCAAGGTTCAATAAAACAAGGACTTACGCTTGGAATGTTTGTCACAGAGAGCTGATGCCCTCATGTCGCAGAGTCTCAGGGATCCTTTGCTGCTGCTGTAGACAAAGAGATTGCAGTGATGGGGATGAAACTCAGAGGCTGTAATCACTTCTGTCAGGTCCTCCATGTTGGCTGGCTTTATATCTACAATGTCTGAATGGACGCTTCGTTAAGGAAAATGCAGTTGTATGCAGGTAAGCCGTGACTCTTACTGCCTGCTGGAAAGAAGCAGCATTATCTAAACATCCATACATGTAATGTTTACAGACAAGCACATACTCATTCATTCCGCAGTAGGATGTCTTGAATTTTCCACACCTGCCCCATCTACAACAAGCCCAAAAATCTGCTAGTCAACACTGGTTTTACAGCAGATGCTGTTAGTAGGTCAACATTTGTCCATGCTGTGCAGACATCAATGGAACAGTATTCCAGGGGATGTAGTATTCTCACCTTCAGTAAAACTACTGGGGAGCAGGTAACTATATGTCCTGTAGCCACTGTTGAAATCACTACTCTATTCCAGATAATAGTGACTGACAGGGAAAAACGTACAGCTAAGATCTGCTCAGTCCAGTAAAGGCTCACTGGCTTTTATGACTGCAATTTAAGCTCAAGAAATATAAATGTAGCTTAAGTTAAAAGCTTCAATCTTTTTTTATTTTTTTTTTTTTTGCAAAGGCAAATGTGCCAAGCAAGCATTTATACAAATAGTTTTGTGTGAATATATTCTGTATGTTTCTTGTAAAAACTGTGCTCGGTATTGGTTTTGCTATTGGAATATTTGTAGAAGAGGTATCCAAAATGGCATTCTTAGGGGTTTATAGAATCATAGAATGGTTTAGGTTGGAAGGGACCTCAAGGATCATCCAGCTCCAACCCCCTGCCATAGGCAGGGACACCTCCCACTAGAGCAGGTTGCTCAAGGCCTCATCCAGCCTGGCCTTAAACACCTCCAGGGAGGAAGCATCCACAACCTCCCTGGGCAACCTGTGCCAGTGCCTTACCACCCTCACTGTAAAGAACTTCCTCCTAACATCCAGTCGGAATCTCCCCTCTTCCAGCTTAAACCCATTCCCCCTCGTCCTAACATTACTAGACCATGTAAATAGTCCCTCCCCAGCTTTCCTGTAGGCTCCCTTCAAATACTGGAAAGCCACTCTAAGGTCTCCTCGAAGCCTTCTCCTCTCCAGGCTGCAGAGCCCCAACTCTCTCAGCCTGTCCTCATAGCAGAGGTGCTGCAGCCCTCTGATCATCTTCGTGGCTCTCCTTTGGACCCGCTCCAGCAGTTCCATGTCCTTCCTGTATTGGGGGCTCCAGAACATTGTTTAGGTAAACAATGCTCGCTGCTGAAATCAGTACAAATTTCTGTGACTCAGAACTGTGCACCTGAAGCGCTTAAGCAGTCATACCTGGAACACAAGCACATCAAAGATCTGGTGTCTCAAGCACAAATCTGTCAGCTGGATCACCAAAGATTATCCACATCAAGCACAGCTTACATACCACTTCTCCTGCACCTATGTATCCGCTCATAAATAGTACCTGAGGTTAACAACCAGAACCCAATTAGCCTGCAGTTGGAGGAGGAGGCCAGCCTGTGGAAGATTGCTTATAAAGAAAAGAATGAAAGGAGGAGTCCCATGAGGGGGCTATAAGAAAGCAGTAGGTGTAGAAGCATAAAATGAAAGAAGGATATGTATGTAAAGCAGTACATTTAAATAAGACTGCATATTTTCATATGGCCCTCAGCCATCCACTGTAGATAAGCCACCCAAATGTTAACAAATCCTCTGAACAAGAGGAGGAACAGTTCCCCATTCTGCTGATGAGCCTGTGCGAGCGGCAATAAAGGATTTGCATAAAATCACATGGGAAATGCATGACAGAACAAACCCAGATCTACCGAGTCCCAGTTCAGTGCCCTAAACACAAATCATCTCACTGCCTGGATTCCCCAAACATAAAAATTGAATCAGCTGACGTTCAAAAGTTAAACACCTCAGAGGATAAGACAAATGAGAAAATCTGTTTCACTGATGGCTAAAGAAATCACATATCATGATACTAAGCCTGGTTCTGTTCCCACTGTGCCCACCTCTCAAATGGAAGCCCTCTAATTGATTTCTTTGGGAATGGGGGTACAGCCTATGACTACCTTTACACTCCCTACTTTGATCTTTCCCCAAAATGCAGATCTGGGTCACCGTACTGAAATTTAACATAATACAAGAGATTCAGAGATAATCATCTTGATGACTCTGTAGAGACAAACACATCACACTGATTTATGTTGGTTATTTTTTAAACCTAGTGGTTTAAAAAGGAAAGCATCATCAGAACTATTACTATCCTAAGACATTTAGTCACAAGTGGGCATGAATTAAGGTTGTATTTCAACTGCATTGTCACCTTCTTGCACTATCACATTTGCATCCATCTCTAAGAATCCATATCACGACTGATATTAGTGCAAAGAATATTAAGATGTCGGAACATCGATTTACCCCTTTTATAAGGCACCACTAAATATTCTGGAAAGCCAACAAGGAATAAAATAACCTTTGTTGTGTTATTTGCGTTTGGTGAATCTGTCTCAAGAAATACCTTTAAGTAAAAGAAATTTCTTTCAGTCATCGAATTGCTTTCTGGAGTTCAGAGAAATTATAGTAACTCAATACAAGAACTTCACCTCTCAGCAGAGGGATGAATAATTGCTGAGTGATGAGAAAGATATAAAATATAAATAGAGTATGTGAAACAGTCATGGGAAGTATCATTTTTCTGGTTGCTGGACACAACACAGATGAATTTCCCCTCATTGCATGAAATGAATAACCCTATTCTGAATAATGAAATTAAATATTCCATTCTCCTGCCAGAGAAGCAGAAAATACTTGAAACAGACTGCATTTCCAGATGTGATCTACATCTCCACTGAGAAAGAACCTCATTACCTACTGAGGATCATAGGGAAAATGCACCATTGAAAATTCATCATTTTGTTAGATTTTGGAAAAAAAACCCCAACAATAACAATAACACTTGTATTGAAGTGAACAATCAAGGGAATAGATGTGCAGAAGGGACTTACCCCAACTGTATTTGTAACAATAGATGGGAAAACAGCCTTTGCTTTGACAACTACAGAACCCAACGTATCAAAGGAAGAAGATGTCACACAAAAGAACATTTTCCTCATAGTATTTTTGCCATCTATTTGAAAACAATCAAGTATAGCTTGACATGTGATGTGTGGGAACTGTATTTAAACTAGTAGGACGTGGTAAGGGCAAGCATCTCCCTTGGGATATTTCTCACTTCTATTTTTCCATTTTTCCCTTTGTGTCTTATTCTTCTTTTTCAGCACAACATCACATGGCAGGAAAAGATCTTTTAAAATTGGACCAGACAGCATGCTTCAGAGACAGGCTCTTTGGTGAACCTGAAGAGCTCAAAGAGGAAACCTGGCAAAAACTGATTAAATGACAATTCTGTTGCTAAAGAGGAAAGTATTCTAATGGCACAAATCTGCAGAGCTGCTTCCTTTGCATCTGTAGCATCTGGAGGAGTGTCTTCAGTGGGGCACGGTCCCTCTGTGCCAGCTCACTCACATCTGAAGTACCAGTCACACCTGGCTTCTGCTGTACCACATGCAATATGGCGCATTTTCAGAGGATAAAAACAATCTAAGAAAGACAGACCACAGTGTTCATCACTGGCAGTGCACTAGGATACACTTCTGTTGTCCTAATGAAGCTGGTGCTCCTGTGCCTGAAGAGGGTAGGAATTTCCCCTAAGAAAATGAAAACAACTGTTATGGTGCTTTGACTCTCAAGCATGCTTGCCAAGAATGAGGGATTTAGGTCCTTGCCAGGCACTTGTGTTAAGGGAAGGCTGAACTGGCATCTTGCCAGAGATGAGCTGGAATGCATTGGTAGACTTCTAACTCATCAGCATTAAAAAAAAGTAACAGAAAATATCTTCTTGCTTGCAAAAAAATAGAACATGTCTGTCTCTGTTAAGGCAGCTGTTTGCCACTTCATGTACCAGGTATTCCCTTCATTGCTCGGCGCAGTGACACTGGATAAAGCTATGAAAAGGCCACCAGATTATTCTAGATGCTTTCCACAGCAAAATGGAAATGGAAAGTCTAGTACGCTTGGAGACCACAATGGTGAGAGTTGGTATGACCAGGAGTTGAAGTGGGGAAAGGCAACATAACCTTTCACTTCAACCAAGAGTCTCTACACTGCTTTTACCAGATTACTAAAGAACAGAGGTTAACGCAGGGGAGTGAGCAGGGAGGAAGGAGCTTACGGAGAGGAGAAAGAAGGCTTCAGGGAAAGGTCTGAGGTGGGGGCAGGAAGGGGAAGTAAAACAGTGGGAGAGGAAAGAGCATAAGGAAAGGCATGGTTGTCAACTTGTGAGGGTTGATGCAGTGTGAGGGATGTGATCTGAGATTCACTTACACGGCGTGTCTTATTCTAATCCAGCATGTTGTGCTGCTGTTGTGCAGCTGATATTAAAATGAGGACGACAGGAGGATTTGTTCCAGTGCTTCTGGGCCACTGATCTAGCAGAAATATCCTCCTCTGGGAGAAATCACTTCATAAAGTTCCTTTTAGCACAGGTTACGAAGATGACCCTCACCTTGATCCAAAATTCAGATGAATCAGACTTCTCCACTTGATCAGCTAGAATACAAATGAACACAATTGCTTTAAGCTCACGTCAAAACATGTATAAGGAGAACGTGGAAAATACATAAGGTTTGTGCTGAGCAAAAAAGGTTCCAGAATGAATTTCCATGTATGATAATAGAAACTTAGCAGTATCCTCAAAACAGATTAAATTCTCTTTGAAGTGAACAGTATGTATAAAAAAACCAGCTGCTTTGTTTTCCTGAAACCGTCAAGGAATTCCCTAAGAAACTGAATTTTGTAGACAACAACCTTGCAACTCAGAAGCTATAGTATGTACAGGACTGAATCTTGTATCATTAGTTTGGAATCATTCTTCACATGATTTGAGGGTTCACAGAAAGAAGGAAATAATTGGTACAGTCATATGAAAGCTGCAGGAAAAAGAAAAACTAACTTAACCTCCCTTTATGTAACTGCAATGGAGGATGGAGGTTTTTCTTTAGAAAGCCAGACAGAATTTTCCATACTAACTTCATAAGAAACCCAAAATTCTCATCTTTCTTATTTCAATATGTGCTGATGTGATTACTTCCATTTTTACCACTGTGTAGGACTAGAGTTTTGCAATTTTTAAGCACTACAAAAAAAAGACAACCTTTCAGCATATCTTCCCAAATCTGGCTGCTCCCTGTTTTCCACATAGGTTTCTTCCAGCTCCTAATTTTGTCTGCATCTCACACCTACATTCTAACACAGCCTAGAAAGATTCCCTGACTAGTAGCTGAAATCAATCGCAATTCATAGAAGCTGCCAGGGCTTCAGTTTAGGGTAATTGATCACCGTGGTCCTGCTGAGGCTCTACACTTTTAATATAAGCATTTCTCTGAGTGGTTTCCTCTGTTAGTCATTTAGTGCAGGCTATTTTCATTACAAGGAGGGAACCGTGCTGCTTACAAATCAAGCTCTACCAGTTTTACACTTCCTAGGTGGTGGTTTTGTCACTCCTATAGCATGAGCCAGTTGAGGGAATTAATCCAAATGGCTGTAGTTTTCTTCCATGTTGAAGAGAGCAGGGACAGAATCTGGCCTTACTACGCTTGATATCATCATGATGTGATTATGTCAATCCTATTAAGAAAGAAAGAAGCAAGCTCTAACTTTTAAATAACCTTCTCCTTTCTTCTCATGTCATTTAGCAGTGAAAACAGTTTCACTTTAAGAAAATTCTACAGCAGGCACATCGTGACAGTAAGAACACCATTGAACAGAGTCCAACTCCTGAATCTCTGGCTTTCAGACTTGTCAGTTTCTGGAATGGATTGTCAATAGGTTAATGGATTTGGCCTTTTCTTCAAATTCCAGTGTTTTACCTTGGGCAGAGAGATGACCCAGTATTTATATTCTAAGTACCTCTAATAGCCACAGTGTCAATGCTTTTAATCACACAGCATTTGCTCACTGCTCCACTAAAAGCATGTGCTGTGTGGGTTATATTAAAAGCCAAGCGAGTTGCAATTATATTGTCTGCACCATTTCACTCCTCTGAACCACAAAGCAGAAACTGCTGCTTAAGTGTGTGCTCCTTCAAGCTTTTTTGGACTTAGTATCTGTTAATGCAAGGTATTGATCCATTCTTGAAAATTACTCAGTAGTGCAATGTCAGCTCAATTCTCCTTTTAATTCTATAGTCTTTATAACAATGATGTTTTAGACATCATACTGGAGTTGGGACCTCTGGCAACAGCCTCACAACTAGTGGTGAATTGCTGAAAATATTGATTTAAATGGCTTGATTCTGATTGTCAATAAAACATCTCCATAGAAGGTGTTTAGATGGTGCCATTAAGGTACAAAGGCTTCTGACAGGGCTTTTTTTGTGGGGGAGGGGACTGGTACTTTTCTTATATCTGTATTACAAAACACAGTAAAAACTGCTACGGGTTTTTAGCTCTATGTGGAAAGCTAAGTTGTAGACAATTATGTTAGGTGCTGTGCAATCACAAACTAAAGAGTTTGCTATTAATATAAGGAACATATGCAAAATTGCTTTTATTGCCTTACATTCAACAAACATCCCAGACTTTACTGTGGGTGAGTTTAAGAAAGAAAAATCTAATATATCATAGAAACTTCCTGAGTAGCTACAACGTTTGTGTAAAATAGCACTGCTAGGCAAGAGAATACTTAAAATGGAGCAAGTCATGTCCAAACTTTCATAGATAGGTTTGTTCATGCATTGCAAGCATTAATTTACTGGGACAAAAATGAACTTAGATACTGGAATTTTTAAATGTATTTAAAATCTGAATTTTTGGCTTGTTTTTAAATAATGGAACACCTGCCTTTTTCATCTGTAGGCACCAGTCACATACCTGGTTTAGTCACAGCCATATCCACATTCAAATTTTCAACAGCAAAGACATCACTATCTGCATATATGCAAATGAGAACAAAATGAAGTGGATGAATCAACAGAGGAAGACCTGCCTTCATAAATGCACATCTGCATTTTGCTGAGTACAGTACTCAATCACTAAAAGCCTGCAAAGTCATATTTAGTTGATGTATTTGCATATTAACTAAAAAGAATCTACTTGGTTTGCAGAATTCAGTCCCCAGTGGTATAGAGAAATACAATCCATAGAACTTCCTGAACACCGCATTAAAAGTATCCAGGGCTTCTTTCCCACATAACCTACAGGAAAGAAGGGATAACTTTTTTAAATGAATAACTAACAGGCAATATCATCAAGACATTTCTTCTGGATGAGTATTAAAACCACATGCAGCTGAGGAAGATCTGCCTATTAAAAGGCAGGCATAGAACTTCCATCTGGAGGGTACAGACTCATTAGACCATTTTGGTGGGGATTTTTCTTTCCCAATATTCAATTTATTCTTCCATACATCTTTCAGAAAACTCCAATACAGCAGTATTTGTACCCTGGTAGAGTAGAATAATTCCATGTTTTAACTGAATTTACAATTTAAGTCACTACGGGCTCCTTTTTCGCAAAATTTAGCTAGCAAGAAGTGTCCTTTAGAGCACAACATTCTCCCCTTCCCTGCATGTTTGTTGTTGAAATAGTCAAATAAAACTATCTTCAAAACCACCCAGACATTTCTGAAAACCAGGCACTTAAAAATACTTACATTCAGAAGTGATACTGATATTTCTGACTGCAACCAACTTTGCTCTGCCAAAAAAATCCCCGAACATGAGCAACGCAGAACCAAAAACAAGGAAAAGGTTTGGGTCCCAGGAGAAACTCCACGGCAAAAGTTTGCCATATCATCTATTTTAAATTACGTAAGATACTCAATTAAAAACCTTTTGGCAAGACTACTAGCAAAGTGCAGTCCTTGTCAGTGGGTATTATAACAGAGGTGAGGCTGGATGGGTGGGCAGAGGTCAATGGGATGAGATTTATCAAGGCTAAGTGCAAGATTCTACACTTTGGCCACAACAACCCCAAGCAGCGCTAGAGGCTGGGGACAGAGTGGCTGGAGAGCAGGTACCGCGTATCTACCAGTACCGCGGGTACTGGTAGATAGATAGTAGCTGAACATGAGGCAGCAGTGTGCCCAGGTGGCCAGGAGAGCCAGTGGCATCCTGGCCTGGATCAGGAACAGTGTGGCCAGTAGGACAAGGGAGGTTATTCTGCCCCTGTACTCAGCACTGGTCAGGTGACACCTTAAGTACTGTGTCCAGCTCTGGGCTCCTCAATTCAAGAGAGATGTTGACGTACTGGAACATTTGCAGAGAAGGGTGATGAAGCTGGTGAGGGGTCTGGGGCACAGCCCCATGAGGAGAGGCTGAGGGAGCTGGAGTTGTTTAGCCTGGAGACGAGGAAGCTCAGGAGTGACCTCATTGCTGTCCACAACTACCTGAAGGGATGCTGTAGCCAGGTGGGGTTGGTCTCTTCTCTCATGCAACCAGCAACAGAACGAGGGGACACAATCTCAAGTTGTGCCAGGGGAGGTCTAGGCTGGATGTTAGGAGGAAGTTCACAGAGAAAGTGATTTGCCATTGGAATGGGCTGCCCAGGAAAGTGGTGGAGTCACCATTCCTGGAGGTGTTCAAGAAAAGACTGGATGAGGCACTTAGTGCCACGGTCTAGATGACTGGATAGGGCTGGGTGCTAGGTTGGACTGGATGATCTTGGAGGTCTCTTCCAACCTGGCTGATTCTATGAAATATCTACATTAATGAGAAGTACCTTGGCTACTTCAACACAAAGAAAAACTTCCATGGTCTCAGGTCTTAAAGACTCAAGCAGAACAGAGGTTCATTCACGATGGCTGAGGTGACCACGTGAACATTTTCATGGCACTTCTGTTCTTCTGTATAGTACTCTTCAAACTAAAATTTAGCCAATGAGCAAAGTGAGTTATATTTTCTTCTTCTTGATTTTGAAGAATTCTGCAAGAGACTGTGCTTTGCAAGGTTAATTTTGAGCCCAAACTCATTTGGGAATGAGAATAATTAGACTCATTTAAGAGAATTCTCCCCTCTGGCAGAGCTGATTAAATTATTCATACATTATCTTGTTGTATAATTGTACCTAGAACTGTGTAAATGTTTTTTTTTGTCTAACTTCCAATAAATTCATAATATGTGTTTTTCAAGTTGGATACACCACCTGCACCTATGACAACAGAGAATGGCTCAGTTTGTAAATGCTTCAGTGAGAAGTTAATCCGGAGGGATACGGAAGCACACAACTTAAAAGCTTGCTCAATGACACTATACTGATTAAAACTCATCAACTGGAGAAATAAAATTAGTAAGACAATAAATCTTGGACTGAATCCTGCTACTCATTTCCACAGGAATAACTTCATTGACTGCAGTCACAGTACACTGAAACACAAGTGCTACTTAGCTATCAGCAATTTAATATTCCTTGCTATAGTTCCCAAATCCCTCTATGTTCAGGGTTTCAGAATCTGGACAAAACTTGAAAATTCTGATGGAATAAACCAAGTTGAAAAATGAAATCTGCTTGGTGACACTAACATTCATTTCAGCAATAAACTTCAGAAGGTTTGAGATGAGATTTTAAGGAGCATTCTTGGTACAATATAGTAAGTTGTTTGCTGCAATTCCAATTAAACTGGGAAGCAGTTGGATGTTCCAATTAAACTAGGAAGCAGTTGGCTCCGTGGAGAACTCTGCAAAGATAACTGTGTCTGTTGTAAAAAGTATCTTCTACAGTTGTGTTGCCTAGATCACTCTGCAAACACACGAATACAGGGAAAATCCCAGCTACGTTATTTAATGTACTGCCAGAGACTTGTGAAATGCCTTTTAAGGGCTAAGGATTTAATTTTCATTTCTTTATTATTGCTGCAACTGCAGCCAGTTTCCTTTTTCCACTTTTTGCAATTCACTAAGCAGTTTTAAAAAAACAGGAGTATTTTAATGCCTTTGGCTATGTTTTTCCTTACCTCTGAGGCAATGAAACAATAGCCATGAGTCTCTACTTGGAGACAACTGCATTAAGAAGACAGAGGTTTAGATAAAGAAATCCATTAAAAGCATAACGTAATCACATGCTTATTCGTTCAAGTTGTGTATGGACAGGAGTGATAAGTGAGAAAATTATGTATTCTGATTAACAAATTAATATTTTTATTAAACAATAAATCTGCACTGCAGTAATTATCCCAAGGCCATAGCTAGGCTCAAAAAATCACCTTAAATTAACTTCTTTAAGAACAGTTTCAGAGACAGGAAGAGACTGGTCTTTGCCAAGAATGCAAAGGCCTCCGCTGTAATTAGTTTTTCCCAGTCAGGCTCAACCCTTTCAATTTATTTGGTTTTGGAGGATGGCTAGACAGGACATATTTCCATAGCACTATCCCATGCCCTAAAGACACTGGTATCTGACACTCCAGCCACGTATTGTTAGTTTTGCTGCAATGTACATTTCAGCTGTGCAGCAAGAAGGTCTCAGACAGTGGCTCAGTGCTAGAGTACTGTTTAATTTACTCTGATATCACTCTTTCGGCTCTTATGTGGTCTGTCATCCCAACTCTCTCTGACTGGCTGATAGTCATATTCCTGAGATATGAGTCAATTTAAAGCAATGAGAATAGTTAAAATGCAGTTGTCTCTGACAAGGATCATAAAGTATCTCTGGCAAGAAAGTACAAACCAAACCAAACACCAAACCAAACCCCAAACCAAACCGTCCTGAAACACTTTTGCATTTTTATTCAGTTTTCAAAGCTTCCTAAATCTAGACTTAAAGTCCCCTAAAAGATGCTGAGACATCTCTGTATCTCTTGCAAACAAACCATCCTTAAGGTGCACTACAGTACCTGCTCCTACAATCTTACTGCTATCATCATCTGTTCTTTTCATTACAACAGTAATGCAGTGAATAGGATAACATATAAACACTGCTCTGAAAAGGTTAAAAACTGTTCTCAGTTGTGATAGTTGACAACAGAAGACCACCACATCAGAAGTCATGTTGTGTCCCAACTGGACATAGTTTTACCTCAAGAGAAGCAGAAGAACCAATTCAATGCCTGTGGTAGAAGCTGTGTGTATCTGCCTACAAGACAAAGTCATTTATGTGATCCCAGAAATGCAGTTTTCTCTTGGCACTATGCACTAGGGACACACAAAGTATTTCTTACAAATGTGTCTGTTGAGAGTTCATTAAAGACTCCACTTACTATAAGGAGTCTACACAGCTCAGAAGAGATGACAACTCATGGGTACACATATTTCCAAATTTTACTGCTCAACTGACACTAAAAACATTTCTTGTGTGATTTTAGTAAGAGAATCCCTACTGTATTCTTCCTAACAGGCTGCAGAAACACACAACAAGGAAGCAGAAAAACACATCAAGGACTTTCCCAGCTATCACATTTCTAAAATCCTTATTCTGCTGCTCACCTGAGGTATTTTGTTTAAAGCTTAAAATTCTTTACACTGTGTTTCACTACAGTGGTTACAGGGAAGAGGTGCTTGATGCATTGTTTAAACACACACCCACAGAGCCAGCATGGTCCCCAGTCTAGCAGTCAGAGAACTTCTTTCCTTTTATAGCCATCTTAATTATTATTTATCCAGCATTACATACCCAATTAGGGTGGACCCCTGCAGAATCTGAAACACTTTAAAGAAAAATCAAGTTTTATTTGGTCACTGATATCTAGCAATAGTGCTTAACAGCTCCATTAAAATGATGATTGCCTTTCATTCTGTTAAGAGCTGTCTTCCTCCAGTTTAATGTATCTTAAAATATTTTTTTACAGTGCATACACAATTTTGACACTGAAACTCTGCTTAGCTCTTCTCATGCACAGAGATAAGATGTGGTATGCAGTTAGTACTTTAAGGTAAATAAAGCGGTTAGTGTACTCTGCTTAAATCATGACAGTTTGAGGCTTAACATGATCAACATTATAGAAAGTAAATGCAAAGTGATGCATTAAAATAAAACTTAAAATGGCCAAAATGCCTTTCACTATACATTTCCTTTTGTCTTGAAAAAGGTTGATTAAATTTACTTTAACTCTTACATTGGTTAACAAAGATTCAGACCCCTTTCTACCTGCTAGATCTCCTAGGATGATGCACAAACATAGCTGGAAATTCGAGGTATTTTAAACCCACCTACTACAAATCTATGTCTTAATTTCCCCAGAGGGTTTTATTTTAGATATTATTTGTGAACTTCTCAGTATAACAAGGAAGTCCTCCCAACAATTAAAGAAAATACAAAGTGGTTTGGTGTTTTTTTTTAACTTCCATGAAATCAGGGACTTATTTCTGAACAAGCCCAGCAAGAGGAAAACAAAAGGAGAGTGTCACAATTTGGGTGGGTCAACACCTTAGACAATAAGTAAGCTATATGTACCTCATCTCTTTCTTCTTCAGTGACCACTGCAGTCAGGCGAAATACTATAGTCACACTTGCTTTTCCAAGTCAATACCAATTGAAGAAGTAAAAAAAACACTGTATAGAAAAGCCCAGCTCAGGTCACCATTTACAAACTTTGTATTTGTTAAGCCTTAAGTCACCATGGAAAAAGCATGAGAAGCTTAACAAATCTTATAAAATTATCAAATGCACATAAAACCTCCAGTTGACAGTACTCAGATGTGAGCTAAGTGTCAACTTCGCTATTTTACTACACTTAACTCTGTTTTCACTAGAAGGCCAGCCAGTATTCCCTTGTTGAAAAGAACTGGAGACTACAGAGTGCATTACATCAATCCAGAATCTAATCAGATTGTTGAAAATTGCCTTTTTTCCCCCCTCAGTTGTTTACATAGAAGTGTTTTAATTAGGAAAACAAAGCAATCAGTTCTCAATAGGTACACTTTATAAGAGCTCATCAATCCATGAAAAAAGACTATGTAGTACTACTGCAGTCCTCTGCTTCTAACTTGCAAAAGGCTTCATTTTCCTTCAAAGGAGAGAGAGTACAGAGACAACAAGGCATATGAGAGGAGAGATTCTCAGGAGTAAAGATTAAAAGAATACCACAAATTTGAGGAAAAGCTACTCAAAAAGTGCTAGTAGCAGCTCAGCTAGAATGTAATACATATCTTTTAAATACATGATACAGATGGGCAGAATCTCTCTTGATAAAACAGGAAGTACTAAAATGTATTAGAGAGGGCTCTCAAAAGAAGAGGAATAATGTCTGCCATCTCCCCAAACAGAAAGTGTATGCTTGAGGAAAACAGTGCAGTGGTGGGGGTGGTAGCAGGTTCTCACACGGTAAAGGCATTTCTTTTTTGAGAGCACAGAAAATGCATCCTTGTGCACACAGCTTATGCACAGTCATCCTGCCTCAGGAATTTTTATAGAAACAACCTTATTCACTTCAGGGCATAAAGTTGCCAGCTTACAGCTCCACAAATGCCAGGAGAATATTGCAGATAAGCTTCCAGTTTAGCATTCAAATGTATAACACTGAGAAATTTTTGCTTTCTTTCCCAGCCTGGGGGCTGCTCCCAGAGCACTAAGTGTGTCCTATATATGCCACATATTCAGGGGCATAATGGGCTGCTACAGACTTGGTCTCCATCGCTGTACCATGTTACTTAGGTTTTTCTATTTCTCTTTTTTGTTGTTGTTGCTGTTTACTTCTTAAGGAAATTACTTTCCCCAAGATATGGCACCTAATGATCTGACTATCCATGATGCTTTGAATACTGGAATACATTAGACTGTAAGAAGCCCCTATGGTAATTTGCTAATTAGCTTAACCCTTTTGGGAGAGAGAAGGAGGAATTTTTTATTAAAACAGGATAACCCTGGACTATATTGATCTGACTGAGAAATGAGTACTTTAGTCAAGATGAGTCTCAAGATGAGTAAATGCTGGAAACGGTGATGTTGTTTCCATAGCAATGCCATGACAGCCTCTAGAGTGAAATAGTGTGCTACCAGGAAATGAAGGGAGTTCAAGTGCTATGAGCTACATAGTTCTGTGAGCAATCGAAATATATTCTCATAAAGAATATTTAGTACAGCCAGATAGTCCAAAGATTGCTGCTGATGTGAAGTAAGCCTTATCAGTATGCCCCCAGCAGTCCTGTTTTCTCATTCACTACACCCAAGATGACTTATCTAAAGGCTTAAGCTATGAGCAATATTGCTAAGCCATTTCAGACCAAACAACAATAAATACAGCAACCTTTACCTTGCCTTTTTTTCAGTGAAGAATATAATCCTTAATTAAGGACACTAGCTTTCATTCTCCATAACACAACCAAAAGAATCAAACCCTTTGGTGAAGAGAAGCCTCAGATACGCAATTATTTATCAGCTGACCTTCTCCCTTCCTTTTCTTTCCCCTCCTCCTCTCCCTTGCCTCCTCCTGCCCAAATGATACCGAGCAAAACTGCTTGTCAGTGGGAAGCAATGTACAGAAGTGTTGCATGTTCCTCGTGAAAATCTACACAGCCATAGCATAAAGCTCACGTGTGCCCTTTTTATCCCAGTCAATGTTTATGCTAATACCAAAGCAAATCAGAAAACCACTAATTATATTTTATTTGCCTAAGGCTTTACCTAAGGCAAATATTCTGGTCAAATTCTGCAAAGACAATTTAAAATATGTTCTGAAGGAGATAGAAGGAGAATTAACTGAAGATCTGCAGTCTTTTGTCTTTTCACTTTCAGAGAAAACAAGCAACTCTCAGTGATTTGTCAAACTGCTAAAATAATGGTTGCAACCCAACTGTTCTCAAATAAAATTCTACAAGACAAAGTACTTTACTTAAAAAATAGCCTCGCAGACTACTGCTAAGCCATTCTTTCTCAGAGTTTTCCATGCAATTTGTAAAGATGTTCAAATGTAAGCCGAATGTCCACCAACTCCACCTCTGTATTTGTTGCCTGTGTCACTGTCACAACCAGCCTCTTGGGTAAACAGATTGTAGTTCATTATATGTAGCAGTGCTGCCTCTGAGGGAAAGTCGAAAGACAAATACACATCACTGCCAGATCCCTTATTAACAAATGCCAGTTCAAACCCAAATGTTTTCTCTTTATTGTTTGAAACATGTATTTCAAAGAATCAAGCCTTGCATGTAAAACAGCAAGATGCTTCATTTTCATTTTGCATCTAGCAAAAAGATGTGAAGCAAGCATTTTTAAAACAGGCTGAGCCTCCTCCTGCCTGTCCCCCTAAGCATGCTACAGAAGGCATAAAACCCCAAAACATTAATTTATAATTTATACTGCACCAAGTTGTAATTGCAACCAGTACGTCCAACATTTTTACCAGAAGCTCATCTACTTCCAGGAGATTTTTCCATGACTGTACTTCCTTTAGGACAAAGCTGCAGTTTCTTTATGGGTCATACGTTAAAATACAGTGGGAAATGTGCCCCTGCCATTCTACAAGAACTTACATAGCTCTATATAGACAAAAAGAAACCTGCGGAAAGACTGATGAGACAACATGAGTTTGGAAACAAATCAAGGAGATACTCCCTACAGTCCCCACAGTAAAGGCACCTGTCAGTTGACCATGCAAAAGCATTTTTTAAGGACATTAAGAATTGTTTGATTTCACATAAATATTTCATTGACAAAGCATGGGTTAAGCTCCACAGATTATCTGGCCTATGAAGGAAGAAATACAAACAATCACTAGAGACAGGAAGAAGACCTCCTCATATTGATACTGCCATTCAGGAATTTGCTGCCAGCAGGATAACTTCACTGTGGTGTCTAACAGACCCTCATATAAATCTGCATGTTCTAACTACTTATAAAATACTTTATAAAAAAAAAAAAACTAAATCACCAAAGGAACACAATGGGCTGCCCAGGGAGGTGGTGGAGTCGCCGTCCCTGGAGCTGTTCAAGGCAAAATTGGACGTGGCACTTGGTGCCATGGTCTAGCCTTGAGCTCTGTGGTAAAGGGTTGGACTTGATGATCTGTGAGGTCTCTTCCAACCCTGATGATACTGTGATACAAAATTCTGAGATGGCCTCACAATCTATTTCCCTTCTCTCTGACCCTTTTATATTCTACAAAACACAGAGAACCACTTTTCTTGGCTACATTTTCTTTTGCTCCTCCAAGTCACCCTGTTGCAGTACAAGAGTTCACAAGTACCTGGAGTAACCCCGCAATGCACCTTTCAGGATGATGCTTGATATAGCAATGACTGCGTTAATCACAGGCAAAACTCACACAAAGCAGCTAAGCCTTACCCCTGAACTGTGCATGCATCAGGCATTATGGTTCTGGGAAGCAGGATGATGGAGCACAGAAAGCATGGTCAGGGTAAGGACTGACTTTCAGCAAAACAAGGCAGAGTAACTCAGCACAAAACACCTTCAGAAATTACAGTGCAGAGTACCCTAGTTAGGTGAAGAGTTACAACTCAGCATCAGTTTCCTATTTACTTGCCATTAGATAACTCCAAGGCCGTTATTGTTCACACAAAATTCCCTGATTTCTGCAACCTCTTAGCTCTCCCTTATGATACCTGAGCACTTTCAGTTACAAGTACTGAAGAAATCCTGTGAAGTGAAAGTGTATTTTAAAATCCACAAATGAAGTTTTGTAAACAGCTCTCTCAAGCCTCATGAACACTATCAACTCTGAGTAAGGAACCACAATAAAGGATACTGAAGCTCCTATCTGTGATTGCTAAATGCCAGAGGTTAATCCTGAGATCATCTGCTGACATGTATGTCTCACAGTCACTGTTGACAGATATCGAGTTGACGTGATAGGTATGACCATTAGCAAAGATTCTTCGGGGAGTGACTTCTACCATCAAATCCATAGGTTTCAGTACAGGCACCTGCCACAAAAACAAAACAGAAACCAGAAAGAGAGTAAGATTGAAAATAATTTTTTGCTAGGATGATGGGAGCTTCAATGGGAGCCAAGTACTCAAAGACTGTGAACATTATAGAACTTCTCAACAGTGTGTGTAAGCTGAATCTCCATGTGGATGAATTGTTGGACAAAGCTATCCATGCTAAGGAGGAAAGGAGAAACTGGGGAGCCATAGAGAGACAGGGAGAGCAACAGAAGCCTGGACTGTGGAAAGGGAAGCACTGGTAGTTGCCTCAGAAGAGTCCAGTCCCACAACAGGAGATACTGTCTCACAGACACAGGAGGCTCTGGCTTCTACAAGCAGTGATGTCCTAGTGTTTTGCTTCTGTTAAAGAGTTCACTGTTAGGTATAAATCACTCATAGGATTTCTTTTGCTACTTGATGTTTCTCTCAAAAAGTTAAGTTGTGAAAAGGCTATAATCTCAGCAAGACATAATAAGCAAAGTCTTGGAAAACAAACCCAACCTGTGCATAGGCACATGGTGCATTGACACATACTCGTGAAAACCTTCATCTCTGTGCCCTCATTATTTCACTATGTGTCATTTCAATGTCACACTTCAACAACTAGAAAATGTCAATTTATTCCCAATTGGTAAAGCACTAAACACTGCAAGGCTGTGGTCCACGACTAGGACTATTCAATATCATTGAACATGAATCAGAAACAAGCTATCATGCATCAATCCACAGCACAGCAGAACACAGAGAAGTGAAACCTTTAAGCTTAGCTTGTCACTAAAGGAACAAAACAATGGTTCAACTCAGTCTTTGAATTCTCAGACTATAAGCAATCTGGAATGGTTCTGTTTGTGTAATGACACAGAATAGATACACATTCCACTAATGGGATCACCTCCATGCTTTGGAGGCTTTTGACACAACAGACAGTACTGGCTTTTTTTGGAGACAGGGATGAGGTGGTCGTTTTTAATAACGAAGAAATACTTCTTTGTGTCGTTTATGCAACAAAGCCTTCCAGCTCTAACCTTGAACCACTTTTGCCAAAACACCTGGAATGAATTCAGCCATTAAAGTCTGACAGCAAAAAAAAATATCTATTACAGTATCAGACATGCTTATATGAATTCCATGACTGCATCTGTTCAGCAATGCAAAACTTCATGGGCACTGGAGCATAGACTATTGCAATCCCACTCTTCAGACAGGAGATAATTCTTTCATACTACTGAAATAAAGATAACGACTGAAATTTGGTGTAGTGTCCTTAACTCTGCTGCTTCAAACAAGGCAATAACACTGTTTAATATTAATTACAAGCAGAATGCTTCCAGAACAGCAGGCTAAAGAACCCAGTGTGAAAGCATGTTAAGTCACACTGAGGGAATTATATGAGGAAGAAAAAACTGACATAAGCTCTCTAACCATGTATGTGTTGGCCACCACCATAAAGCCATTGAAAATGTATGACAGATTCAAGGCCACTATCAGTGAGCTAAAAATTACATGAGAATAATCTTATATGTGCTTAGCATTAGGTATTTAACTGAGTTAGCACCCATGACTACCACCTGCATACAGAAACAACTGGATTTTGTCAAAGGCAACAGCTTACCTGCAGTGATGTTACTGTAGAAAGATCTTTAAGCTTTCCTTCTTCATCTTTTAAGTTGTACCCCTCTGGTCTCTTATCTCTTTCAGTAATTTTCCATAACTTGATTGTTTTATCTTTAGGAGAAAAGACAACCAGCTGTCAGCATAGGAATTCTGAATGGGGTTACAATACATTCCTGAAGGAAGTTTCCACACTTCACTTTAGACAAACAGTCTGTGTTATTGAATTTTAAACAACCGGAAAATGAGAAGAATAAAACCTGAAAGAATTGTGTTGTAGTGGTAGGAGAGAAAATTGGGGGGAAAACATATATTAATCCTACATGGAACGGAATTAAATCTAAACTCTTGCTTTTCCATGATGAGTGAAGCATATGATGATAGAACAAAGACGCCTCTCATAGGCAAAGAGCCTCTAAAGCCAACAATTCAAAGTTTTAAACATTTTGAGGGGGGTTTGGTTTAGGAGTAGCTGAAGCTGCTCATTTCCTTGACATTGATGGTCCTCTCGCACTCTGCTTGTGCACCCAACCTGCCAACGCTACCGTTTCCTGAGCTGAAAAATGAATGCCAACCCTTCTGTGAAAAAAATCCATCCTTAATGGTGGTTGCACTCATCTGTTCATGGAGCAGTCATAGCCTCTCCAAAGCTTTTGCAACTCTGCTGCCACCACAGCTTTCATTAACCTCAGCATTCTGATTTCACACCACTTTCCTGCTTTATCCTTCTTTCTCCAAGTATGCATCAGAGCATAATTCTTCCTCCAGTGTGGCTGATCCAAACATTTCTTTCAAACGCTAGTACAAATCATTTTAAGGACAGGGTATATGAATGAACAAATTCCTTTGCATACCTTTAGCACCTCTGACTTAAAACTTCTTGTTTCAAAACCAGTCCCTGCACAACTCCGAGTGGCTTTACTTTTGTGCCTTCCCTAATAATATTGATGTGCTAATTTTCAAGCACTAAAAATATTACAGTTGAGCAACCTACAGAAAAAGAGGTTAGCACAATCTGCAACTAAAAAATTTCCAATTAAATGTTCTATAAATTTTATTTGTATCAGTCATCATTTACTAAAAATTACATATGGTTATGCCGTGCACTTGGGGCTTGATTCCATGTAAGTAGTGTATTCCTCCCTTTCTTAAAATGTATAAAAACAGCAAATAGAAAATTAATTAAAAGCAAAAGCACAAATAATTCTCAATTGTTGGATTTGACTGCTGTTAATAAAACTATGCCTTTCCTGAGTAGAAAATACTTGATTTGCAGTTAAAGGCACCACATGTTGGTTTTCTTCTCCTTAATCTGCCTCTGGACTTTAAAAACTCCCCAGAAATTCCAAGCATGCTTTTATTTCACAAAACATAGAAACATCTCCGAGAGGTTGAGTGTTCCCTCAGTCTCAAGGGCGCTGTGCAGTCTAAATTAATTAATGTCTAGTAAGCAGTCTGAAATCCTCAAATGAAAGGATTTGTATGGGCCAAATTCTCATCTACTCAATGTATCTCACATTGGAAGCAGCCTCAATATATTCTGGTACAAAAGATACCAATGAATCCTAATAATTTATTATTCTACTATAAAATCACTTCACTTTACAGTGCAAACTAGAAATTTACTATCTGCCAGCACTGCAAATCCACAGTGGAATTCAAAAGCCTTCATGGTTTCCTTCTGCCTCTGTTAATTAAGATGCTGCAATTGGATGCTGCTGGTGACTTGTTGGTAATGTGTAAACTGGAAAGGAACCAAGATCCCCTCAGAGAGGTGACCTGTGTAGAAACAATCTCAAACTAAAGTACTTCTTAGAAGGATGGAAACAGATTTGGGCAGATGCAGACCTGTCAAGTCTCATATATTGAGGGTAAGATTGAGATGGACTCGCCCCTCACGTTCCCTTACGGAGGGATGTCCCCTTCCAGCAAATGCCCTGGGCACTGTCCACCTGTGTCTGTGGGAAGAAAGGATGCTGTTCCACAGTTCTCACTTTTCTGACCAAATTGTGCTTTAGACCCTAAGTTATCAGACATCAAAACACCAAAACCTGCATTAAAATGTCAGGCTCAGAGATTAGCAAATATGAACGAGCACCACAGATGTTTCTACAGCCTGCCCAACATGAGCAAGTGTGACAGGTGATGCCTTCATTTTCTACAAGTTGTGGAAGATGCTGTCACCCCTTTTTACAGGCAGGGAGCTGGTACCTGTTGGCAGTGACTTCTCACAGGTAATTTGTGGGACAGTGAAAAATTCAACATTGGCCTTCTGTACACCAAATTTAAATCTACCTTTAAGAGCACACCAAAAGGTGAATCTTCAGGCTTCAACCCTGCTGTGTCAGGAAGCTAAGAATGCTCCTTGACACAGTACTCTTCTATCAGCAATTCCCAATTATTCAGAGATTCACAGAATGGTTTAGACCGGAAGAGACCTTAAAGATCTATTTCCAACCCACCTCTCATGGGCAGGGACACCTCCCACTAGAACAGGTCTCTCAAGGCTTCATCCAACCTGGCCTTGATCACCTCCAGGGAGGAAGCATCCACAACCTCCCCGGGCAACCTGTGCCAATGTCTCACTGCCCTCATTGTAAAGAACTTCTTCCTAACATCCAGTTTGAATCTCCCCTCTGCCAGTTTAAACCCATTATCCCTCGTCCTGTCATTACTGGACCTTGTAAATAATCCATCCCCAGCCTTCCTGTAGGCCCCCTTCAGATACTGGAAGGCTACTATAAGATGTCCTCAAAGCCTTCTCTTCTCCAGTTTGAAGAGCCCCAACTCTCATAGCCTGTCCTCATAGCAGAGCTGCTGCAGCCCTCTGAGTATCTTTGTGGCCTCCTCTGTACTGGCTCCAAGAGTTCCATGTCCTTCTTGTGTTGTAGGCTCCAGATCTGCACACAGCACTCCAGGTGGGGTTTCATGAGACCCAAATCTCCCCTCCTCAAGCTTCAATCGATTCCCTCTCATCCTACTACTACAACCTTTCTAAACAATGCCTTTCTGACTTTATTGTAGCCCCTTTCAGGTACTGGAACGCTGCCCTAAGGTCTCCTTAGAGCCTTCTCTTCTCCAGGCCCCAACTCTCACAGCCTGGCACCACAGGGGAGGTGCTCCAGACCTCTGATCATTTTTGTGGCCTCCTCTGGACCCACACAAATTTGTACTTAATTTATCCTCTTTTCTGATTACAATGGAATCTAACTTTTACAACTGGGTACCAGCGGTAACAATGGTTGTGGGTGTCCAAATGCTTCCTAAATGACACGTCTGTCCACAACTACCTGAGGGGTGGTTGTAGCCAGGAGGAGGTTGCTCTCTTCTCTCAGATGGCCAGCACCAGAACAAGAGGACACAGCCTCAAACTACGCCAGGGGAAATTTAGGCTTGAGGTGAGGAGAAAGTTCTTCACTGAGAGAGTCATTGGCTACTGGAATGGGCTGCCCAGGGAGGTGGTGGAGTCGCCGTCCCTGGAGCTGTTCAAGGCAGGACTGGACGTGGCACTTGGTGCCATGGTCTAGCCTTGAGCTCTGTGGTAATGGGTTGGACTTGATGATCTATGAGATCTCTTCCAACCTTGGTGATACTGTGCCATCTATGCACGTTAGGCTCCATTCAGTTTCTTCCCACTACACCACACCTACATATCCCCTCTCAGAAATAATGCTGTATTTTTTTTAATCAACAGGCCTTAAGCATGTTAAAAAGATGAGTCAGTATCAATTTCCTATTAGCATTCCTACTGCCTTCCAAAGATTTGTGTAGCTCTTTAGAACTGAAATAAACCATTCTGATGATAATGAATGAAAAGAAAGAAGAAATTCATCTCTCTCACCTACATGCATTTACATATCTACAAAGAACGAAAATTCTGATAAATATAGCAGACAAAATTGTAAATCCCCAGTGAAGCACAGCTGCTGAGTAAGATGATACTTTTGCCTTAAAATTTATTTCAGGATAGCATTGCATGTTAATAGCAAAAATGGATAGCTCTCTAAATGTCTATGGATAGCCAATAGGAAAAACCCTGTGACTGTGAATAACATACATAAATAACAGCTATGAGAGCCAGTTTGACAGTTCTGGTAAACTATGGAAAAGGAAATTACTAGAAGAGTAGATTAAAATGAACAAATGTATACGCTCAGCAGTAAAACTCACACGAGTAAAATGCTGCTATGTCCTATACACACTCATCCATCTTACCATTTGTTGATAAAAGTGAGTGAGCTGCATTTTGCTGTGGTAACCACTTGATCTTGTTTATTTTTTCTTCTATCTCCAAGCTCTTCAAATAATCAAATTCAGGTTCGTGGCTCTGGAAAGTGCTGTAAACATTGTACTCCCCCTGATTGTAAGGCTCATTTTTACTCTGTGGAGAGTAAGGGCAACAAAAGTGTTGTTTACTATGGCAATATATTTCCATCTCTTAAGAAAGGTTTTGAAGTAGCCTTATAAATATAAAAAATATTGAGAGTGTAATTTAATTTCTTATTTAAAACATTATATTGACAGATTTTCTTTCTAAAGGAATTAAATTTCCTGTAAGTATTGCAGCAATATTTAATAAAAGACACAAAAAAATTCAAGGGTCAATTATGCAGAAAAACATTTTACAAAATAGAGCACAAATGGGCTGAGTTTAAAAGTGAAACACAGAGGTAGCACAGCAAAGGTGTTGGTTTAAATCGAATGGTTCTAATGAACAGGCAAGAGGTATTAAAGCAAGAATTCAAGCAAAAAACACCTTCTCTTTTATCATGCTGAAATTTTGGTGCTTTGAAGGAATTTTGTTTGGGACAGCAAAATTCCAAGTAAAAGATTCTCACACCCCCTTTCACTTCCCCTCCAAAAGAGGTCACATTCTCTTTTACTGCATCTTGAGATTATAAGCAAGTCTCTTTTAGTTAGATCCAATTAAAGTATTAAAAACAAAGCCAAGTTTTACCAAGCTATTAAGGACTACATTGGTAACTCACATACCTCAGGTTCCCTTTGGAATATAACAACCCGACCCCCCTTGTCACCAGTAGCCAGCAGTTCTCCAGTGTGGTTGAACTCAACTGTAGAAATAATATCAGCTGGAAGGGGGAAAAGGAGAAAAAGCCAAATTTTAGACTGCTACTAGAACACAAAGCCATCAGAAGTATCAAGCACTCCACACACAAAAAAAAAATGCAACAAATGAGGGATTCGAAGGAATACAGATGAATTCCACAGCAAGTCACTAATGCAAACAGGCTGCATGCCATTACCATCTGAGGTTGCTACACAATGAAACAAGTGCAAACATAACGAGGCAAATTTGTGTTTCCAGCACATCTGCATTTTTGGAGTGGAGGAGGCCTCTGGAGAGGTTACGCTTCAAGAAGAGCAATCTGATGCTGTTACAGAACTTTTCTTTTGCAGTACTGCAGATACCAACAGCATTGGCCTCCTGCTATTTCCTCTGGCAAGAACCAGATTTATAATATCTGAGTCCTGCTACATGTATTATTTACTCCTCAGTCTTTCTGAAGGTTTTCACGTAAACCCCTAGCACTAGTTTTCTCAAATAACGTGTTTGAGACAAGAGAGCATAAGCAATGTACATGTAGCCTGTCCTACCACTGTGGAATGAAGGCAAAACCAGAACTGCTCACTGTGCAATGCTGGCAAGAGCACATTCAGTCATTGTTTTGGGTGAATTATTTCAGCACCACAGAAATGTGTCGCCAAAGGATAAAAAGATCCCAGTCTCATCTTTTTTGAATTTTCAGCAACTCCTCTTCCCTAAGGAACTGCGTCAGCTTAAACAGCAAACCTCATCAAAACCTGAGGCCAGTCTTCAGTACAAATGACTCTAGATCAGGATGAGAAGGAAGCAAAGGAACTAGTTCCTCTGTTTTCATGACAGTAAATGCTAGAATCATAATCCACAGTTAATCCTGCACTACAAGCATAATTTAAATCAAAACGCTTGGTGCAATAGTAAATTAAGAAGCCATCATACATACAATCACAGACAAATGCAGGGTATTACTCAAAGACTGCCCATTTAAATCCTCTATAATGATCAGTATTCACTCATCAGAAACACAGGCCAGATTTCAGAAGCATCAGTAGTTAGAAGCTCCCCTTTAGGCACAGAAAGCTGTGGTTTTCAAACACGTTCATCATCCATCAGTTTACACTGAGAACAACGAGGTGACAGTGGGCTCTTTTGAAAACCTAGCCCCACATGAGTTCACTAAAATTCAAAGGAACAGAAAGAACAAGTGGATGTATCATTTACTTGATACATTTTATGAATTGAAAACATCTGTTCCTATTATCCTTTTAATAAACTAGCAGCTCCTACTGCCAGTAGCTCTCATCAGTACCACGGCCATCCAAAGCTAGAGCTTCACTGAAATGTTACAAACAATTCAACAACAGAAAAAAATAAAACTTTACCCTATTTTTTTCATTAAATTTTCACCAAACTGTTCTGTCAAAAAAAAACCAACCCATACAAAACCAATCAACAAAACTTCCTTCTTTTTTTTTTCTCCTCACACACTACATATACACAGGATCACAGGACATTAGGGGTTGGAAGGGATCTCTGGAGATCTTCGAGTCCAACACCCAAAGTAAGGAAGAAAGAATCAGGAAGCAGGTATGCAAATTTCTTTTTTACTGAATAAAATGTGTGAATGACTGAGAAAAATGGAACGTGAGAAGTTATGATATTTTGGGTCTGAATCTAAAGCTTCTTCAAGTTAATGATATTTGATTTTTATGTGGACTTCTGCATAAAGCATGTATATTTTATAGGTCAGCACTCCAAAAGCTCTAATCTTAGAGTACAGGAAGAGTAGAGAGACTCTGCTTATGGTTGGAGTGGGGCTTGGAATGGGTTGAGTTTGATATAAAAGCTGTGGTTTCATGTCTCTTTTTTAATCTAAAAATCTCATCAACTTTCCTGGCATTTCTAGTGCTTCCAGTGGAAGAATATTTCTTGACTATTTTATTTTCATCTTGCAAAATTCATGCTGATAGTAGGTGTGAGCTCCTGCTTATGAAATGAGAGCTTAATGATTTTGCCTATTTAAAGATGTATCTCACCCCAACCAGAAAGGTAGAATTCCAGAAGTCTCAGTGACAGTCCATTTAGAATGGAGACTCAAGGAAGGTTGTGATATGTATTACAACATAGGTGTACTTACGCGTATGTGTGTATATGTGCAACACACATGATTTTCTCAGCAGCTCACAAAAGAATCAAATAAAACAACTGTGCAAAAGGAATGAATGCTATCCACACTGGCAAATTCAAATGCACTTGGCTATTGGCCTGAAATACATCCACAAGGGCATGAAATACTCTTCTCTACATTCACAATGGACACAGAATATTACACTGCACTTTACGGAGCAGTAAAATCCACAGGAACTGAATCAGGGTTATAGTAAACCAGCTCTGCATTCTGTTATTCTATTGTATTTGTCATTAAAATATTGTGTGCAGTTAGGTGATTGTGGCTTAAAGAAAAGCAGCTAAGACATTCAGGATCTGTGGGGAGCGTGTAATGGTGTTGTTCTGAGGCAAAATGCTCTCCCCCTACAAGGTGTTTCTTCCAGATACATCCCTCCTTTCTATTAGAAAAACTAATTCTGAACTGCAGCCTACCTATCATTTTAAAATTAACTTGTTCTGAAAAAGAGCAGATCCAATATTCCAACCTTAGAGGCTATGCAGCTTGTTGGTAAAAAAATTATCCTTGAATTGGAAAATCACTTTTATTGATCCCGTAAATAACAGTTGAAAACAACAGCCAGGGGACAAAAAAAAAATCTTATCCAGTGTATCTGTTCAGCAGGAGAACATTAGTCATGCTGTTTTCATAAAAAAAGATTAGCCAGGCTGGCTCTCACTAAGACACAGGAGAAAGGAACAGCATCAATCAACAAAGCTCTTCATACCCTTCTGCAGAACGTTCCCCAACATATTTATTAATGCTGGAGCAACATCAGGCTCTACAGTCCCATCCTGCAGATTCTTCCATTGGAGAATGCACCCCTGAGCATATAGAGCAATTAACTACCAGATTTCACCCTCTCCAGGATATAGAAATGCCCCACAATGGAAGAGTTGATGAATTTGCATGTAGAGTAAGCCCCTGGCAAGGGATGGCAGAGATGAAAGACTCCTTCCAGCCTTCATCTGCACTACACCTTCCATATCTCTGCTGGCAGCGGCAAGCTTTGCACTAACAATGAGGATTATGAGAGGCAGAGATAATTTATCTTTTAAGAACAATTATGGATAACCTCAGTGCCAATGGGCAAATATTTCCACTCAGATTGCAAATCCAAATTTTTATCCAAAATTAACCTTCCCACTTTTTAAAGTACCCATTTTGCCAGTGCAGAAATGCATACAAACTTGAATTTAAAAGCCAGAATGCTTAACATTTTGTAGTTACTGACTGAGAAATGCAATTCAAAACCCTTCTTCATAACATGAAAATACTCCAGGGGGGTATACACCTGGTCCTCTCTTCCACATCCTGCCACAACAAATTGCTCCAGGAGGTAGAGCATATTACGGACTTCATTCCCCAGACTAGTTTTACATATTCACAGAAAGACATCACATTACTCCTCAGCCTCAACTGACAGGAAGTTTTTCCTGATCCAGGCTCAATTATTTCATTCCCTGACTCTTAGTCACCTCTGTTCTTTTGTACCTCATGAACTAATTCCTCCGCAGCTCCACAACTTAGTTTTCAAATGTGCTTAAAGGCTATGTTGAACCCAACAGCTGCTGCTTAGCTGGATGCATTGAGCTTTTCTCACAGATCTAAGTCTATCAGTGTACATCTGTGCACACCAAGACATCTCTAGCCAATTGTACTGCTCTTCCCTCAACTCCACGAGTACTGCTCCAGCACACATGCAGGCAAATGAACCTTCCGGCAGCCCTCTCCCAGACTCAGTGTGGGGTGCAATGAAACAAAGGTTAGTACGCAGAGCCCAGATTAACTCTGGCCTTTATTTCACACCATCGCACATTTTTGGGTGTTCACTTTCCAGACACTCCACAGGTTTTTTTAAAGGTTTTTAAGCGCTTATTCCTATAAAACACGGAGGTCCAAATATTTTTACAACAGTTAGAAAAGTCTTATCTATATAATAAATTTTTGCATCATTCTGGGACACTCTATCATAATTGCAGGCCAGTCTGCACCTAGTCTGCACTCACTATAGCAAAGTATGGCTGTACTAATTCATCTTCATACAGGCTTTTGGTCAGAAACCTCAACCAACCCTAAGAAAAGCTCAACTATAAATTACTGTATGTTACTTCTACTAGCAATCTGTACCTTTCTCAGGTCTTTCATGAGAAGGCCTGATATATTTTATTTTGCTTGAGAAGATTCCCCCACCTTCTGTTCTGCTCTTGTGAGACCCTGCCTGGAGTACTGCATCCAGTGGCCTCAACATAAGAAGGACATGGAGCTGCTGGAGCACAAAGATGATAAGAGGGCTGGAGAACCTCCCCTATGAGGACAGGCTGAGAGAGTTGGGACTGTTCAGCCTGGAGAAGAAAAACCTCTGGAGAGACCACAAGGCAGCCTTACAGTACCTGAAGGGGGCCTGTGAGAAACCTGGGAAGGGACTTTTTACAAGGGCTTGTAGTGATAGCATGTGAAGGAATGGATCAAAGGTTTAGAAGGGCAGATTTAGACTGGATGAAAGGAAGAAATTCTTTACAGGGAGGGTGGTGAAACACTGAAACAGGTTTCCTATGGATACTGTGGATACACCCTCCCTTGAGGTGTTCAAGGCCAGGATGGATGAGGCCTTGAGTGACCTGCAAGGAGAGGCTGGAGCTAGATGATCTCTTCCAACCCAAACCATCCCATAAATCTACGAATCAGGAAAGTTGAGAAAAATTCAAAACTGTTTCACCCAACACAGAAATGTAGGGCTTTGGACAGCAGTAGGAAGCTTTGAGGGCAAACAACATCACACAATGGTATAGGTAAAAGAAGATCAGAGAATATAATATTCTGCTGAATTGTAGTGTAATCCCGATGGAGAATTAAAGGATTTGGAAAGAGCCAGAACACTGGAATTAACATCAGTATTTTTTTGATGGAGGAAAAAAACCCAACACAAACCAAATCCTCACTGTGAAATCCTGCGAGCCAGAGCAGTTCTGAAATTCTCTTTTATATCATGTCCACCACAATAAATATGGCAGCACAGCCAGCCTGAGCTGACTGAATCAGCATCTACATCAGGTTTTTGTTGTGTGTGTTCCCAGTGGCCAGCAGGCAATCTTGTAGTCCACATTATTCTGACCTGGCCTAACCTTAGTTTGTGAAATCCAATAAGATCACAGCACAATCTGGCATGGCTGCAAGCAACCTTCAGTCACATTGATACGAAAGTCCCCGAGGAACATAATCTGGAAGTAACAACAAAGAAGCTTGCAACAAAGAGAGACATAAAACTAAAGGATAAATGGGAGATAAAAGAGGGGCAATGAATACAGTGTCTTGTGTGAAGCTAGGGCCATATAAGTCAGCTGTGTTGTCAGAATTTAGTTGAGACTTGGACAATAAAAAAAGGAGGGGAAAAAAAAGTGTGGAAAGAAAAAGTCTGCTACTTTTTAAGCTGAAGCTTCAAAGCAGCTAAAAAAACAAGGTAATGCAAAACCTCAAAGGCATGAGAGTGAGAGGAAGCCTTTTCTGAAACAGCTGTTGGAGAGATCTTTCACAATAGAAAAATTCCTACTTGAAGCAGCAAACTCTAATATGCATTCATTTGGGGATTGTACAACACTAGAAACTACCCTTAAAAATCCAGTAAATACAATGCAAAAACTCACATATCACACTGCCACTTTGGCTAAGAAGTTTAATGCTAAAAGCCAATTCACCAGCCGACTCCACTTTACTGACAGACATGACATTTCATTGACCTAGGCACAGACTACCTGATCTCCAAGTCACCAAAACAACATAGGATACAATTTGGGTGGCCATATGAGAAAGACAGATGAGGAAAAAAAGAGAGGGAAGGATGTACAAGATGGAAAGAGTGAGCATGCAAATATGTTAACAAGAGCAAGAACATGAGGAAGGGTGCAGAAGAGCGTCTGAAAGAGCAGAGGCACACATGGGAGCTTGACAAATCATGAAAGAGCATAAGGAAATGCTACAGCAGAAAGCAAGAAAGTAGTTTGAAATGAAGGATATATCTGCCTCTTTGGCCCATTAACACCATGGCAAATATTTCACTTTGCTTTTCTTTCTTTTTCATTATGGCTTTAAAGTCCAATGACGTTTACACTGAAAAACAGTGCTTGTCCCCTGTTAGATGTATGGGCAAAGTAAAACACAACAGGAAGTTGATTTTGGCCAAAGCAAAACTTTGAACGTAAGTGCTAATAGTAATAACAATAATAACATAAGTGTTCCACGGATCAGTGAAACAAGGTGACCAACCAGTAACAGAATGAAATTCACAGATTTCATGTAGTTGTTTTCCTGACACCTTGCCTGCCTTTCATTGCTAGCAAGGGCAAATATATTGAGGACAAAATCCAAAGAGTCCCATTTAATCCTGTCAAGCAATAACAAGGAATAACATCAATATCACCTTTTTTTTTTGTCCTAACAATCTCTTTCTGATGTGAAATCCAAACCTACAGTGTCAGATGCTGAACAGCTCTTGAAAGGCTGCCTGAAACCAGAACACTTCAGCTGGAGATGGTAAGTGACATATTTCCTAACTTCAAATCCTGGCAAGCAAGGAACAAATCTTTTCCTTTATTCCATCTTTAATCTCCAACTTCTGGATTTTAGAAATATTATACATACACGGTTCAGTGACTCTATCAACCCTGGCTGATAATGAGACAATCACAATACTGCTGAGTTTCACAGATCCATGCATTCCCATATCCTCAGGGACCAAAGAAAGCACCTTCCCATTCAGAGCATCTGAATGAGGTTCAGTGTTCACTCAAAAAGGGAATGTAATAGAAAGAGAACCTAAAATTCAAATCCAAAATCTGCACCCCTCCTATGAATACCTATGACTGCTCTGATTTGCTGCTTTAAGCCTTGAGCTTTTACAGAGTTGGTTTTTTCCTCCAATATCTTTATATACTTAATAGCTTAGAAAATATTTTCAACAGCTGTTTAATCACATGCTAATTTCTAGGTGTATTGCTCAAATTAGAAAATCAGAAGATTACCCAGTTCTTGGAACACAATGTGGAAAAAAACCAAACAAACAAACAAAAAAAAACCCACCAACACTTTTGCCCGCGGGACAAATACATAGAATAGATTCTCTTGGTTCTGTGCTTCATGCTAAAAACCTCAATTCATGCTGAAATTTGGTTTCTCGTAAAGTGACACTCCCCACTCACAATTTTATTCCTAATTTGAAAGCTCAAAGTTTAAATTTCAGAGATTCTGGCACCCATATCCCTCCTGTAGAGTAAAAAGCCTCCAGGAAAAGAGGCCAAAGAGACCTGATCTTCTGCCCACTGAGGTAAGTGGAAAGTTTCTCACTATTTCTGTAGTAAATAAGGTCAAGGAACATGTCAGATGTGGTGCAGCTGGAAATTAGGGCACATTTCTGAAAACTTTGGCTACAGTTTATATGTACTTCAGTTTCCTCATGTTCAAGGTGACCTGCTTAAATCTCTTGAGACTTCACAAAGCTTCAGTTGTTAGTTCTACAGAATGTCTAATTAATGTTACTATTATCCTTGCTGAAGTTACTAAGAGCACTGCCTTATGCCTTCATAATCTGAAACAGTGGACTGATGAAAAACTTGCTGCAATTCCTTTTAATAGCTGTTCAGGAGCTCCCAGAAAGTGGCGTTCCCTCACCTGCAGTAGCCCAGCAGCTTCTGAGTGCTTTGAGACTGCCAGTCTTTCCTGTATACCACCAAGCAATGCAAGGAATGATACCAGCCCCACACCCAGCAGGTACCTCAGCCACTAGAGATGTCCAAAGGAGGTAAACCTGAGAAGCTCTGATCCCTCCATCCTGCTCACTCTGACCAAACTGGAAAACTCTCTAGAAAGCCCTTCACCTTTGGCACATCTAAGCCATTTGGTAACACTGCTTGTAGCTATTCTTACAAGCAACACTTTACAAAAATGCTGCAAATCAATCTCTATTTTAGCATAAAAACAGGCAGAAAAAGCTTCTAAACGTCATGTCCCTTAAAAGCTTCTTGACAGCTTACACTGTGGAACACATGCTAATGATTTACCGAGATCTCTTGAAAAAAAATATGAAAAATTAGGAAAAAAAAGATAAAAGGCAGATGGACATTCCTTTTTTTCCCTGGGTTTGCTATCAGGTGAGACACTCATCTAAGCCAAGAGCTCAATAACAGGCTTGAAACACTCTTCTTTATAAACACTCTTCTTTATAAAGATCAGCACGATTAGGAGATCACAGAGTTATGATGACTGTAAAAGACCTTTAAGATCACCAATTCCAACTATTGATGTTGCCAGTCCACTCCTCTTACCAACCAACACTGAAGGGCAGAAAAGAAAGGGGGGGCGAAATCACTCTAGCCATCACATAATGTATTTATAGTTTCCAGAGCAGGGTTTAAACTGGTAATCACAGAAGCCTGCCTGAGCTGGGAGCTTCTGCTCAGCTCCATGTTACTTCCCACAGAGAAGCTGCACAGCCTGGCTGCCAGCAAAAGACAGCTTACAAATGGCGCTGCCAAGTGCTAAAAATGCTAGGCAACGGGGTTTTATTGTGAGCATAAAAAGACCTTGAACCTCTGCCTTCAATTAAGAGTAAATAGATGCCAAAAATAGAAAGCGTAAAAATTATTACAATATACTAATTGTACAGAATTAACCACAGGTGATATTAGGCTTGTGTATAATAACTGCAATGGCCTACAGTAAGAAAACATCAAGTGTTGCCACAAGGCTGTTATAAAACAAGGACATAAGAAAATCCCACCCATATTTAGAATTTTAAAAGGAAAATCATTTAGAACGTATCCAAGAGTAATGAAAAGCCATCCAAAATTTACAATACAATCCTAAATAACTCGTTTCAATATGAACATTATTTTTCCTATATTCAACAGAATTTCACTGCCAGCTGATTCTGAACAACTTCTTTTTTTTTTTCCTCTCCTTAACAGAGCAATTAAACTCCAGAAGCCCAGCTCTCAGTAATTCTGTCACACCAGTTCTCATGTTCAAAGCACTTTCTGGGCATTAAAGCCCCGGTAACCCACGGAAATTGGTAAGGAAATGTTAGCATTCCCATTTCACACAGAGGGAAAAATGAAGCAGATGCTCCAGAGTTTTTATCCAAGATTGTAGAAGCAGTTTTGATTATACACATACTAAGGGACAGATAATCCACGCAGTGGCTCAGCAAAACATTTCTACTTAATAAAGCTCTTAATCACTTGTCTAGAGACTTAAATGCTCCTGTACTCAGTTCAAGTGAACTGAAGTGCTGCTAAATGAATGTACTGATGGAGCCCTAGCAAACAAAGCTTCACAACAGCATGCACCAAGGAAGAAAAAGCCCCAGTGATGAGGCTTTTCAGTGAAGTGGTAGAGGATATAAGCTTGAAAGTCATGAAAGGATGGATCTAGGAGCTGGACTACAGCCAGAGTCTTCAAGTGCAGAGTGTTGACAAGGAAAGCAGAGACACAACAGCCATATATATATCTGCACTGGTAAATGAAGGACAGCTCCAGGATGTTCTTGAGCTTTGCAGTGCTATGATTCATACTCTTGAACTGCCAGGAGTGCACCACCTTGACAGACTCTTGGATGTGAGAAATGGCTCTCCTCCAAATGCCACTTTGGCGTGGCTCAGGGGTTGTCACCAGCCAGGGACCTTTCTCAACAGGTAGCACGCTCAGAGCAATTATTTTTTGGAAATAGTGCAATGTCACCCTCAGAGGGATGGGCCTCTCCCAGCTAGCTGGTCACAGTGCTCCCAAACAATCAGAGTGCTCAGGCAGACACACTCAGTGACAGCAACTCACAGACCAACAGCACTCACTCTCCGCTACGTCAACCTATGGTTTTCTGTTAACACTCGCCAGAAGTGGGGGCTTCTCAGAGTACAAGGGGTCCAGAGGAATTAGCACAGAGAAAACAAACTACATTTGCTTTTCTCAGCCTTAATGCGTGAGAATAGACCACAGTGTTTACGCATACTTTGGCTATGGATCCAAATAGACCATATCACTGGACATCTCTGCGACTCCCAGCAGTGGATCAGCAAGCTAAGGTCACACACAGGGCTTACTGGCTGTCACAGGAGTTCGATGCCAAGTGCTGTAGATGCTCATCTAGCATTAGCATCTGTTTGCTTGGCAGGCTCCAAAGGCAATTCAGCTGACAACTCTGAATTTGCCTCTGGGTCTGTCACAAGATCATATAACTGTGGGACTTCTGGGAGTGCCTAATACTTCTTTGATGAAGATCACACACATCAGAGTATATTAGATCCATTCTAAGCTGCTTTGAAATCACTGTTTGTGACCTTTCAGAATTATTCAGATAGTGTGGCTGGCCTACGTGTGTAAATTAAAGCCAAGCTCAAAGATCATGTGATTAGTTCTTCTTGCTTGCAACAAGATCTCCTCTGCAAGTTTACAGTCCAAGACCAGAAAAAAGAGATTTGTTGGTGTTGACATGGTATGGTGCTACTGAAAGAATACCAAAAGCTGCTCCTAAGATGGTCAAAAAATAAACAGGAAAACTGTATCAGCTTCTCCATCAACCCTACCGCTTTAAGGTTTGAGATGAGTGTAGAAACAATATAAAACTATAGCAGTGGCTTACATAATGTCACACTGGTCTGAAAGCTCATAAGATTCAGTTCATGAAAGGCCAAGAGTATTTTTTTATATATATATATAATCTCCAACTAAATAAATGTGAGGAAAGATAGGATTACTCATGTACTTAAAATGAAAAGCATGCTATATCACCCTATTATGTCAGGAACTAGAGGAACTCTTAGCCATTAAAAACTGAATTCTAGATAGCTGGAATGTACAAAACCCAATGAAACATTTGCTCTCAATTTTAAATGCACTGTATTTCAATAATTACTTATTTTAAAAAATACTTGAATTACAGAAGACAAAAAAAATCAATGCATCTTTCCCTAGTCTGTGTCTGATAAAGGAACTTCAAACACTGTTAACAGCCTCAGGAAATAAACATTCCTTTCGGGCTACTCCCAAAGGACATCAATTACATAACAGGACTAGATCAGCATCTATTACAAATGCTATGGACATTGTCTAAAACTGCATCTGTTTGCTGGTTAGGCAATTTCAAAAACTTTTTCCCCACTCTGAGGAAATGTAACAGCACACAGGTAACCCAGCAACTGCATAGAACAAACCTGAAAGTTCTTTCCAGTCTAATCACACAATATTGCAATGGGAACTCAGACTGTTCCCACTGTGTCCATAACCAGAGAACACGGACTTCAGAGTTCCAAGACTCCCACGTTTAAACACCAAGCACAACCATTCCTTCTTCACACACACACAAAAAAAACAGTTAAATACAAATTACAGCTTCTGTCAGATGAAAAGTTAAAAACAAAATACTCTGGAAAACCAAACATCAGCAGGTCAGATTTATGCCTTCTCTACAGAGACAGACCCAGAGGAATTTATTAGGAGCCTCCCCAGATCAGGAAGGCTTCAAAGCATATGATTATGCCTCAAAAGTCTGCAGGCACCTTCCCCAAGGCCATGTTTCCCGCAGACATACAGTTTGAGAGCTGCTAATTTGCAGCCCACACAGATAACATTTAGGGATTTAATCCCTTGAAGAAGTGCAAGGCTTCCAACTCCCTCCCAATATCCTTGAGGCTGTGCCTTACAATCATCAATAGTTGTTAAAACAGAGTTCCCAGTAATTATTGCTGTGCACTCCAAGCAGAGCAGCCTTTGCTGCAATGTAACAGTTCTGAGGCGTGTGGCCAACTGAAGCCTCAAGTCTATTTTAATTCCACTATAATTATAAATGATAGCTATGGAGTTGAGATGTTTCTGAATTTGTGTTTGCATGAGGGTGTATTTATGCACTGCAGAAGCGCACTGCAGAGAAATAGCTGGGCTAGTGCTGCCTGAATTGGCATCAGAGCCAATGTAACGACGTTAGCACGACACTGTGCCCAAGCTATCAGTGCTGTCAGGACACACCAGCACATTTAGAGCTACAAAACATACCTTTTCATCATCCTCCATTAAGCAATGTTGACATATCCATTAAATACAGAATGAAGAGAAAAGGTGTTGACAGGTTTCTCCCCGGCAAAGCAGCGCAGAAGCACACTGGTTAGTTGTTCAAAGGACTGTGATAAGTGGAAAGTTTTAGCCAGGTCTGAACTGCAGATTAGAGGCTAGAAAATTTGCCAAAGGCTGGTTGAGTGGAGAGAGACAGCGTGTTCCCCAGGCCTGGCACCAGCTTGCTGTTGCCACCAAACGTCACACCGCAGTGAAGGGGACAGATGCAAACTAGGACACCACTTCTTAACCCTAAAAGAAACTGTCTCACTACAACATTGCTATTTCATGCTGTCATCCCTCAATAATGCAGTATTTACCAGCAACGTAGCAAATAACCTCTTTTTACTTCAGAAAGCAACATCTCACTGCACTTAGCTACAAACATCAACTCAGATCTAACACATGCTGATTTCAGCATTGCCTGAGCTTATACAATCAGCAGCTAATTCATGTGAGAAGGAAATGTACTTCTGCACACACTTTGCACTGGAGGATCCAGTGTGGAGCACTGTTATATATATTGTTAGTACTGAAACCATTACAGAGGAATCCTCTAATTACTTATATTTTAGACTTCTGCATTATTGGAGTGTCACCCAACTGGAATCAACAAGAAACTGTGCAAGCAATGCATCCTGACAAATTTTGGATGCGCTGTCTGAATATTCAGACAAGACATCCACCACACGTAAAGGACAAATGCAAATTACATCTTAAAATAAGAAAGAAAAAACAACTCAGGAGACCTGCCTCAAGAGTCTTGCCACAAAAGGAGCTAGCTCTCATTTCAGTCTTCCACATGCTCAGAAGGGATGCTTGAAAAATACAGCCAGGGCCTGTAAAGTCTTTACCACTGCCTGTCTTTTAAACTCCTGTACACTCACAGATTACGTAAGGTAAAAAGAGCTTTCAGCAAGACATGAGGAAATACAGTGACACAACTCCAGGCTAAATTTGCCTACCAGAGGGAGGTACAGTTTTAGAGGCATAACCCAACCCTGAATAAGGATCTTGGGATTTGGCCTGGATCAGAGTACACTCAGGGAAGCTGAAACAGGCAGATAAACCTCTTTTCCCAATGACTTTACACAGATTTTTCAACAGAAGAAACTCATTATCTGCCCTTTTCCATCCCACTGTTGATTGTCCCAATATACCCCGGGAAACAGTCTGCCATAAGCATCCAACCATCAAGCTGTCACCAAAAAAGTTCCTTTTTTCAGAAAATAGACAAATGAGGATCATTATGATAAAGGCCCTATTATGAGGAGAGAAATTTATTGTTGCACTAATGTTTCTCCTGATGATGGGAGATCAAGAGTCTTTCAAAAGATGTCACAATAGAACCTAGCCAGCTGGAGCTAAAAGCATACTGACAGCTTCAGAAAGTCAGCATCAACCCATACAAAAATCAGTACTTTCGGTAAAAGGAAAGCAAGACACTATGAAACACCAAAAAAACCCCTCACGCTTTTCATCTGGTACTTGAGTAAATGACAAGATTTAATAGCCAGCTGCTGAAATAATGAAGGCAAGAGACCAGTGAAACTATAGAAAGCTAAGAGAAACCGCCTCGTACTAATTAGAAACAACATGCAGTCTGATGACGCTTTATAGACTTCAATTACCATACTCGGCAGGAAAGAGGTTTCAAACATCTGTATGATGATTATTCTCCACTGGGATGTCATTTACAGTGCAAAGTATTAAAAACAGGGCCAAAAAATCAATTATAATCTTTGTAAATGAGCATATTCTTGATCTAAGGGATTTGAACTTGTGTGTGGATATTGGCTTTAAAAGGAGACAGAACCTGACAATGAAAAACAGGCAGCAACCTCCCTCCCCCCCAGCCATCTGATCTGCACAAAATTAAACTCAAGGATTGTTAAAATAGTATCTTTGATATGAAGTGCAAGAACAAAAGAACCTTATTAGAAGTCAAGTCTAACAAACCAGTGACTATCCACAAGCAAGGTTCAAGTAGAGGCTTTCTTAAAGAGTTTGGGTGAATACACAGGGAGAGTAGGAAGCATTAGCCAACAACAATGTCATCTGGGTTGGAAAGAACCTTCAAAGTTCATTTAGTCCAACACCAGTGAAGTAAGCAAAGACAACCTCCACTATATCAGGTGCTCAAAGCCTTTTCTAGCTTGACTTTGAATATCTCCAGGGACAAGGTCTCAACTACCTCCCTGAGTAACTTGTTCCAGTGTTTCACCACTCTCAGCATAAAGTTGTTCCTAACATTAAATCTAAATCTCCTCTTCTCTAATTTGAAGCCATTGCCTCTTGTGCTATCACTACAGGCTGTTGTAAATCTCCCTCTCCAGCTATCTTTCAGGTCCCCATCAGGTACTGGAAGACCACTATTAGGTCTCCCCAGAGCATCATCTTCTCCAGGCTGAACTATCCCAGTTCAGAGGTGCCCCATAAGTGCAGAGAACTAAGGATTTTACCCAAAGGTAAACAAAATAATGTGGTTTTCTCTGGTAATTTATGGTTTTACATCAATTACCAGGGAAAACCAAAAAATACAAAAATATATAATATTTATCACTGTAAATTTTAAAAAAAATCAAACCACAAAACAACCAAAGAAGGTTGTTTGAATCTATTAAAGGTTTTTCTTCATTTACTGTTTTTCTGGCATGTCTGTTATCTCAGAAGTGAGAGCCATGCTGAGTTCATTTAAAAGCAAATGCAAACAGCAATGGTCAGCTGCAGAAAACAGCTAGAAAATGTGTCAGTCATTGCATCAGAATCTTAAATCATGGTACAGGATCTGGTAGAGTTAACCTGAGCTGGTAGATCATAAATATGACCAAGCACCACAAGTATTCTGCACAGACAGTAAAATGATTGCATGTTTTTTCTCTTGGAGATAAAATGTATTTGCCTTCATAAGGTCATTATTTGCCATAAAGGTCATTAACCTACCAATATACTGCTGTACTTCAAGAATATTTTAAAGGATGAACTGGTGCAGAGTGCTGACTGACTTGCTGAGTAACATGAAAAGCATGCCATTTCTGTGCTCTGAAGGTTGTCTCCTAGTAATTAAGGAGGTACTAACCTGAAGTGTTGGGTTTGACCTTTAAAAAGACCTAAGCAATCTGGAAATCTAGCCAAGAGACCAGCTTTTCTAAGCACATTCCCCCACCCCCCCTTTCTTCTCTCCTTTTGCTTTTATAGGAACGATTAGAGAGAAGCTGTCAGTGCCTCTCTGACATTCTGTCACTTGGTCAGACAGGACCTGGACCCATTAAACTCTCATTCAAAGTTCACAGCTCATTTCTTCTGGCAGGTACCTGGGGAGAAACCAAGAGGATATCCTGGAAGAGATGTTTTATAAAGCTACCACTGTTTTGTAATAGGCTACTACACAGATGAACAATTTTGAAATGATAGTGGGGTTTTTACAGTTAAGACAGCCCAGAACATAGGATGAGATCCCAACCAGCTGTGTAAAGTCAGCGATGGAAAAGGCTTTCACAATCCCTTGGCCTCTCGAATACCACAGCACACCATGGCTGCCACCAGTGCTTTGGAAAAAGGAACTGCAAAATGTGTTTAATATTGTGTTCTCCACAGCATTAAAATGAAGTCTGAATTTCACATGGCAATCCAAGACACCAAGGCTAACAGAGGGTGTCTGCAGCAGAATTTCAGCAGCACAGCAGCCTCCCAAGCTATTTTGAGCAGTAGCAACTACTTACTTAAGTAGAATCAGCAAGCGGCCACATTTCATATTGTTGGGAATAACAAAGCTGGAACACCTCTAACAGGCTACCTAGGGATTACTTTAGCTTTTGTTATCAAAAAAGAAAAGGATTCTTTTCAGCCTGACAGCACCATAGAAACTCTTGTTCATAGTGAATGACACATGAACAGAAGCTGGTGTTTATAATTTTCTGCTGGTTAAAGACTCATTCCTGCTCCTATTGAACTAAATGAAGCAGAGCTGCCATTGATTTCAATCAGCTTGTCAGTAGACCTTAAAGATACTAACCATCAGCGCTTATTAATATGGAATTATCAGCGGAAAACATATTGACTAGTCCATCCAAATACTTTATCTTCATTCATCAGAACACTTACTCCAAATGAACAAAGACAGAAAACTGAACTCAGACCAAAGGTCGTGCTGAACTGAAATTGCAGACTGCTGATACCCATTACCAGCAGTGGCATCACGTATATTGCACCCAATCAAACCAATGGGCACAGTATTCAACAGGAAACGCACAGCATCATCCTCCTCAGTTTACCAGCACTTCAAATTCTGCCTGTCAGAAACATCCTCCACCTTTTCACATAAAAGATGAAAAATCCATTAAAATAATTTCATACAACTGGCTACTTATTTGCTGAAGGCCTTTAAAAATAAAAGCCAGTGACTGCAAATGCTAATACTCTTGTAAAAAGCCCTTAAACTCCATTAGCATTATTTTTAACTTCAGAGAAATAGTTAATGTACTATAAAAGAGGAAAAAAGAGTGGTAAAAATTCTGAATTTAATTATATGAATGGTATTCTATATACACTTAATTGCATAGCGGTAACACAGCCACTTTCATTACTCTTTATAGCTTCAGATGCCCATTAGCACAATCCCCAAGGTTCCTTATGAATAATTAGATTAGGAAAGGGGAGCTCTCTGATGAAATGCAATAGGATGTGATGCTTATGAAACAGCACATCTTGAATCCAGATGCTGACATGACAACATCATGAAGAGCTAATTTGCACATCCAAATTAATACCATCATGATGACCATATAAAAAGAAAGATATGCATATAGAATGAGTTACAGAAAATGATGTCAAACAAACTGAGGTGCTTCTATTACCAAAATACATCTTTTTGACATTTTAACCCAGTTGGAAAGGTGTAAATAGACTAAATGTCACATTCATGAACACAGAGCTACTTAAGCAGACTTACTAGGATTTAATGCAGTGTTTGGCAACACATGGGCAAGCTGTTTAATAACATGTTATACCCATCAACCGTGTGCAGCACTCTCATCAGCAGGTGAAAAAATTTCATTACATTTTATTAAACATCTGGTTTCATTTGATACACTGAATAATTTTGCATTGTTTGCTGCTTCTTGGGTATAACACCAACAAAATCAGCAGCAATACATTTCGGAAGGATCTCTCTGTGGGACAAAAAAAAAACCACAAATGAGGTTTTAAAAAATTCTAAAGACTCAGGTATTTCTGCAGCTCTCATGATTTGTCTGTCTGCTTCTCTACATGTCTGAATAGTCAAGAAATATTTCCCTCAAATACATCTAACAGAAAACAATGGGATCTCCATACGAAAAGAGATAGTTTCCTTACACTTCTGTGGTTCTCCCACATGTAAAGTTTAAAACAAATAAATGTGTTACAGGGCAGGCTCTACCATTTGCCCCTTGGACACAAATATCAGGGACGTCTGCTCCTCTATCCACATTTTGCAGCACAGAACATACTTGGATCCTGTTTGTCCTATGCATTTGAGACTGTGCTCTGTCAAGGCACAAGACATTAGACTTAGGGATTTGGGATTTTCAACTCCTGAAAAAAAGAAAAAAAAAAAGTTTAAAAATCTGGCTTGAAACTGGAGCAGAGGAGATTTAGGCTGAACATCAGGAGGAAGTTCTTTACAAGAAGACAAATAAAATACAGGAACAGGTTCCTTTGGGATGTGGTTGAGGTCCCATCCCTGCAGACATTCAAGATCAGACTCGATGTGGCCCTGGGCAGCCTGATCTAGTTGAAGATGTCCAATTCACTTGCAGTGAGCAGGGACAAGATGACCTTTGAGAGTCCCTTCCAACCCAGTGCAATCTGGGAATCTGTGGAGGTATAATATTGAAAACCTGACAAAGCAACAGTTAGTGTAAACGTAGTCATTTGAAGTTTTCTTCTGATACAAGGGGTTTTCTCATTAAATGAGAAAGAAGTTCTTAAAACAACAACAACAACATTCTACACTAAGTGTTTTGAAATCTACCAGAAAATACCACTAAAACAAGATCAAAAGGATTCAAGTGAGGTATATGCAGTTAGGCACTAGGACATAGCTATATGGCCTGCTCTCGTCAGACCCCACCTGGAGTACTGTGTGCAGTTCTGGAGCCCCCAACACAAGAAGGACATGGAACTGCTGGAGCGGGTCCAGAGGAGAGCCACGAAGATGATCAGAGGGCTGCAGCACCTCTGCTATGAGGACAGGCTGAGAGAGTTGGGGCTCTGCAGCCTGGAGAAGAGAAGGCTTCGAGGAGACCTTAGAGTGGCTTTCCAGCATCTGAAGGGAGCCTACAGGAAAGCTGGGGAGGGACTATTTACACGGTCTAGTAATGTCAGGACGAGGGGGAATGGGTTTAAGCTGGAAGAGGGGAGATTCCGACTGGATGTTAGGAGGAAGTTCTTTACAGTGAGGGTGGTAAGGCACTGGAACGGGTTGCCCAGGGAGGTTGTGGATGCTTCCTCCCTGGAGGTGTTTAAGGCCAGGCTGGATGAGGCTTTGAGCAGCCTGCTCTAGTGGGAGGTGTCCCTGCCTATGGCAGGGGGTTGGAGCTGGATGATCCTTGAGGTCCCTTCCAACCTAAACCATTCTATGATTCCATGATTCTATATCTAATAATGACAAAAGTTTACTACCTGGAACAGTAAGATATATTTAGGAAACAAAACAATAAAGAAAGACAACTCCAAAACAATTCTGTATCCTCACAGCAATCATCTCTACATTGGGGAAAATGTTTTTCTGAGCAAATGATACACACTTAGAGGTAAGAGGGATTCTAACAGAGGAAGAAATGCACACCTTTCCACTTTGGCTGGTTACGAAGAAGGACATGTTCTTTTTGTACACAATACTACATCTGCTACGTGAACACCATGAATTACAGGGTGCTTCATTATTCATTCTAACAAAACACTCCTTTTAAACAAGGTTTAAAGTGCCAGCTTCTTCATTACCACATCCCAACTGTCTTTGCTTACTCGAATTGTCCCAGCTCTGTTTAAATCACTAGGAGTTCCTTCCAGAGATTTCAAGAGAAACAGTACCAGGACCAAAGCCTACACATAGAATATGTTAACAACACCAAAAATCAAATAACCAGCAAGACACACAGGCAACATGCAGTGAGGCAACATATGTGAGATATAAGTGAAAGCTTTTACTGGTGTTATGAAAGCATTTTCATGAGCTTTTGCCACTGTAACTTTCATGCTTCCCCTACTTATCTGCCTTTTTTTTTTAATGTGCCACCCCTTGCTGTGCGCTAAGTTAGAAGATTCTGGTGGCATGTTCATTTTAATCACCCATAAGGCATCACAGACTCTTGTGACACTGAAGCGAATAAATAACAAAAGGGCTTTCATTTTGAAATGACACAACCAAGTGCTCTGTCATGATTTATGTTGTAGTGACCCAAGTAAAAGCCTCGGTTTGATACAATTCTTCACTTCAAAGTGAAAATATTTTTTTAAATACATTTGTTTTTTAATCTCTTATGTGTCATCCAAAAGCTAACAGTCAACAGCCGACCAATGCAGAAATTCACTGAACATCACGCCTAAAAACACAGCTGTCTTGGTAGTTTGGACTCCTCACAGTCTGCCTTTCACACAGTCTGTGCTTTGTAGCAGCACCAAGACCCATTTCTGGACTTGCATAGAGCAAATGGGTGACATTTCAGCTCCCTTATTCCCTCATCTGCTTTCCTATAATTCTTCATTATGTGCACAAAGGTTGGATGCCCTGCCCCAAAACATGCTGCTTCTGAAACACTGTGAGATGATTTAGGGTGGTTTTGGCAGGCAACAGTTTCTGAAGTTAAATCAGCCTAGGTCTGTGCAATGATTTATATACTGGTAAGATCTAGCTTGAAGCCCACACATAAATTCATCTATGTTTTATTGCTAACTTTTCCTGTGGAATGGTCTCACATGAAATGAATAATACCAGAACTCACTATAATTTGGAGATACATGCAATTTATCAAAACCCTAAGGAACACAGATTCTGATTTAGGAAGTAATTTCCAAACAAAACACTGCGATCCCTGGCATGGGGCAGGTTTTGTGAAGTATTTCGATATTGTTTTGTTAGACACCAAACAACACAACAGATAACAAAGGGCAGAACCATTCCTAAGCACACCCTAAGCTTTTCAGTATTTTCCCACTACAGCCAGGTCACTACCACTCTGGCTCCTGCCCTTGCTTGACAGAGCTGGGATGCCACATGGCATGGCTGCGACATTTACTTTCTTAATACAGTGGCTCTAAATAAACATTTTAAAGATATTTAAAGATAGTAATAGGACAAGAGGACAATGGATTGCCTTTCTGCTACCTTAGTTATAGCTACATCCTAGCTGTATTCTCTCACACAAGGACAGAAGGGTTTTTTTGCATATAAAGAAATAATATACAGATAAGATTTGTAATAAAGCTCATCATTCATTCCTCCTCTCCAGTCTCTTTATTACCCTCATTAATACTGCTTCTCCATCGACAGACCTGTGCCTTCCAGTGCCTCCTCATCTTTAATTTCTTTCACCTGACTGGGCCCATGGGACTTATCACAAGGTTAATATTAAGTATGTTCATATGGTTTTCCAGGATTTTTATGTATGCATCTAGTCTCCAACTTGCAGAGATCATAACTGGAGCTTTAACAGCTCTTCTCTGGGAACCAACTAAATGCGTACCGTAAGAGATTTAAAATTGCCTGGACTGGTGATAACATTTCAGTATATTTAAGTGCATTCACAGTTCTCAGAAGCAGAAGTTGTTACTAAAGGAACCTCAGGGAACCTATGAAGTTAAATTTTCACTGAACCCCTCATATCTCCCTAGCCAATTAGATTTTATAGTTGTCTAAACACACACATTAAAGAGAGATAAGTCTTAAAGACTACTTCTTCAGGTTGTTATAATTACAAAACAAACACACACACACAAAAAAAAAAAAAAAATCAACCAACCCAAACAAAATTTAACTACTAGCAGTGGGGAGAGATAATTATTGTTTCCCATATGTTTAAAGGGGAAAAAGGTGTACATGAGAAATTTCACAAGCCTTCAGCTAGGTCTGGAAGATGAGGAGGGAAAAGAAAAAAAAAGAAAGAGAGAAGTGTCAGTTGATGAATTACAAGCTTAATTACATCTGGGATAAGATAGTTTAGAACCCAAAGGAAAAACGATTTGCTGAATGTCAGTATGCTCAGATGCCCACCAGCGAGCAGTCCCTCCTCTATGCCAGGGTTTCAGTGAAGACAACATACATGTCAACCACAGTAGAAGAAACACAAACTAATGAAACTGTGTGTAAGCTGTAATTACACTGTCTCAGTGAATGGCACTTGGGGTATTGTGAACAGATTGTACATGTTATTTCACACAGGGCTTAATGAAGCATTCCCTGTTCTACAAACTTCACCTCTTGATTTAATTAACCTTCATACCTATACATGCACTACCTACCAATCATAAATGTTGGAAAATCCTTAAGTTACAGTGCATTTGCGCTACATTAGAAAAGTACCAGGGACTGAGTTTGTGTTCAATGTGGCGGCACAAAAGTGAACTGCAAGCAAATTATAAGGTTCTTACAGGATAAAAACTCAAATGGCAAATTTGGCCCCACATAAGCTCTCCCAAAACAGAAGACCCGATCCTTTAAAACAAAACTGCAACAAAGCAGAATCAAATAAATATTCAAATAATCCAGGAGGTTCTACTTTATACACAACTTTCAGCTACTAAAATAAATTCTGTTTTACAGAATGAATAGATGTCTGACTCACATCCTAGGTTTGTAGGCACATCAAGTAAAATATATGAATATACAAATATATAAACACAAAAAAACCTGCATCATCATCAACCCTTAAAATTGGGAAGGACACTCATTGTTATTGTCTCAAAATGTAAAAATCATCATCCCTGAGACCACAGCATCTAATCTTTTATGAGTCTGGGGTTGAGCAGGCTGTTTACACACAGCTTGCCACCTCACATCAGCCTGTGTCTTCAAGATTTCCAGTATCACAAGGGCTGCACTTTACAGCTGCAGTTTTGATCAGCTTTAAAGCCTGAATCCCATGAATTCTCTGCTCCAGCCAATTACAGCAGAACACAGGGGCACTGCAAATAAATGGTGTTTTCCTGCTGACTCTAAAGAGTGAAACATGCACCAAATACAGCCATTCATTTCATAATTTCCCCCCATTATCAGTATGAATTCCTGCTCAGACTAGCACTAAAGGACAGATACCTGGAAGCGCAAAGGGAGGCTGTTTACTTTCTTCTTCTGGTGGGAACAAACCAAAGAGGCAGGGAAATAGCAAAGTCTCATTTCACAATGTTCTGCTAATGAAGGGCAGAAGAAAGTGCTGCCCTTGTACTTCGAAGGAAAGGGTAAAAAAAAAATTGCATCTCAGAAAGGCACCTCAATGGCACAGGAGCTACCAGGGCTATTCCTGGCAGGCAGAGCTCAGCTGAATTTACTGCACAACAATTAAGTAGCTGTGTAAAAACAAAAAAATGAAAAAAATGAAGCAAAACTAACACAATTTCTCTGCTTCTCTTCTCCCACCATTAACGTTTACAGAGCATACTTAATATTTTACTTCATTAATGCCCAAACTAGAAAATGATTTGGTAGTGGTTTAGAGAATACAGGCTAAACTGGAGAAATTAGTAAATTCTTCACAACCACAAAGAGTAAGTGAAAGCTGCAGAGATAATTTATATGACTCTCCAAAGTCATTTTCATAGTACCTCTCATAAAAAATTAATCTGCAGGAGTTAGCAAGCATGACACAGAGGAGGAGAACCAGTGGACTGGATAGAAGTTGGCTGAGGTATAAAAGGGAAAGTTTGCCAGCCACAGAAAATGAGGACTCTGTTTGCATTTTAAAATTTAATCTGTTTTCTCATCCAGTGCTAAAGACTTAAAGGCAAAAAAGAAGTTGAAAGACCTCCCTACAAGCCTATGAAGGATTGTTACTTTAGATGGAAACCCAAACCCACATAGAATAAAGCAGCAAAATAGCAACAAAAAGCAACAACATTTGTGGTTACATTCTGTCACTGCAGAAAAGAGATTTTGAAAAGGAAGCAGAAACCTGTGTAATGGAGGCCATAAAACAGGGTTTTAAATTAACTGAGAATTCAGCCAACCTTGACAACTTAAACAGAAGGTACCAAATCTGCCCTTTCCCTTCACTGGAGCTATTCTGTTTGCACGAACATCTCTACCAATGTCAATGTCATTTTGGCATAAAAGATAATAATAATTGTATTTATGCTATACCCCTCCAAGGCTGCACACAAGATCACTCGAGCAAGTTAGAGCACACCCTACTACAGGAAAAATATTTAATAAATTTTAAACCTGTTCTTACTACTTTTCACTCCAGTAGAAAATATGCAGCTCTTGTAAAGAAATACAGCGGTTTGTCTCATGCCATTTTATTGATGCAACCGAATGAACAAGTGTGTTGTTCATGAATGTAAGGAGAGGAACAGGTAAACAGATTTGTTTCCCTCCCCACACTGCTGTCAAGGACCAGCCTTCACCTTTGTTATCCTCTCCCTGACCCTCAGCTCTTGGATCCTACCTGTCTGGTAGTAATTTCAAACTCACAATACAGAAAGTAGTATTGTGATGCCACAAAGTGCCATACTCCAGTGAGACCAGGGACACAGAGAAGGACAAATGACAGTGCAACTGGTGTTGAATGGCTGGTATGGGATACATTTAGAGCCTGTTGTGATGGTATCAACAGACAGTCCACCACTACCCAGGGCAGCGGCTCTTGAACCTTTGACAACAAAGGTCTCAGTTCAGATTTCCCTCTCACCTGGTAGAAAGCAAAACTGGAACCAGTGCCTTCAAATTCACCTGGGCTAAATCAAAAGCCAAATTTTCTCAGTTCCCAAGTTGCATCAACACAAGTAGTGTACAGAAAAGTGTACTTCCCTCCTCTTGCCGTTTTCTCCCCTTCTACTGAACAAGGCAGACACTCAACAAAACAGCTTCCCCAGTCTTACTGGTAGTATTACAGATATTACTCAGTAATTAAACCTACATTCCCTCCTCTTGCTTCCTTGCTGTTGCTGGCAACAATCAAAGATGGATAGAAACAACAAGTATCTGAAGGGGGCCTACAGGAGGGCTGAGGAGAGACTATTTACAAGGTCTTGTAATGACAGGACAAGGTGAAATGGGTTTAAACTGGAAAAGAGATTTAAACTAGATGTTAGGAAGTTCTTCACAGTGAGGGTGGTAAAACACTGGAACAGGTTGCCTACGAAGGTTGTGAATGCTCCCTCTTCTTGGAGGTGTTCAAGACTAGGCTGGATGAGGCCTTGAGTGATCTGCTCTAGTGGGAGGTGTCCCTGCCTATGGCAGGGGGTTGGAACTGAGTGATCTTTGTGGTCCCTTCCAACCTAAACCATTCTATGATTCTAAGTATTTTGTTTTTCCTGAGACTCTGAAAGTTCAGTGGTCAGTAAACCAAGAACTCCTCCATTTGCTTGTGTACCATAGAAATAAATCTTGGTCTGCAAAAGCCAAATCTGCATCATTGACACTGCTTCAAAGTGCAACTGATTGGAGACATTTTTACTCTGGTCTGCAATCTGACAATACAGCGCAGGGCAGAATAAAGCAATAGACTTGCAAAAGCTATTTATAGTGCCTGTGCCCCAAGGAGATACAGCTAATAACTAATTCATTTCTCATCACACATTTGAATGCAATATGAAAACTTCTAGTTTCTTATCGGCACAAGAGAAAAGACCCCACTGTGGCTTTCTTTAAAATAATTAAGGATTCTTTAGCAAAACATTTTAATCAAACCTAGTTTCCACAGCAGTCCTTTCTTTCCCTGACTTACATCTGTTTCCTTAAGATGTCCATGCCTATTAAAGTTTTGATGAAAGCATTTCACAGCATAGTAGCTTCCCAAGCTATTAAAAATTACTCTTATTTTCCTAGATAACACATTAGTTTATCAAATAGTTTTCTACAAGCTGGATTAAAATCCAATATATTGGTCTTATCAATAGGGAACGAATGCAACAACCTGCTAAAGAATTCAGTAAGCAATGCAACTGCAATATCTGCAAACAAGCAGGTTTGGGGATGGGTTAGATTTTTGTTGTAGGGAAACAAGGTAAGCTAAGCACTATTCTGAATATTTTATTGGAAAATATGAAGACTAAAACCAGGGGTAAAAGAGAAAGGTAAGGATTTCCAGTACTCAAGAGACATCAATAACCACATTGAGCTTCCATTATGCTGCAACTGCAGCAAAAGCAAAGCAGTAAGCAGACACAACACTCAGTGCAATGGCAGTCTTCTGATTTCTGCACACCCACAATTTCTGATTTCCTTTTCTCTTCTACACACTGACACCAGGTGTTATAACAGCTTGACTTCAATGAGGGTGTCCTAAGAACAGTGTGCTTTGAGCCAGCACTGGTGCCAAGGCTGTACTCTCCATACGCAGATAGGGGATGCTGTGAGGGGCCCCAGCTGGTGCTCTGCAGGAGCTGCTACTGCCATGGGACTGAAGAAAAAAAAAAGGGTCCTCGTGAACAGCAACAAAAAAAAATCAAACAACTGCCACCATCACCAACACCACAGACTATACTATGGCTCAGAGACTTTAAAAAAATGACAAACTATTTAGCCTGGGCCTTCTGTTACTTTTTAATTAAAAGGCAAGTTTTTATTAACAGGTTTTATGCTTAAATGGTAATTAATTGCCATATGAAACAATGTGAATTAACTCCACCAATCTGTAATCCAGTGCCCCTAGGGCCCCTGGTTTTCACTGAGTAGCATGACACCATCCTAATTTTGCTTTTACCACTGGAGAAGCAGCACGAGAACTATTTAAAACACACATTAAAGACAAACCATAACTAGATAGTGTGAGCTTACACACTCAGTTACGTTGTAGGTTCAGTCAAAATGCTAGGAAATAAGAGGGATGGATATACAGACAAACGTCCTAATGACTTAAACATAAATGCCTTTCCATTAAGCAATCTGTTATCAAAAGCAGTATCTTGTACACAGAATGCTTGTTCTCAGATTTACCAGTCATAAAGTTTAATGGCTGAAACCTAGGTAAACACATTCTGCATACCTAATTAAATCTACCAGAAGAAATGCAGATCTCCTTCAGAAACCCTTAAGGCCTTTCAGGATTTGGGTTTTTTTTCCCTTCTAGCAGAATATTCTGATAACATTAAAAGCAGTGCTCAGTGACTTCCAGACCTGTGACTTCTCCAGACTGTAAAAGGATACCCTACTTGGTGTGCATGCATTGATTTTACTTAAGAAGTGGAGAGAAGTCAGTCTGAAGTTTGCTCACTTTCAGGTTATGGGAGGGCTTCTGTGCTTCTTTTTGTTCTGTTTTCATTTTTGCTGTTTGTTCATTCCATTAAATTTACTCTATTGACTGTTTATTGACTCTCTGCTTTTATCTAAATTGTTGTATTAGTCAGAAAGAAAATATGCCCCCACTGCAGAGCAATAGAGCAACAATACATTAACTACTGAGATTATCAAAGCAAGCTATCTAAATGATACCAGCAAAAAGCAGATAAGTGTAGTCATAAGAGGGCTTAAAAATAACTACTAAATAAAATGGCATCAGCTGCTTATTTTTTCAGATTTTAGCCTGAGCTAGAACATGTCCAGACTACATGCTACACAGGAACATGCAGACTCTGCACAACTTCTGAGGACAAATCAGCTTAGCTGTTTAAATTTCTCAATATATTAAGAGAAGTGTGTGACAGCAGCTACTGGAAGTGATTGCCACTTCCTAATTTTCACTCACACAGTATTTAAAACTTTGAAGAGCAAATCTCCTACCTAATCATATTAATTCTCTAACAGTGACTTCTCAAATAAATGGCAAGATAACATTTTTTAACCTAATATTGAAACTAATCTTTATTAATTGCTCTCCCGCCGTAAACTTGCTAATGACATCATCACACGAAGAAGTGAACAAAATCCAAACAGAAAAGAAGAAAATACTAACACGAAATAACTAATATTATATTGGCTATAAGTGTAGTACTATGTTGGACGTAGCACTGGATAATCAAAGACATCTGACAGCAGACCAGATTATTGGAATCTTTGATGATGCAGAATGAGACTGCTCAAGTTAGCAGCCTCTCCACAATACAGAAAAGTGAAAATCTCTTCTGGAAGCACAAGAGAAGTTTAACAACCCATCTCCTCCTGAAGTACATTTATACCCAGTGCCCTGTGAGGGAGCACAGTTACCCATCATCCTGTCTCCCTATGATGTACCAATAGAGGATCCTGATGTGCCAGTACATCAACCTGTCAGGAGCGGCTGGAGCAGCATTAAAGAGCCACGCAGCAAGCAAGTGTTCAGTGACGTTACAGGGCTCAGCATACACAGAAGTTCACTTCAGTGTGCTCGCCGCTGAAGAACCACCTGAACTGCTAACCACATTTGATGTGTTTTCAGGTGGGAATGCAGTGAGATAAAATGAACCACTACAAAACAAACACTATTCAACACTATTATATTCACTCCTCATAGAGAACAGGACAGAATAACAACAGTCCTGTCACCTGCCCATTGGTGTAAGGAACTGAAGCCCCATTCGGAAACATTCTGTCATGACAAATTCACGCTCTTGACATGAATTTCACTGAGTTTTAAAGATCTTCCTGGTTTTCTGCCTTACCTCACACCATGTTTACCACTGTACCAATTCAACAGTGAAGCAAATCCATTAGAATCCCTGGTTGCAGAGATCTGTGACTATATGGACTGTTCTGTCTAAAGGGATCAGATTTCACTTCTCTATTAATATATTCATGGATTTAATAACTGCTTCATCTCCAATGAATCCCTTTTAATAGCCAAAAATCTAAATTAACTTTGTGCGTATTACATTTGCACAACCAGTTCTCTCCAAAATGAACCAAGATTTCTTCCACCAAACATTTCAAATCTGCATTCTCTCCTATTTGCTTCTCATGACATCTGCCCTCAGTCTTTTGTGGTGAAAAGCTGGAGCTAATAAGATGATCTGCATATCATCATGATCTAACTCAAGCTGGAGCATTTTGGGCTTTATTAAAAATGTTTAGTTATCTGACTGGCTACTAATCTCAAGTAAAATTAGCTTGTGATTATATAACTGAATACAAAGACAGAGCTGACAAAAAAGAAATGAGTAATTTCTAACTTTTCCTGACCTTTGGGTACTTAACGTCATTAAATGTGATTTTCAATTAACATTAAAGGTGTCTCTGGGTCTCCAGTATTTCTGAATTCTACACTTACTGCCTATTAAATCCCTTGTATTTATTAGCTGAATTTTAGTACTAAAATCTTGACACTAGGGTTTCGTCCTATAAGAAATCTGTCATTTCACAACAGCTCCAGTATTGCTGCAATCAGTGCTTAAGGAGAGCCTAAAGCCTCCTCTCTTCTCTCCTCTATAAGGAGCTGGAGGACAGCCTGTGCACACTCAGCACTTCCACAGCTGGCATTAAACTCCTGAGTCTTAAATGTTTTGCTTTATTTTTTTTTTTGCCAGCTCCCACATATTTCTGATGTGTCTTGTAGAGGAAGCTCTCTCAAGACCTCTTCTGTTCAGAAATTATTTCGTTAGTAGCCAGATTTTCTCTAAAAATTGTCAAGAGAGGAGCATGACACTTCATAACCTAAGCCCACCATTAAATAATGTCAGAATTTCCTTGAACGAAGAAAATTAATGTGCCTCACCCAAATCCTTTGACCTGCCAAATGCTGATTAGATATAAAGACTTATAATGAAACAGTGGTGGTGGACAAGAAAGGGAAGCACCCCGCTACAGGCCAGCTGAGTGCCACCATAAACAGTATCACAACCCAGCAAAGATATACTACCTGTTCACTAATGATACACCCAGAAAATCACCAATTATCTGTATGTCAAAGATGTGACCTGTTGCTATCAACTGAAAAGACAGATATATTCTTCAATTATTTGTTGCAGCGTTCTAATTAAAGAGGAGAATTTTGGGAACCTTTCATAAACCTCTCAGCTAGTGCATATATTTACAAAGAATTATATAGGAAAGGAGAATCATCTGTAGACCAGCTCTGCAAGGCTGAACAGCAGCAGCATTCATTCTTTAAATCTAATATTCTTTTGCCAGACAACAGAAAACAGATGTTATGTAGCAACTTCAAAGCCACAAGCAACTCCCAAGTTGCACATGACCTACAGACTTCTTTACTATGGTCACTTGATGATTTAGACTATGGGTGGTATAGGATCTCCCTTTGCGAGATCTGGACATACACAAGGGTTCAAATGCCCCTGCCAGTCTCAGCTTACAGCCATGTAATCTGGATCCCAGACACTTTCCCAAGTACTTTGTGTGCATTAGGAAAAAGATTCTGGAAGGTTTTGTATCTGGGCCCAACACCAAAACAAGGAAAAGGATAAAGATGAACAATTAAAGGTGGGAGGCAGCAACAGCCCTATAGTGTGAAGGAACAGAGAAGATATCTGCAGGAAGCACTTCCCCTGGCCCTTTAAAGTATTCAAACTCAGTATCTAAACCACGTAAAAATCAAAATTTTAATAGCCCTGTGCAATGGGATTAATATTTAACTATTGTCATACTCAAGACAACTTGAGAAAATGCTTAATGAGACTTAATGCTTAGATGTCATGGACAATCCAAGCAGAGCAATATACTGGATACTAAAATCTTTTAAAATGTCACCCAATGTCAGCACCAAAACCATTTTGAACCATTTGAATGGTAACATTCTGTACTGTTAAAATTATCTCCTCTTTATTTCAGACAAAACACAGGTAGGAGACAGATTTTCCCATCTAAAGCAAACGCGAAGAGCAGTTGTTACCTCAGAAAGCAGGCCACTTGGCACTGAGATTGCTTGCTCATTCCAACACTTAACTGAGATACCAAAGCACATACAAATAAATCTACCATTTCGAGTAGCACTTTATTGATCTATTTTTGGTTTTGATGATATAGCTGTTACTTTATAGCCAAAATCTTTACTTTGTTAGAACATACTCTGTTTTCATTTTATGACTGCTGAGTAAACTAAAAGAAATTAAAATATTTAACAAGGAAGTGAAGTTCTGTTTTAGGTTTTCACTTTTTCCTTTTCCACAAGTTTTTACTAAAACCAAACATAGCTGTGCTGCCAACAGTCCCACTGCCTACCTATCTCTGAAGGCAAGTTTGTGATTCTCAAGAGAGGGGAAGTTTCCCACCAAGCTGCAGACTCATAAGAGCTGGCAACATCAAATGCTAGTCAGGCCAGAAGCCTCTTTCAATTCTTTTTTTTTTGAGGGTACTGATGAAAAGATAGTCCACAACAACGGGGACAAACCATGCTGTCACAACTACCCAAAAAGCAACAGAATCAAGAGTTAAACGAAATCAAAACCGGTTAGCATACATGACTGTACCTTGGTCTATCATTTGGAAGATATAATTTATCAGTGCAAGCAGTGCAGCTTGTCTACTATAATTAGGGCTAAACCCAGATGGATTCAGTCAAGGAAATCTGAGGATTCTAGATGCCACCAGAGTCGCCTTGTGCACAAGCTTCCTTATAGCTTTCCCTAAAAGACAAAGAAATTCAAGACAAAAAAAAAAATGGTGAAAACTTTCCTCATCTAAGGATAATTTTTCAAGCAGGAACAAATCTGTTGGCCCTTCAAGCAAGCAATCACCTTGGTCTCCCAAAAGTATTTCCTCAGCAGACATTTCCAGACTCAGGAGAATGTAAGTCATAAAGTGAGACACAGATCACTCTAGTTGCTATAATGACTTCCATTAGCGCCATTAGCTGAAACTCAAGAGAGTTTTCTCTCATACTCCTAACCCCGAAGAAGTAGGTACTATTTTTAGAATTGCCAGGGAGGTGCTGAACTAAGCCACTGAAATTATTAAGTACCTTTCAAATCTCTTAGTACGAAACCCATAGTACAGCTGTTGAAGGGATTCAATTCAGATTAATCAGTTTACCATGCACCGACAGCAGTGCAACAGAACGCTTGTTGGAGCAGTTCTAAGAAGCATTAACTGCTTCAGTCGGTCAAATTTAAAATGGAGCACAGACAGTCGGTCTACAGGATCTAGAGAACAGGTGCTCTTTCCCTTTTAAAGGTAGTATCTTCCTAGCGAAAAACTGATAGGGAAAAAAATGTGTCATTCACATCAGCATACAAACCAAATCCTCTGTTTCAGAGAAATAAATTGCATTTCTGTCACCAGGATACAAGGAGAGGAAGTTAATGAACCCATTTTATCTTAGTATTGGTATTCAAATGTCCGTACGGCATCAAAGAAAAAAACCTCATGGATCCATGTAGAAGTATACTCTGCATTTTAATCTGTATCTAGAAGATACATTGGAAAGCAAATACATGCAAGTAGTGAACAGAATACAAAAAGTAATCTGTCAGTGCTTATTTTCACATGCTTAGTTGTAGATCTGCAAAGCTTTGAAATTCAAGAAGATGAAGTGTTGTATGAAAGCAACCCTTTTTTATGAAGGCATTTGTCATTATGTGACTCTAGTCCAGACAGCAACAATCCATTCAAGTTAGTTACTCAGGTGTGTATCTCCATGTTTTGTACTCATGAGAGAGTTTTATTTCTACTTATGTCTGCACTAGTAAAAGCAGTGTGTTTAATAAATGGTGAATCTGATCAAGGCCATTCTTTTGGTGGAAATCAGGCAAGTCCTCTAGGTATGTAGACCATCATACCTCTATTGTAGTTTCCCAAAGCAGTGGAGCCACAGCACTTAGGCCAGCAGGGGACTGGTGTACATACCATTACTTACTGAGATTGACTATAAGGAGTGAAGAACTAACATACATTAAAATGTGGGCATCCAAAAGCACAAATTCTAAAAACCATCTCTTGATCCATCCAGACTTTTCACTGAAAAATGTGGGAGACTGTCCCATGAGTATGTGCTTAAAGCATAGATATACATAAATAAAACATAAGTAAGAATTAATAATTGAGCTAAAACTTCAGCCTGTTTAGCTAAACAGTCAATGGGGAACACTCCACATTCCACTTATTAGGATGCAGGAATCTCAGTATAATGAATTAAGAGTTTGTAAGAAGGGAGAGTTTTACACTTCCTTTTAGTTTCCTGTGACAAGTCTTTTTTGCTCTGATTCTTCTTTTTGTTGTTTTGAGGGTTTTTTTTTTTTGTACTGTCTTGAAAAGTAGATTTTTCATTCTGTTTGATGAGCTGAAGCACATCTTCCTCTTGATCTCTTGCAAAGTCATGTACCACATGCTTAGAAACCTTTATTTCTTGCACATCACAGCTGACTGCTTGACTGTTCTGATGGCATGTACACAGCATGCTGAGGTTCACCTGGATGCCAGTCACAATGAGGAATTCAAACACTGAAATGGAGCTATTATTGAGGTGGAAAAGCTCATGATCTCTACAAGCATCATTTAAAGCCTCTCCAAGATTCATTGTCATCATGTTACCATTCTTAGTTGAACCAGGAGATGGCTTTGTTTATACTCAGTAAGAGCAGAGATATCATTATTCACTGATAGCATTTTATTCCCTAGTGAGGTATTATTACCTGCACAGAGAAATAGAAGGGAAACTATCTAAGGCTCTGGGGAATCAAAATTCTCACGACACTTCCAGTAGCAATACGCAAAGACTTCTTCAGGATACCCTGCTGCCCACTGGGAAAGAATTGTGGCCCTCTATTGTATACAGCACACAGACAAAAGCATCCCTAGAGGAAATCCTCACTTTTTCTATTATTACCAAATTCAGATATGTGTTTCCACATAGTTATTGATGGCAGGTGCACTGTCTAGATTTTGGTATGTAGCATGTCACAACTGTTCTTTCTAGTGACTTCTTAATCACTGTGTAAAAGATTTATCTGTGGCACAGTTATAACTTTGGAAAGAAGTTGGTTTGTATCAAAGAAGTATCTTTCATTTGTCCTGCCTATAGATTTGCAGATAGGGTTGGTAGGAGAGCAATCTTGCCTTCAGGCAATCAAAAGTTTCTTAAAACCTGCAAAGATCTGCAGAAGTCTGTTTTGTTTTTTTTTTTAATAAGTTAACCATCACAATATACTTCTGTCTACCCACATTGTCTTCCTTCTATCCTTGGAGCACTGCAGCTGCATACCAGCACTGTCAGGATTTTTTTTAAATCCTTCTACATTATCTAAGCAGTCTTCCAGAATCTTCTGAATTGTTGCTACACCACAACATCAAAATTGAGAAGACAAGCAGCAGAGTGCAAATAATATCCTGTCAGAAACATACTACCATTTAGTAACAACACAAAAGACAATCTAAAATAGCCACAGAATAAAACTACCTGGCAATTTTTAGCTGGAAATTACTGATGCCTTTGGGATGGAAACACAACACAGAGAAATTAGTCCAGCAATTCAATTTTTATCATGCTCCTGAAAAAGGACTACTGCTGCTACCACCATTACCAGCACTGAGTTGCACATTAGAGTACATGTACCATAAACACAGACTGTGATAAACGTTTTCTTGAAACTCAGATTCTGCTGTTTTCCCAATCCCTATAGATTTTCAAGCCAACAATAGCTGCTCTTTTGATTACAGCTCTAGCCTGTGTGACCGATTCCTTATTCTGGGCTGAATCACTACAAAAGCAAGTCGATTGGTTAAAAAAAAGAAGGCTGAATACCATAGCAACTGGCTCACAGCCTTGCTAACACGCAGGACGGATTTTTGACTTCAACAAGAGCTACAAGTGAAAGTGTCAAGCCAAAAGCAGATCTGGCATAATATCAACAATGCAACAGAACCATAGAAGTTGCTTAACCCCTCCCCAGTCTCTTCCCTGTAATATCTTTTGTGTCGCAGTAAATCTTCGTGTTCTCATTAAAATACAGTACAGGGAGCAAGGGAAAATGTGTGCTTTGGTACTGATCCTATGTATACACGTAGGCACTGCAGACACTTTGTCAAAACAAACAGAATTACAATTTTAAAAAATCAAGTCATGGAAACAGATCAATAATAGAGTTTGATCTTCATTTTTTTTTTTTTTTAATATATAAAAAATAAACTGATTAAGCATACACATCTGCCTGTAAGCCCAAATGAGTGTCTGGAAGCAACTCACCATTGAGAAAAGGACCCAGTAACACAGTAGAAACTGTTTCCCCTGGTACACGGCACTGCTAATACAGCTAGTACGCAAGACAAGTGTTACAGAAGTATTAAGCACAAAAGGGAGCATCTTAGACCAAACACAGCACACTCAGACAAAAACCCATCTGGGTGGTTACAAATCCAATCAGAGGAAAGCATCTAAACCATCAAACAGATGAGCAGCACATCAAGTTCTGTGTTATTACAACATTCTAATGTAGGACCTCATTCAAACATGAGCTGCCCTATACTATTCAAGGAGTTCTGCAACATAAAACAAAGGTGTTTGATTAACCAACTGCAGAAGAAGCTGTGCTTAACCAGGAATTTGAAACAGATGTATCTATCCAAAAACTCTGTCACAGGTCTCCTGCATTATAAGCAAACATCAGCAGCCCTGTAGAGCATGTAATGTTGCCTCCTCTGAGAAGCTCTTCACCCCATTAAGAAAACAACAAACAACAGCAGTGACGTTAGCTAATTTGTCACAGGACAACTGGAGAATCAGTAGCTAAGAACAAGAAGTCTTTATTTGATGACAGTGAAAAGTCTCCATTTACACATGGGTCACTAGCAGAGAAGAAGGGCCAGCACCATTCCATGCTGTTTTCTGCACTTCAGTTGAAAAAATACAAACAAAACAGATAGTGTGTGCAATGCTTATTTACCATGAGAGACAGAAAAAGGAGAAACAAACAGAGAAAAGGCTCACATGCCTTTGCTTTTATTGTAAGTATTTAGGCTTTGCATAACCTGTGGGACATCTCAGACTCCCAATGACAACATTTAGAACATGCAGTGTCTCGCTGCGCCACCTCCTCTAGGACACAGGAGTTTTCCAAAACTTTTATTCACTGTTTGTAAAGTGACATAATACAATCAATGAACCGGAAACATCTTTAGCACATTTGGGGTTTGTGGCTTCCAAGGTCCATTGTCATAAAGGTTCTCTGTAACCAGCCACCTGAGATGAAAACAAAAATAAGTTATAGGCACCCTTACCTCCTAGTCCATCCCCAGAATCAACCTCATAGATGCTCTCCCCTTCCATGTTGTCTTTGGGATGCAGCAGAAAGCAAGATCTTCCTTAAGTGATGAGCTCAGGATCCAGAAAGAAGCTGAATCCACCCCTTCTGCAGCCAGGAGATGATATCTTTCAAACAAAAACATAAAAATATTGATTCAATCCCACTATGCAACAGGGAAATCACTTAACTCCTCTTATGCTCCCAACTTTGTAAAACTGTGTCAGTTAGTTCTATAATCAATATAGTGTTTTCAGTGGGTATCTGAGTTCCTTGATACTTGCAAATTCAACCACTGTTCACAGTGCAAATGCACCACCTCATATAAAGAGGTTGCAGCAGCTCAAACTGCAGAACTCTATTGAGGGGGAAAGTCTCAGCATAGATCCAAACTCATTCATATGACCCAACAGACCTAGGACTGGGCAACATGGAGCAATCTATGACCCATCTGCAGGATTAGCTCTTCTCTGGCATGCCGTGAGTACTGTGGAGCCAAATTATAGCCAGGTTGCAAATGTCAATACAAACTGAAAGCACACAGATCACATGGGTTCACTTTCTTTAGACTCCACTTAGGGTCACTACGTTTAGGGAGAAAGAAATTCAGCAACGAACTTTTCCCTAAACTGAGCCTGAATAGTTGGTTTTCTATCACTCTGATCCAGTGTGACTAATTTTTACCTTTTTTTTTTTAATAAAAGAGAAATAATTCTCAATTAATTAAAAAATCCCCACTACTGAGTCAGGAAACATCCACATATCAGCACCTTTGAGTGGCAAAAAAAGGTACAAAAAGCAATTAACAGCATGGAGCTACTGGAGTAGTTTTGCAGCAAGTGGAGAACTGTCACATATCAGATGTTCATGATGAGCAAGAATGAGTAAGGATGAGATCCACCACTCATCCCTCCCATGTAAGAGTAGCAATCTGATTACTTTTAAAACAAACCAAAAGCCATTTGAAAAGAGCACAGAGACATCTCTCTGCCATAAATGAACTTCAACAGGCCAGGAACATAAAGCATAATGAGAAAATGATGATCACATCCATGAGCAATGGGATATAGAAAACACAGTTCAGGTACCAGTAATAACTTAAGGCTAGCTATGGAACAATGTATTGGCTGTCTCCTTGCCAGTTGCAAACAAGCAAATAATAATGATTTTTTATTTGCAGATCTGCAGCCTTCTCTTCTGCTTTCCCATGTCATTAGGAATGAATTCAAATTGTCCCATGTCACTGAATCTTATAGAGAGAGCAGAAAGGGGACAAAAGCTCTGTATTAACAGGAACTGCCCTGTATCTTTCATCCAACCCTCTTCTTCAACTTCCTATCATCACGAAAGCAATAAATACTATAAACAAATCTGTACTCAGACATCAAATAAGAGAATGTCAACAGTTCAAGTACCATGCCATTTTGTTGATAAAAATAAGGGCATACCTAGAAGTTTCACACCAGATGACCTCTACTTCTTCAACATCTTCAAGCACCTCTCTCAGCATCTGCATGTTTTTGTCGCTTTTCGCTGGACGTGCCAGTGCAGGCGTATGCCACATAACAGAGCACGCATGGCACTGCAAGACACTCAGCAGGCTTCCCACGGAGTGAAAACTGTAGTAGAGCCATCTCACATTGCTGATGCCTTTTCTTTAGCTCACATCAGTGACTCAAGGTGTTCTTCTAAATCAGCATTCATGTTTTTCAGAAGGTATGCTACTGCGGTTTGCAAAGGACTGAAGACCAAGGCAGGATCCATAATGCCAGTTTCTAGTGATGAAGTATTCTTTGTGGATATTTGTGTTTGATATAAAGAATCCATACATTTTATTTTAAAAATACAACAATACTTACCAGATGAATAACTGGGAGACAGCAATTATAGCATCAAGCTCTGGCTGCATAGTCACACCTGAAAAATGTATGGTCCAAATGCTGATTTAGGATGCCCACAAGAACGTTAAAAACTGTAGTTCTTGTTTATAAAAGCAAATGCCATCAAGCAATGAATACTGTAAATACTGGATTCCCATCCTCAAAAAAGATCTACTGTCACAGGATTTACTACTATTTTCACTGGACAAATGGGTCAGATGAGCAAATAGCCATAGTTTGAAGAAGTCAACCACAGCCTTTCAAATGAAAGAATTTTTCTTGCAAGTTCTCCTTTGGAAAGGTCTTCTCATTCTGCTCAAATCTTATTGCTAGCTCTAGGTTTTACAATGAATGTAGAAACTGCGTTTGTATAAAGTAGCTGCTGACCAAAGGACATTGCACAATGTCTAAAAACTAAACAATGCATTTTCACCTGGGCTTTGTGCCTGCAGATCTGGAGAAAAAAATATATATATTTTTTTTTTAATCACATGCCCAGCAAGAATATTTACTTGTACATCTACTCAAACAACTGTGTTACACAATGTGGTCAGCCAGCTGTGAACAAAAATGTGTCATGGAAAAATCCGTAAGGTGTCTCATTTTGCCTTATGGTAATGAAGTCTCTGTGTCTTTATTAAAACCTGTAAGTGCAGAAGGCAATAAATTTCAAGCCAGTCAATGCATAGGTGTTCATTACTAAATCAGCTATCAGGACTGTGAAATGTCAGCATTTCAGTGCAAGGCTACTGAGACATCAAGCGGAAACGAAGTCTTTGTTGCCTCGGTAGACTACTACCATTGTTCTTATGGAAAACTGAGATTAAAAGAAGATAAATGGATGATATTTTAGAAATATTTTATTGGTTTACATATAATCTTCCTGAAACAAATTAATTGTTCTTTATTATGTGCTTGATGTCTCTTCCCACTTGGCATCTGTATGAACGTTGCTTTAAATAGCATTTCGCTCACAGCTGAACATTTTTTGTGTGTTTGAGGGGGCTGTTGGTGGACACGAAACCCTCATTTGTTCTGTTTCCTGGCTATGAAAACTTTTTAATTACAAACTAAAGCAAATGATGCAGCACCACCAAAATGGAATCACAGTACTGGGGTAACCAGTGGTAGAATACTTTTCTTAATACATATTTAGGTGGTTCTCAAAAAAGATATCTACACTTTGGAAATAGATGGAAATCTGATATTCAGTCAGGCATAATCATGCTTGGGTTAATCCTGCAGTAATACTCCAACAAGAAACCTTCCTGACTACCCGACTTAATAATCAGAATTCCTTCTTAACAAGGCTTTCAGGGAGACTGTTTCATTATTCAGAGAAAGTCTGAGTTGAATAGATTCACCTCATTTCACCACAAATTTCCACATGGAAATCTCAAGAAGTCAAAAGGAATTTTGCTATGGACATAGGCTTTTTAAACATCAACAAAATCCTCAGTTTTCAGTACCTTCAAGTCAAGACTTTGCAAAATCAGATCAAAGTGCTGTGTGTATCCTTGAAAAGAGATCTGCATATTCTCAAGACAGGAAGGACACAGACTTGATGAAGTGGCTTCAGAGGAGGGCCACGAAGACAATGGGGTGACTGGAACACCTGTCCTGTGAGAGGTTGAAGGAAATGGAGTTGTTCAGCCTGAAGAAAAGAGAGACCTAGTAACAGACTTCCAGTACCTAAGGGGGCCTACAAGAAGGCTGGAAAGGGACTGTTTACAAAGGCCTGTAGTGATAGGATGAGGAGAAATGGCTTTTAAATAGATTCAGATTGGATATTAGGAATGAGTTCTTTATGCTGAGGGTGGTGGAACACCAAAACAGGTTTCCCAAGGAGGTGATCGAGGGCCCATCCCCAGACACATTCAAGGTCAGGCTTGACAAGACTCTGGGCAACCTCACCTAGTGGAGGATGTTCCTGCTCACTGCAGGGAAGTTGGACTAGATGAGGTCTCTTCCAGTCCAAACCATTCTACAATTCTAATCCTGCAAAATACAGTTCAGGGAGAGAATAAGAATCATAATAAAGAGATTCAGTTTCACAACTTCATTCCTCCAAATTTGAATCAGAAGGAGTGATTTCTAAGTCTGAGCTATTTCTTCTCTACACGTATTTTTCTTCTTAAGGAAGTTTATCTTTTCAAATAACTCCATACCTGTTTTACCTGCAAAACTGTTTTACTGTTGTCATCACACACGGTACTTTGCCTTCCAATTGTTTACCTTTGCACAGTAGTTCTGATTACTGTGAAGAAAGTTATTTCATGCCCTACTGTGCAACAGTAGGGCATGCAATTCAGCCAACACACTCCCACAAAACATTTGACACGAGTCTCTTCCTTGTGGGCCAGTGCTATAAGGCACAGGGTGAACTGTGCCAGACCAAGAATTGCCATCAAGTAAATACAATGCTCACTGTTGTCCTAGAAAAATAAGTTTGTAGTCTGGTTCCTCCACTAATGGCAGAATGAATAACTCTTATCATGTGCAAGAACAGTAGAGGCCAAGCTAATGCTCATAAAGCCACCTGATGATGTTGATAATGAGGTTGTTAATGACTTGAAAACACAGACTGTGTACTATAGTTTCTGCTCTAGGCATAATAATTCAGAAACAAAGAGGGCTGGGACAGGGTCTTACATCAGAAACATTTTCTTTAAAAATAAGTCAGTTTCTATAACTTTTGTTTTGTATCACATTTGTGATACAGTTACCAGGAATTTGTGTACTGCAGTCAAGATTCAAAGAGTTCTACATCCTCGATATTTACAGAAACTGATTTCTGCACACAGTATAGCTTTACTATCACTACCAACACAAAGCACACCTTAAAATAAAAACCCCACAACCAACAATGAGCACACAAAAAACACTCCCAAAGTGTACCTCATTGGTTTTAGTTTTCAGGTTATGATCAAAATATTCCTTCAGTTCAACATGTTGTGTTTCACATTAGAGACAAAGCAAAGAGAGTAGCAGGATGCTTCTATTTCTAGTAGGACTATTTCCAAGGAAGAGTAAATTATATTCCATTTTGACACCCACATTCTTACTATAATTAGCAACAGCCCTAGCAGTATATATCAAAACCAAAGAACTCATCAACATATTGATCAAAACAGGGATTTGCCAAAACCTTTACAGAACATTTTATTAAAAAAAAAAAAAATATATGGGAGACATGAAATAATAACAACAACCACCAAAACAATTAAAAAGTGAAACAAAAGAACCTTTTAGCACTATCATGTTTTGACACAGAAGCTTGCAGCGTAAAAACAATTTGCTTTCTTTAGGGTTTAGCTGAAGGCATAAATGAAGCATGCAATATATACTCAAGAGTATTCTCTCATTTGCTTTAACCTTAATTTTCAAGACAATGTTGAAAAGCTGAATTTATGCCCAGATGTAGTTTTTATAAGCAACCAAGAGAAATTTAGTTTGTATGCTAGAGCAACTGTGGAAATCAATTCTTAATCTATGACCTTGCTTACCGCAGCTTGAAGCCTTGCAATAAATAAATGCCCTGAGCCACAAATAAGAAACATTTGGTGAATCAAAAAGACAAATAACACAAATCTATACATGTATATATAGCATTAGAAAGGTCACATAAAATACAATATTGGCTCTTTTGTTGCTCTAACATAATAACATGTGAAAGGCAGGACGTGGTAATTGGCTGCATTAATGCCCAGGTGGCGAGTGCCTATTTTCTTTTCAAATCACAATGTTCATCCTTTTAGAGGACTTGTTGGAGCCTGCCTGGTTTTTTTTTAGTATGGACAATGCTACAATAGTTAGAAATGTAGAATCTCTGAAAATGCTGATTTTCTTTGTCCTAGCATATGTCAAGCCTTTCCCTAATGCACACTTAAGATTCCCTGTGAATCCCTTTGTGTTTCAGCACTAACAACTGGGGGGAAAATGCCAGAACTCACGTGTTAACCTGCATTTAGTCACAACTACCCTTTTTTCTAAGCCAAATCTCCCATGTCCTCACCCTGTATGTTATGACTTATTTCCCACAGGAGTATAAGTTAAAAGAAGCACCACCTGTAGTAACAACTCCTCATTAATTTTTCACAATTCCACTCCACAGAGCACTCCAATAAACAAACCTATACCTCTTCACAAGCACACCTGCCATTCTTGACCTATTTGACTGATTGTAGATTTTTAAATTGAGTACAAAATACCACTAGTTCAGCCCATTTCCCTCTCTTAATTGTCTCCTTCCTGTTACACTGGAATTCCAGTGTGACTGACTGGCACTCTTTTTCAGATTAGTCTGACATTATTAGTGTGCACAGCAGGTGAGCGAAGTAACTCATGGGAAGTTTTCCCTTATTTTAACCCTAAATGAAGGATACAGTCCAATATGAAATTTGGAGATTTCATAATTAGCCTTGAATTGGAATTTTACATAGAAACCAAATCAGAATGTATTTCTAGAAATACATTGGAGTTTTAGTCAAAGTAGATCATTAGGTCCTTTGTAACATTACATTTTCACAAGATCCTGAAATACATTGTGGTCAGTTCTCAACCACTGAGAGTTTTGTCATTAATAGACCTGAAAACATCAAGAACCAAACTGAAATGTCCTTTTCAGTTCTTAATCAAAGAAACAAAATCATCTTACTTAGATCTATCTACATGCATAGGCATCAAAAGAAACATCTCAGGAGACTTCTGAAATCCCCTTCTCAAGGAAACATTAACTTTTGTCATCAACATACAGGTTTATTTTAGACTAAAAGTGCTTTCTGTGAAAATGATGCAAATGACTTACCAGTCAGAACTGATTTTACATTCCAGATGCACAAAACGTTCTTGCAATGTAAAATAAGCTGTGCTTGAACCTGCCCAGGACAGACTCACCTTATCAACAGCTAAAGCAAAGCAGAAGGACATCTGATTTCACACATGCTTTCCATAGCTTGAGAGCAAGAATTTTAGTTTGGCAGAGACCTGTCTTTTACACATAGGTGAAGAGAAGAGCTCACATTCCAGGCTGAAGCCCCTTGAGTAACAGCAGCATTTTACAGGTGTCCAAGCATATGCAGTTCCCAAAGATTTTGCAAATAGCACAAACCAGATCTCTCCACAGCTGTGTGGGGGAAGCCTGAACAGCCTGGAAGAGACACCACTAAACTCAAGCACCTCTCCTCATCACTAAGCATCCATTAATATCAACTCCTTACTCAATGCCCTCTGCTATGTCCTATCTAGCATTTAAAACTAGTTTCCACATTAGAGTTACAAAGGCAGTTTGTTCTAACTGCAGGAGAGTTGCTTGCTTTATTGATTTAGGTTAGAGGAAATGACTTCCCCACCAACAAAACAACAAATTTACACTACAGGGTGCACCTGATTGTAAGCAGTGACCCTTACAAAACCACCCGAGACTCAGTATTAGCTAAACAAAGCTATGTATTCACTGATGGCTTTGTATCAACACACATGACTAATTACTTTAATCAGGAAGCTCAAAAGAACTTGATTTATTATAAATACAGAGGGCTGTCCTCTTATAAAAATGACTTGCTCTGCAGTTCAGGACACATATTGATTTATGGCACTAACTGTAATTATCTTATTTTTTTTTATTTTAACATTTAATAGTAGGTGAAAAATTAGAAGTCAACCAGAGCAAGCCACATTTGTAAGTGTATTCAACTCCATAGCAATATTAATACATTATCTCTAGCCTAATATTTCATTAATGGTAAGGATATAAAACTGTTTTGAAAACATGCAGAGAGGAAAAGATTCATTTGGCCAAGATTACAGAAAAAGGGAGTATTTTTTACCTTTCTCATATATGGCTTTTAATTATTTAGTGATAGCTGACATCTGTTGCTGACACCAGCTGAATACAATTCAAATCCAGCTTAGGTAGGAATACCAGAGAACCATTTGAAAAACAATAATAGAAAAACAGACTGTTAATCAATCATGGCATAGGAACCAGAGAGAAAAAGAAACTGAATCTGCCTGGAGTATGACAGTGGACAAGCAAGTATCTTAAGATCTTTGCTGCAAAGCACTTTGCTCTCTCCTGACTCCAGCACCACAGGTCCTTTATCTCACCTAAAGGCTGTTTATAGGCAGACTTAATGTCAGACAGAGCATGTCAGGTCCCCATGACAAGACTTATCAATATACACTCAAGCTACACAATACAGACACAAAATTCCACAGTATATCTCTTTTAAAATCTTTTAAATAAACAACCTACTTGCACTATGATTAAATTGTTTAGGACTCTCTCATCCACCTGAAGTCCTCTGCCTTTCTCCAGAGAAATGCACAATGGACTCCCTCTTTCTAACAACCCGTACAGTCCTCTAGCTCATCTTAGGTTTTTGGGGCAATCAGTGGGTGTCTAAGGAAACTGTCACACAAGTGTGTCAGTATGAGTTCCATTGCTCCATCAGTTATTACAGTGGTGGTGATGAATGTTGTAACAGCATGTGCAGAGAACAGTGATCAAGGGCAATGCAAGAATATTTTCCATGAGAAGAATGTTTCCACAGACAGGAAGATCTGCTTCAACTCTGAGCTCAGATAAACCAAACTGTGCTCCTGAGGGCACTGCAACAGATTGCAAGCAAATAAAAACACTTGGCAGTCAGGTCCATATTACAGCTGCTTCCTTTTGTGCTGACCAGCACAGGAACCATGACCTCATATTCCCTGTTCTAACATATTCTTACATTTTCTCTTTTCTCATATTTAACACCAACATTGCCCCAGGCAGAAACCACCTCCTTCTTGTGTGTTTACAGAACCAGCTGTGCTTAGTGACTCTTAGTGTATAAATAACAAGAAAGATATATAAATTTGATCATGATTTATGGCAGACTTGATGTAGTTGATGTAGTTAATGTAGTTAAACCTCAGCATTATCAAAGGCATAGGAAATTTTTGTTCTTGAAGCTAAGGTTTTTCCTATTGTATTGTCATAGTTGGCATCCTCTTGGTACAATTTCTCTTTCACACAACTTTTTTTTTTTTTCAGTCACCCATCAATTCTGATACCTTGCAGTTATTACTGAGAATGGGAATAAGGGAATTATTTTCACCAGCACTTCTGTTAATCACTTTCTATTGAGCATTCCTTCCAAGCCCAGCAGCACGAAGAAAGCCTCAGAATTCAGGTTACTGCAGTTTGGAAGGTATCCATCACAGGATTACTAAGAGACATCTGCTTTGGTCCATGAGAGGCACACACAGGACCGACCTCTGCTATTCTCTGTAACCACTCATTGATAAACAGACACCAAACTCCATTTCTGGGTAGCTGCAGAAAACCAAACTGCTGTTACAGTAATTAGAAATCAGAAAGCATGAGGTACCTACCAACTCAGCACAGGCTTCCAAGACATTCCGTAAACTTGGGTAGTTTCTTGGGGGTTTTTGTTTGGTTGGTTTTGGTTTTTTGGTCTTTGTTTGTTTGTTTTTTTAATAATCCACAGTATTAGAGGTCAGGTAGAGGCAAGTGTTCAGGGGAGGATTTGGAACAAACTAAAAACCACTGAGGTCTATAAATTCAAATAGAATCTGACATAAAAAGAAGAAGTCTCATCAACAAAATGAAATCCCATTACTTTAAACAAAAATAACATACCAATTATCAAATAGATGTATGTTGATTTAATCTGGGTTATATACAGAAATATTACAGTGAGAGTAGTGCTACAGAGCAGCACTTACTGGTATCTTGAAGATTATTCCAACTTGCAAAACTCTTTTAGTCAGTAGGAATATTTGTTTTGAACACAAATTTTACATTAAAGCCTGAACTTTAAAAAGTACCTCTGCTATTTCAAAGAAACATCAGAATTGGAAGCTCACTATTGCAGGCATTCATTTTGTAACAGTCATTTAATTTAATATTTGGTCATGTTTGACAGCTCTCCTGGGGAGCTAAACGCTCTCCTTCTACAGTTATTATGGTTACTGAGGGAAAATATGGAATAGCTTTGAAAATGATAGATCAGCTTCACAGGTGGCCTGGTTCTGCTGAGCTCAGCAAGGAGGAAAGGCTGCCCAATATCTTGACTGGTGCAGTCACTCCTAGAGGCTATTCTGACTTGCACTGGCTGGCAAATGTCCCCAGAGGACCATCTGCCAGCAAGAACAGTAGGAGGAGGAAAATCATTCATGTGCACACTCAGATACTGCCAAGTCCTTCCCAATTCTCAAAAACTTCAAACAGCAGAAGATTTAAGCAAGATTTAAGACTTTAGCATGCCAGCTTCACCTGCCGTGGAGTCCACGAGATAGAAGCACTTCATCAGAAGCGACAAAGAGAGACTCCATAAAAAGAAGAGGAGGAGAAAAATGAACAGATAGAAGAATTTATCTCTTCTATTCAGAAAGTCACAGAACCACGACCAATGTTACCAAGCACTGTAGGTTAACTATGCTGAAAACATTCATCTACAAGAGGGTTATTGGGAAGGCAGGGGGTGGGAGAGGAAGTGTCAGATATACCCAGATGTGCGCACACTAAGCTCTTACTTTTCAAACTGCTGCTACAGACCTATTTATTTATTACTTCAGAAACCCAGAACAATCCTAAAGCATTCAAAACAGGAGATGTGTGGTAGAGCATCCTATGTGCCAGTAACAGAATATGCTGTTTCCCTCAATCAGATTTGAAAGAGGCAGATCAAAAGAGAGAATATTTAAAATTAAATGCAAGACCTTATTCCGACTTAAGGAAAGCAAAGCAAAAAAACATACCTAGCAAATAGATACATGTACGTCTTTTATATATAGATATAGATATAGCAAAGTTAGAGCTTCATTGCTTAACCTGTCCTGTCCTGTGCACCAGTTCCTACCCTCACCATTTTGTTTTTCTGTAAAATGCACCTTCGAAGGCATCAGCTTGTAGAGAAGGGCAACAGCTGTTCTGTTCTGGGTCGGAGCAGGTGCAGTACATACCAGCAGAGTGGTCTGTATATGATGTTCTCTCAAGAATGCTCAAAAGTGCTCTGGGTTTTGAACCTTCTTCCTTTGCTATTTCTACTGAAAGCACAGCTCTGCCTGCTTCTGGTGCAGTCAGGATTTTCTGCCTCTATGGTACTGGCCAAGAAGTAAGGTAATCCTAAGAAAGTACACTACAATTTTACTATTACAGTCTCATCTTCCTTCCTCTTCCCACTGTTCATCTCCATCCTGTTCCATTTTTAAGTGACATCTAACATTCAGATTATATTCCGTGTTAGACACAAACGCACGACTCCTCCCTCACAAAATTACAGTTTTGGTGTAAACATTACTAATAAAAATATCTTGGGAGATTAAAAAAAAAAAAAAAGAAACAACTGTTAATCAGAATAAATGTTTTCATCCTGAATTTATCTCTATTGCTCCCATCCTACAGAACACACAGAACCAGGCTGGTTACAAACTGTCCAAATATACTGAATCATTCTCTCTATTTCAGACAGCTTTGGTACGTTAGCCTCCCCCTTTTACTTTACTCCCTTACTTTTGCCAGAGACGAAGTTTTGGTTAGAAGGAATTTCCTTCTGCTAGAATATAACTAGAGGTAAAGAACAGGTGATAAAACTGAAGCTCTTATTATAGGGATCTGTAATTACCAACCTAACGCTGCAGCCTTCTCTCATGTGACCAGGCATAGTGGAATCAACAGAGTTACTTATGCACTCGAACTCCAAGATGGATGTGATGAGGATTACCTTGCTCTGAGTAATGCATTACTTTACAAGTATGCTCCTGCAGATCACCATTATTCAATATAAATATGGGGGGGGTGGGAAATCAATTCAAATTCTGTATTAATTAAAAAAAAAAAATCACAAAAAGCACCAGCTGAGACAGAAAGATGAATGAAAATTGACTACACCGGTGAAGAAAATGGTCTCTTGACCATCCTTTTGTATTTGCACTGACAATGATGTAACTGGACTTTTTAACTTGCACTTAAAATAAAGTCTATTATGAGCAAGGATTAATTGTGATAAGTTACACAATTATTCTCAAAGGTTTATACAGCATAGAGGTAGGTTTGAGCTGAAATTCTAGACTCAATTCACACAGGTGTGTGGAGGCCATCTCTGGACTTCTCTACAGTGTTGTCACCAGTAGTAAAGGTTAAAATCTACACTGCATTGAGAAGAGCTGAAACATCAAACCCACATCACTTATTGGCACATCAAACTCACAGGACTTATTAGCAAATATGCCCAAAATTATGCTGCCTAAGGCCACGTATTGTCATGGCAGGGATCCTCAGACTGCTCACTTATAATGAAGATCAGACCCAAATTACTTCCCAAAAGAACTCTACCACTCAAATTATGAACCAAATCCTCTATCTCTCACTATTCTGACACACAAGTTTGGAACGGTTTTAACTGTATATGGAATTAATGTAATTCGGGCTCTTATCCTTTGAAGTAAAAAAGGCAATAAAACCCCTTAGGAGATCTACTTTTGTTAGGAAAATCAACTCTTTTTATTCTAGATGTTGTGGGAACAATCAGGAATAATGCTAAATTTACACAGTTATTGAATTATTTTACATTCTCCTGTTACTGTACCTTTTTACAAACAGCCACGGTATCAGACTGATGGGCCTCAACTCTGAATGCCAATCAAATCAGTGCAAATCTTCCACATGGCATCTGAAGCTACAAAAGTAATTTACCATGACCTAGCAGCCTTGCTAAGCCTTTGATTCCAGTTTCTCAATTGTATTCCTATATTCAAGAGATGTAAATTTGGCTGGAAAAAGAATACTCCTCACTGTATTTGAAGCATGCAGTACTTAAATAAATCCAGGGATGTAAGAATTCATCTGCCAAACTTGTGAGCATTTATTGGTTTTTTAGTTCTGAAAATTTGCATCAGCCCCCTTAATTCCTCTCATAATTTATCATGTATCTTCTGGTTTAGATGAAACCTATCTATTGTAACCCTAGTAGGTACCCATGACTTCCAACAGAATGCTACATGTCTAACTTCAACAGGCAGATTTAATTAATTGTAGAATAATCTAAACCAGCACATGAGTTTACCAGCTTAATTGGTGTTAATATCTAAATTACACAGTCATTATGAAAAGAGAAATGTTAAGATAGGGCTTTACAACAAAAACCTAATAGTTCATTTAGATACTGAAAACCAACATTCACTTTCTTATCAATTTTCAGTGCATTTCAAAGCATGCCTCCTGGTCTAGTGCTCTAAAGCTCCTCTGGCGCACACGGCTGCCAACAGTAACTGCTCTTCTGAATCACATTTACAACCAGACCACATTCAGTATTTGCATGCTACTTTGTAGACGTGTACACCAAGCATTGACAGTCTGAAAACAGTGCAAATAAAAGAAGGGAAAGAAAGTAAAGGTGCCAACCAACCACAAAGAAATATCAAAATGTGACAGCAGTCAAGCAGAAGAATGCAACCTGAACGACCCCAGCCCCATCACTTCACAATACATAGCGTGATTATCTGTAAACAGCTGGTGGTTCATTCAAGACAAGGGGTCAGTCTCCATCCAACAGCCTGACCCACAAGAACCACTGCCTGGCAGCAGGAACTGCATGGACGGAGACTCTTCCACCCACTCACCTCCAGAAGTGACCTCTTCAGAACTGGGTTGAGGAACATTGGCAGGACAATGTGGGGAAGCTTGCATTGCTGCCGCCCTTGCTATACCTGTCCTGTGGAGAAATAAAGGACTTAATTTCCCGGGCTGCCAGTCACCACCTTCTACATTACAAGTGAAGGAAAAAAGAAACGAGTTTGACAGTGCCTGCTTCAAGCAAGGGCATTTTGGGGCATGGTGATAAAAAAAAAACCAACACATTTTCTTCTTGAGCATCCAGGCAACTTTCTCATCTTCTGTGGAGCAACTTTTGTCTGCCCAACCAATGAGCTGAATTCCTTCCTTTATGAGATGGTGATGCTCTTGCCAATTACCTGTATAGCAAGCTGGGATATGGCCACTGAGGATCAACTTCACTAGACAGCCAAAATAAAAATGAGAAAATCATGTTTAAGTTAATCTCTCAATGCTGATGTGAATAAGAATTTGTTACTCTTTCCTTTCGATGTCCCTTCCAAAATGTCAAGTTTTTCAGTCTGTTCTTCACACATTTCCTTCTCAGAAACCTTTACCATCCAAATGACCTAGCAGAGATGCAATTCTTTTGCTTTTCCTGACCCACCCATTCCACAGAGGCATTTTATTTTACTTCCACATTACCCTGAGTAGGGTTACCACAAGAATCAATCTTAACAAAGATAACTTTTAAGGGAAAATGGAAAGTTTCTATTATCCTCATGGTTTCCAGCTAGGATAACAGTTTTCAGCCAGCAGGTTTCAGTGTGACACATCCAAATGATTTGTGTATGTCAAAGTTCAGTCCATTAGAGAGAATGCAACAAAACCCCTCCATCTGAAATACATGAATAAATCATTCTTTTGAGTGTGGTGATGAATGCAACGGTTTACAATCTCAAAACCAATTCTCTAAAGCCTTACTAAACCAAACATATTTGCTTCCAAAAGTAATCTTTCTGTCCTTCATGAGTACCATGATGGGGTTTGTTGGAGGAAATGTGATGTTAAAACAGAGGGGACTGGAAGCTAATGATCAACCATTTTATTCTGGTACAAGTGTGCACTGAATTCTGATGTTCACAGGCAGGAACAATTTCCAATAATGAATTGGAAGCATACCAGCCTTCATTGCATTTGCTTAACTTTGGTCAAGAGCAACGTTAATCTTGCAAGTAAATTGGGAGACAAGACAAAGCCTATGCATGCAAAGTTTGGGTATAATTCAGAACTGCTGACAATCATGAAAAGCAAATCAAGAAAATGATGATTATAAAAATATGGCAGAGGAACTCTATTAGGGGAGAAAAACAAACACCAAACCATGAACAATCAAAAGCCACACAACTTTTATTGCCTCAATCATTAAGCCAGGTGTACTCCAAAGAGTAAATGTGGGGTAAACAGAATTTTTCACTTCTTATGTGAGCATAACAGCCTTATGCATCACTCTCTAAACAAAGGTGCCAGACAAAGAGTGTTCTTAAAATCTATGCTGTTGTTTTCAACCGTATGCTGCTTTTCTCTCCACAGTTCCCAATTTCCACTACACTAACCACTTCAAAGCAACAAAACCTTTTGTCTCTCCAAGTACTACTACCTTGGACTACAACTATGGCTGTCCATGGGCTATGGTTATATACAGACTTCAGCCAAGACATTTGGAAGTATCTCTAAGAGAAGAGTAACAACTGGTCACATATATAATACCATACTTAATAAACCCAGTATTTAAATGTAAGACACAACAGGTTGGCTGAAAGAAATAGGACAATGATTCATTCTGTCCTGAGCACTACAGAGAGATGTTCTGCTCACTTTCAATGACAGTGATTATTCTAAGCACGGACAAGAATTTCAGTGAATCTGCTTCTTTTCTATATGTGACAAATGCAAGGGAGTATCAAGAAAAATCAAAATCATAACGGAGCTCTGATGAGCTTAATTTTTACATATTGCCTGTTCTTCTCTGAGTCATAAAAAAGCTGCCCCTGAAAGATCATATTGCAGTAACTATGCACAGATATCCCTGACACATTTCTCTTCAGACAGAAAAGAAGTCAAACACTTTGAAATGTTTAGGGACAGTTTCTAATAACCCTTGGAAGGACTGGCATTAGTGGGAACAAGTTTAACCCAAAACCACAAGTGCTAATGCCCATACACTTCCTTAGCTGAAAACTGATAAAAGCTAAACCTGGAGGGTAAATCAGTTGCTACTGAAAGCAGGAGCCACACTGTGGATTTTGGCTTGTTTGTTTTAGTAATCTACAAAAACATCAAATGCCAAGCATTTCACACTTTGAGGGTAACCTACATTCGCTTCAAAAACAAGCCTTAGGCATTCAAAACCAAGCACTTTATATGCATTAAATGCTTCAAAGAGCATTTCCTTTGCTTATATCCTCCTGATTTTCTCCCCACAAGTTAACTGTTATTCTTAAACCTCCCCTACAGTCTATGATGCTCTGTGCATCCCGAGCACTTTAAGAACCGCAATAACTGTACCAGATATTTCTAAAAGACAGGATCACTTTCACTATCTAGGAAAGTAGTTCGTGGAATGAAAACCAAACCAAAACATTTTTTTCCATGGGAGAATGATGTATGTACCAGAGATTAGCCCAATTCAAACAGAAATCTCTTCCACGACAGAAAGTATATGCTATTTTTAGAATGAACTCACACAAGCTAGAACATGCCTTCCTCCTCCTTGCTTAAAAATTGAGTAGAATCTATTGTGTACCTGAGGACTGTAATATAGCTCCTGGACTTAGTTCTCAGCTTCACCAGAAATGTTCCTGTGTGTCGTGTGGAAATCACTGGGTTTTCTGCAAGTTTATTTTCCTTTTGAGAAGAGAAGAAAGAATAGAATAGAATCAACCAGGCTGGAAGAGACCTCCAAGATCATCCAGTCCAACCTATCACCCAGCCCTATCCAGTCAACTAGACCATGGTACTAAGTGCCTCATCCAGTCTTTTCCTGAACACCCCCAGGGATGGCAACTCCACCACCTCCCTGGGCAGCCCATTCCAATGGCAAATCACTCTCTCTGTGAAGAACTTCCTCCTAACATCCAGCCTATACTTCCCCTTTCAGTCTACATGTGTAGAAAAAGAAGTGGTGAGATTTCATAGAATCACAGAATCAGTCAGGGTTGGAAACGACCACAAGGCTCATCTAGTTGCAACATCCCTGCCATGTCCATTGTGTGGACCTTCAGATGAATGAATCCATGCATCTATAGCTGCAGCAATAGATTCCTCACCTCCATTCTTCACCTAGCGACCACATTCAGGTGGTGCTTGAACACCTGTGTAAATTACCCTAGGTAATCCTACTCTGCCAGGGGGGTTGGACTCCATCATCTCTGGATGTCCCTTCCAACCTCTAAGTTCTGTGATAGCCTGTCCAATTTCCTATGTGCATTAGAAGACAGTATCACTGGGGACTGCAGTCCCACCTGTATGTCCCTAATCAATATAGAGCTGGTGAAGAAAAATGAGCCTGATAATTTGTACCTATAGCTGAAATCATGCTCATCATCACTATGATGATGTAACTATGCTAGCCCATAGTTACAGACCTGCACCCAGTAATTATATTGCTAGCTCCTAAACTTTAATGGATAGTATCCACAGAGAAAGGGAATAATGGCAGTTTCAGTATACTATATGCTCTGGCTTTGATAAGAACCTATGATTTTTTTTATACAAGCTAAAAAGAATATTGATTTCTTTCAAGTTCACTGCACACTAAATACAATTCCCACTGTTGCTATTCAAGACTTTCTGACTAAGAAAAGAATTGATGAGTCTTTCATGAAGTAGAAATGTCTAAGGCTCTTTGGTATATTTCAAACAATCTTGTCAGCTTGAGGGAGCCAAAAACTTACATCGATTCATGAAGTGTATAGAAAATACACTTTGGTGCCATCCAAGCTTAGTGTACATTCACTGTGCACCGTGGACTGCAAGACACTGTCAATCTGAAAACATCCATAGTGATACAACTAACAGTACAAAGTCAATGCTCATTCTCTCAGTTATAAACCAGAACAAGACAAAAAAAATGGCTGTAAAGCAACAGAAAAGAAATAAATAAATAAATACATCCCCACATCTGCAAGAATCTATATGGACCCTGAAGAACATCAGGAAGTTCAACAAGTGTGAGATTCTGCATTTGGGACAGAAGAGCCCCACACATACAGCTGAAAAGCAACTGGGAAGACAGCAGTCCAGCTGAAAAGGACCTGTGGTCGTTCTGGATGCTAGGCTGAATATGAGTCAACAGTGGGCTCACATCAGCAAACCACATGCTGAGCCAGACGAGGAAGAATGTGGCAAGTGAAAAGAGAGAAGTCATCCCCTGCTCATCACTGACAGGGCTACACTATACTCAGCGTCTAAACTCTGTTTTAAAGGGCTGGATCACTGTGCCCAATTCTTTGTCACTAACAAACAAAACAAAGCACAAAGGCATAACTTTTGCACCAAGAAGTGTGCGCCATGTACCCCGAGCGAGAAAAGCCAACTCGTCTCTTTGCTACAGCTTCCTGGGTTTGACCAGAAGAGGTTGGCACACTCCCACAACCAGGTTACAGTTAATCACAATATTTAAGACTGATTAATTGAAGTAATTCATTCTGCAAATGGTACACAGTTTTCCTCTCCCAAAACGTAAGAGTACTAATTCTTTAGCCATGGTCTATTCATTCATAGTGGGTTAAACTTTGAGGTAATGCCTCAGCCAAAGAACTCTGGAATGCTCTTAACAGTAATCACCAACTACAGAAGACTCATCATCTTAAGATTACATTTTTACCTAAATATTCTGCTCATAGCTCAAAAAAAAAAAAACAAAACCCAGTGTCATTATGATACTGCCACAATATGAATCTTTGGAAGCTGCAAAAGCCTCATTTAGAGGGCCATGTACTTTTTTTTTTTTTTCAAGTGCTGTTGGAGATAAACCTGAAAAATATCTGCAACAAAGAAATTTATTTAGGGGCTGAAACTATGTTACTGACATTCATTAAATATCCTGTTTTTCAGAGACTTAATTATACCTTTTGTGCTATTCATGCACTGAAAAATCTTCTCGTTACCATTAATTTAAATTCTATTGCAACATAAATTAATACAACTTAGACACATTTATCAGCCCTTTAAATAAGGAACTGATGTGTCCAGGCAGTATATTCTTGAAAAGAAGGAAACTTCATACAATTAAAATCTGAACTGTAATTACTTTGCATTTCAGGAAATTACAAAGTAGCCTGAGGCAACATCACCTCAAAGAGAATATCTGGACAGTAGCTTTGCCTCAAGCAAAGACATAAAGAGTACTGAAAAGAAAACAACATGCATCAGAGGGTAGATTGTATCAAATGAGTAGGTAAAAAGGTCAAAGAGAAAAGAAGTAGGTTTGTACCCAGGTTGTTAAAAATCTGAATGCTTTAAGCTCTTAAGGAACCTTGCAAAGACAGTATTAAGGTCACAGCATTTAACAGGCTAATTTTGATAGTACTCTAAATTTAACAAATTATATTATGCATGAAAATTCCCAGCACTGGGGACAAAATTAACAGAGGTTACTGTACAGATCAGGGCGGGGATAAAGACAGATACAGAGAATAAAATCAGGACTCTAAAAACACACAAAAACCCATGGGGTTTGTATAGAGTTTCATGGATTTACAATGTGCACATAGAGTACAGCTCTGCAAACCAAGCACCCTGATCCAATTCCACTGGAGCCAGTGGCAGGTTCTTAATAGACTTCATTGGATACTAAATCAATTAAATAAAGGCTGTAAGAAACCTGACAGGATTTTAAATACAAAATTCTTGCTCTTTGATGGAAACTAGGATCTTAGTGTCCTAACAAGTGTAAGTAGTGCATGATCTAGTCCAACCTCCTTGCCAGAGCAAGATCACTAAGAGTAGGTCACACAGGAACACATCTAGGCAGGTTTTAGAAGTCTCCAGAGAAGTAAACTCCACAACCTCTCTGGGCAGCCTGCTTCAGTACTCCATCAGCCTCACCATAAAGAAGTGTCTCCTCATGTTGAGATGGAACCTCTTATGTTCCAGCTCATACCTGTTGTCTCTTGTCCTATTCACCGGGCAGCACTGAAAAGAGACCGGCATCTTCACCTTCATACTCACCCCTCAGATATTTATAGACATTGTTAAGATCCCTCCTCAGCCTTGTCTTCTCAAAACTAAATAGCCCCAGTTCTCTTTGTCATCTACAGATAAAGATTTTGGGTTACATTTGTGCCCTTTAATGGCAGCAAAAGAATGGTACTGACTGGCAATTCCAAGTCTTGCACTTAGAAGATTCGATGGATATAAGTACAGGGAGCAGAAAGAACCTGACAGAGAGTACCAAATGAATTCAGGGTTTGTCTGGATTTCTGGAGCTTGAGTACCACCAAGCACTGCAGATAAAAGCCACGTGCTCAAGTCAAGCAGCAAATGGAAAGAGAACACTGTAGACAAGGAAAGAATATTTCAGTCTCCTTATTCCTCTCCTAAGCACTGCTTGCATCTACACATTCCTGACTTCTCCAAAGTCTGAGCAGACAGTATTACTTCCAGAAAGATACAAGTTGAGAATTTAAAGCTTTGGGGCCCTGCTTGAGCAGAGACGGAACAGTTGTCTTCTGGCAGGAATTAAATCTGGTATGGAAAATTCACAAAAGGAATCAAAAGATGGTTTGGAAAGTGGCCAAAAGGAGATCAAAGGAACTTTAGCAGCATGAAGACACACACCAGAAGCACATGAAAGCAGACTTCAAGGCAGACCATTATGTTTAAGAAAGTATCTGTTGCATGTATAGAAGGCTGTGTGAAGCAGGGGGAAATTTAGATTATTCTAGTGAAATATTTAGTCTCAAAATAATCATACTCTTGTATAATTTCCAGTCCTGACCACGTCAGACATCTAGAAGAACAAATGTATTTTAGATTTAGTTCAGTGTTTGTACTATGAGAAGTGATCGGCATATCCTGCTTCTGCTTTTTCAAGTGTTACTGGATCTGGATAGCCTCAGAGTTGAAAAAAGGAGCTCTGGGATTCTGAACTCAATGTAAGTTTCAAGGAACTGATGGGTTATTGCTCTTAAAATTTCAAGTGTTTGGAGCTACTTGATACATTGCTGTCTCGGACAATGAAGATCCATGAACCTATATGGTTATCTGTACAAACAAATTCATGAAAAGAGATTTCTGGATCAGAGGTCATGCAAGAGGGATGAGCAAGAGGGACGAGCAAGAGAGACATCAAATGTTCAAAAATAATTGTAACATTTCAGGAAAGAAAGTTGTGCTAAACTAGGTATTCCTCACAGAAAGCTGAAAATCCAGTTGCTACCAATAATATGCCAAACATAACAACTGAGTTTGGTCATTAAAGTTAAAATAAAGGTGCTAACCTCAGTGTAACTCCATCTGTCAAGTCTCATCTGTAATAACCAGGCTGATGTTTGCTCTGCAGAGTTCAAATTGCTAATTCCTCCATTTACACCAACTTCTTGGCTTTCAGGAACAAAAATAATTTTCTATCTAAATATACTTACATTTAACAATCAGAAATGAATCCCTGTGCAAACAATTCTCCACACTGGCAATCTTTCCTGTTAGTAATTATTTATAGTGCAGAAGCATCAAAGCCTTCTGCTTTCAGTTTTAACATTACTTCTATTACTACCATTTTCCAGGTACCTCCAGGATAACTGTCAAATATTTTTCCAATATATTTGTAATTGTATTTCTCCCTTTCCTTCTCCTGTGCATAGATATTGCAAAGGCTTTATAAAAAGATGGAGTTGAAGAAGACTTACAGTTAGCATCACCACTATGTAAGTCTTTACAACACCGGTTTGTATGAAGAAGTGATGGAACCCTGATGAATGATGAGTTCTGCACCTGTGGAAGCCAGCACTGCTCCCAGCAGCCTGTGTTTTCAGGAGCTGGCAGGTGTGGCATTTCCTTCTCTGCTAGCAAGGGACAATTTTTTAAAGCAAGACAAGTTTGCTGACATTTTCTCTGAAATTTGGACTCTTTTAAGTTGGTCAACCCACCAATGCCACCTTCACTCTGGTCTCCTCTCTGCTGATACTCCTTCTGTGATGGGACAAGCTCCAACAGTGCAGAGAAAGAAAGGTAGGCACCCCAGTCCACAGCTGCCTCTGGAGAATGGACTGTTTGCTGCTAATAACTACATCAGCAAGAGGTTTCAAACCAAACTCCAGATTTAAAATATCTTGAAATTAAAGGCATGAACAAGACAAAGAAACATTAGCATTTCAACCTAACCAGAAAACTGGGTAAGATCAATGCAATAATGCGTTTGTACTCTGTACAAATCACATTCTGCACGTGATTTCTGTGAGACAGATGAATTTTTCAGCCATTAGAAACTTCCACTTGGGCACAGTTTAAATTCTTGCAGCTAATAAACCTTGTAGTTTTAATATAATTGGTTTGTTTGCAATATCACTAGTGCTAGCAGATGCAGCTTACTTTCTTTTCATCTAACACCTTTGCAACATTTACACAGTGCCACAAAAGGCCTTGTATATGACCCATTTTCTTGAAATGCAAGAGCACAGAAACGTTGAATCTAGCAATTGAGTACATGCCTAACAATGGAAAATAAAACTCACATCCAAGTAATCCATTTTTCAGAAAACTGAAGCTCATCACCACCACAGTGCAAAACCAGAAATGCAAGGACACTGCTTTTCACACCGTGGTAATAAGTTTTGTTCCAGTCACAAACCAGTGTCACTTCCCTGATCAGCACACACTGGCATACATAGACCAAAATAATTTGTGAATCATATAAGAGCTGAAAGACATACAGTGCCCTACGTACAAGCTCTTTCTATCCCATCTCCCAAAGCTGAAACTTTTATATAGCCACCAAAACTTCTAGATTCACACATTTCAAGCACAGCAGCTGGAAGGAATACAGCAGAAAATATGTACTAGCAGCCATCCAGGAGGATTCTGGCACAAAGGCACAAGTTCAAACATGCACAAAATCAAATTCAAATGGCACCCAGGCAAGGAGAAGCACCATCATCCATATGGCCATAGTTGACTCTTAGCATCAGGTGCCTCACTGCTGACCACAGAGAATACATTTGACTTACACCTTCCAGTCAAAAGAAGACTAGAGAATACACATCTGACTTCATCTTGTACTGTTTGTTCCCATATAAGGGATCTGCATGCAGAAATTAATGATATCAAATCAAGCAGAGTGTCAAAATTATCATGTAGCATGGCAATTCCTGTGTGCTACCTTGGCAGACAATTTTGCCCTGTGCTTATTAGTCCACTGTCCCTATTTGCTGAATTTTACTAATTATTTTTTATTACTGCCTTTAAAAGTTTAATTTATCTTTTTATCCTATCACAATACAGAAATAAAGACATTCTAACAGAAATTGTGTACGAAATAATGGCAGACAGGGCCTGATGTACAACTATACATTTGAAAACCTTGGAAAGATTTACTAATGACCTTGTGCCAAGTTGATCATAAAGTGAAACCTCTCAAAGTTAACAGAAGATGAGGCTGCATTGACTGGATGAAAGTTTAGAAATAAATTATTGAAAACTGTCTGAGAACTATTTTTGTTCCATTTCAAAATACTCATTTAACATCTTGCATTAAGGAGAAATAATATGGGTCCATTAAAAACAGAGAGAAGGAAATAAGCACTCATTATTTTTTAATTGAGCTCTGATCATCTTTTTTTTTTTTATTTCTTTTTTTTTTTTGTACTAGAAAGTGGCCCAACAGGCAGAGCATGCTGTGGCTGTCTATAATGCAAGCAGTACTATCACAGGGACAACATTAAACTCCAAATGTAGGCAAATCCTGTTATTCTGCACAGCCATCAACTACTTGCCACACCTGGGTCATGTGAATAACAAAAGCAGTACAAACAGGAAGATTTAAGGTGACAATTAATTACGTTTTATGTAGGCTTGAGTTGAAGTGGAACTGAAGGATAATAAACCAGCTCTCAGTCCTTTACTTTCTTCTGTACTCTGTTCCTAACTAAACCACACACAAAAGTCATTATACTGCACATGGATGTTCCCATCTTTTTCTTGTCTTTTGTAAACAGATGAATCAGTAAATATGAAAGAAACAACTCTGCTATATTTAACAAGACAGCTCCCAACCCCTGTCACATTAATAATTCACCAAAACTGCACAAGATGTTGTGCTGAAAGATTTTTTTAGGAAACAAGTTTCTTAATGCACATTGTTACAACTTTTGTATTTGCACTAGCAAAATAGTCTGCTCTCATATGTATTTAAGCAATAAAAATAGTAGGTAAAATAGCAAGGAAATGCTCCTGACAGAAGGAACTCTCTTACCATACAAAAGACTGCTTTGCTATGCAGGTATTTTGTTCTTGGTAAAGAACTGGGAAACTTTGACCAGGAACCAGTGATATAGGTCATGTTAATTACTGAAGACAAGCTTAGTGTTAAGCTAAGAATTACTGAAATAGTCGATCAAGAAAGCATCTGAGTATGCCTCAATATGTCCTAATCCTAGTCCTGATTATTGTTTCATTAAAAACAAGCAGATTTGGCAAGTAAAATAGAGATGATATTCCTATGAGTGCCTAACAAATGTAGCATAAAAATCATACCTGTGGTGTATGTGGTGTAATTTGAATGCATAGCTGGTGCTGCTAAGTGACAAGCACTGCTGACAGTGTAATTCACTTTGGCTAATTCTTTATTGTTTTTTCCAGGCTGGGCTGAACTAATTTCTATTCCATGTTGCCCATAGTGGACATTGTCTTAAATGTCTGTGCTACACAGATCCAAGCTTCGGGGAGCAGCAATGTCTGGTTTTCCTGCATGCTGAATCACACATCCAGCCACAGGTTTGAGCAGGCAAGTAAACAGTTCAGGATTCAGAGGAAGGCAGTGTGACAGCTGTGCTCTAGTCCTGCCTCTGTGGCTTCTCCCAACTAAGCCGCATGAATAAAGATTACCAAGACAGCAACATCATTTGGATGGAATAAATCTTATTAATCCAAATCTTCAAGGCTACTCACAACATTCATCTGAATAGCAATGTGCGTGAAGAAAGAACCAAATCTGAGCACAAAAAGACATATCAATATCCTGTTTAACAAGGGAAAAACTTGTTCTTTAACAGGGTTTACCTCTGCTCATACTAGACTTGAGGAAATGACACAAGTGACTGGAATAAGAATGAGCAATAATTCCTAGGGTCATGCTAAAACTGTTTCTGTAAAAACTAGAAATTGCCAATATTCACAACATAAATCCTGAGTTGCTGGAGGTTAAGAGAGGAAGAGTTACCTCTTATACCTTTCTCAATAAGATTGATACCATCGTCAGAAATAAATGAGCAGACAACACTAATAGTGAGCCTGAGCCAGAAAAGCAGTACCTGAGCACTGCACTCTCAGGTACAACATCCTCGGGTAGTCAGTTCCTAATCAAATTCTATTTGAGATGCTAAAGACAAGTCCAGAAAGATTTACATTTGGCAAACAAAAACAGGTAATGTCCCTTAACTTTGACTAATGAAGAACAGAGATACCATTTCCTTTAGTTAAGAGGCAAGCTTCCAGATTTTGTTTTCATTATCTGCAGAGGAATTTCTCTTAAAATCATTAGGAGAAAAAAAAAAGTCTATTTTCATGCTCTATAATAAATGTTTCACATGGTTATGATTCAATGTGTTTTACACCACATTGGTAATTCTCATTATTCTTCAAATATCACATTTGAGGAGGTTAATACACCACTAACATGATTAACTTTTTAATAGAAGTTAAGCCATATGGAACCAATCTGCATGATTCGGCCATAGAAATTACTAGATAGTGAAGGTCAGATTCTGCCCCTAGAAACTTTGCTGATTTCACCTGAATTTGCAGGTCCAGACCAAAGGGGAACCTGTCCCTGCCTCTGTCTCAAAACTATGAATATGAGCAGCTTTTTTTTTTTTTCCCAATAACAACAAAAAGGCAGGGATGAATCAGGATGCTGGACTTGTCTGCAGACAATCTGAAGAGTGCCATCACCACCAGAGAAGCATTTCTCCAGATAAATTTGGGATCATGGAGGTGAATCACAACTTAAAGAGTTTGGTAAGCATTTTTGTTTGTTATTTTTGTCTCAATCATTAAATCTGTAAAACACACTCTGAGTGAATTAACAATGCAGTTGATCACAGGAGCAGCACTGTTGTTGCTAACAACTTTTTGCTCCTGTCAGGAATACAGCAACCAAACCATGCAATTCAGTGTTCTGAATCAGATTCTGTGAGGCTGATCTCAAGGTCAGGAGACAGCAAAGCACATCAGCAGTTCTGTCAGTTTTATTGTTAATCTCAAGCACAGGTAATGTCAAGGGAACTCTCAGACTGAAGGACGTTCTCTGCCCTCAGAAGCACACAAGTCTTTTTCCTCCTGTATCCCTTCCCCCCGACTCACTGTCCACAATTTTCTTACTCTCTCCTCTGACAGCCTTTGTCAGAAAGTAATGAAGATCATGTTTCCCCCACCCAGGCATTCTCTTTTTCCCTTGCCTCTCCTCTCTTTTCAGTTCTTCTAAAGGTGTTGTGGAAATAATACATTTTACTGACCCAACACCTCCTGGGCAGCTGGTTCCCATAGCTGGGGTGCAAAGGTAATAAAGATAAAACACAGCTCATCAATGAGTCACAGGCCTGAACACATCTCTGAGGTCATCTAGCCCACCCCCCTGCCCTATGGGATGCTCAGCTATCTTTAAGTCATTTCTTACAGGCATCTATGTCATCTGCTTTTAAAAGTTTCAGTGATAGAAACTACACAATGTCCCCAGGCAGCATCCCAGTGCTTCATCACCTTTGCATTAAAAAGTTCAATCTTCCTCACAGGTCACAGGTCTTTCTCCTTCAAAAGTTTCATTGGGTCTTTTCTGTTTTCCCCACACAAACACCTCCAATTAAAGCAGTCAAATAACACTTTGAAAGTGGTGGTCACTGAAACCCTTCAGTTTATATTGCTGCTAGTTAAATTGCTTTTCTCCATTGTGTAATTGTAACATACTTCTAAGACCTGCATTGACAACACTGTGGAAATCCTGCCAGTTGTAACTCCATTTTATTGCAGCCAGGCATACGTAACATGAAAAGCAAGTCCAAATAGTCACTGTTGATGTATATGTGTCTATAATGCCAATAAGCAGAAACAGCATAACATCAGCTATCAAATCAAGGAACTTTTGAGACTTAAAACCCAGTTCAATTTCCCATAACTAAGGCTGAGTTGTGTTTGACACAAATAACTCCAATGTTACAAAGAGAGATGAAATCTGACTTTGCTCAAGCAAGCAGTTTCATTAGGAACACACTCTGTCCATAAGGCAGAGCAGATCAAATCAGATTTGGCTCCTAGTTTTCCTATGACCTGTGAATAAGCTGTGTCACAGCTGCCTTCTTCCTTTATTTTTTCTTCTTTGTTATATTACTGAAGAATTAAAAGAGGAGAAGAACTGGACAATAAAGTTAACCCACAACTTGATTATTGTTAGCTTTGCTTTCCTGATTGAATGGAGAGGAAGAAAGTGCATATAAAGGTCAGAAACATTTGCTTGGATGTTAGCTGCATGGAGCAGCAAGGACAGAGGACACCTCTTACCAACAATTAAAACCTCTGAAGACAAGATAAAATCGTAGCTATCCAGAGACAACGAGTCAGTTATATATATATATATATGCTGGATATAATATTAAATATATTTTGTTTTAAAAATGGATTACAAAAATAGTGGGTTGGTTTTGGTCCAAATTAAATTATTTTCCAGTTTAACAAAGTAACTCATCACATTGTCTGCAACTGCATTTCTACATTCATGTTACTATCATACATGCAGCACTAACGAATCATAGGATCAAACGCAAGCACTGTGAAAGGACTTCAGGCCTTTATGGACAAGAAGTGTTAAACAATGTTTCAGAGACAAATCTTTCACTAAATTGTATTAAAACACCCTCAATCAACAAACAAAGAAAACATAATTTAAACATCAGTTTAACGTGCATATTCACTACACACTTTTAAACAAAGTATATCATTAAGAAACAAACATTTGTGCTAGTCCTCTTTGAGATGAAGGTGTTCCTGGAAACACTTCACAGATAAATCCATTCCCACATGATTTTCATGACCTTTTAAGAGGTGTGGCAATGTCAGATACAGCAGACATGAAGAATTTTATTACACCAGATCAACTGAGTGTTCCCAAGAAACACTACAATAACCAGAGCTGAAGAACTAACACTTTGCCCCTCAACGTTTCCCATACTTCTTCGATCTCAAAATCAGGTGCCAACTATTTGATGATGACTTCTGATTGCAGAGAAAATACAACACAGCCAACATTGACACTCAAGGTATATCTTGACCCATTTCAGACAAGTTACTTCATGTGCAATCACAGAACACCCAGACCTTCTTAGCCAAATATCAAATGAAGATGAAACAGGAGAAAATCTAACATTTGCCTCCCCAAAAATACTTAAACCCTCCATCTAAACCACCCATAACATTAAAAAAAAGAGGAGAGTATTGATTTGCAAAACCCACAAGGGATTATTTTCCTCAGATTACAAAATCGACAGACTTGAAAGTCCAAATTTCAACATAGCTGCACAAGCCCATTAAATATACATCTGAATCACAACATGGAGCAAGCACACTGCAGTAATTACACTGTGCATTTTGCAGAATCTAAGCCACAAATTTATAGACTTATGACAAAGGTTTTTTCCAAATATTATTACAAGCGACCACATCTCAAAACATAAATCAACACTCAGACAAAAAGCACTCACCAGAAATTTAAAACACATTTAAAAATGCACCAAAACACCACCCAGAATGCAAAGAATGTCCTAGAGGCAAGATCAGCAAACAACTACACCAGCCAGTGGTAACAGTTACAGCACACAGGTTTTATTTTTCTTCTGAAAAATCTGCTTTGTGTTCCCAGCCTGGTGAAGTCATCCTGCTGCTTTCTACATTTCACAAAAAATGCAAATCACCAATAATCAAGAGAGCATCATCAGCTGATCGCATTTCAGGATGCAGCATGGGAGTATTAAGTGACTGAGCATTGATCAAATGACGACAGAATCTGGAGACTGAGTCTCAAGTAGTATTGGTTGACCCTGATGTTAAGTATGTTCATATTATATAAGCCTACACTGAAGTACTGTTTCTGCTGCTGGAAAGTGCTGTTAAAACTCTGCACACACAAATACATTTGCAAAGCTTAATACCTACAAATAGATTTCTCTTGTTCAATCAATCTTAAAATGGCCTGCTCTTAAGCCAACTTTCTGGCAATGAAATACGGATCTGTACCTGACCCAACCATTTCACTGGTCTCAAGGTAAATTCTCTAAGTATTTAATGTGTGTCACCTGCAGGAAAATTCTTTTTTATGTAATAAGCTACCAGCCATTGAATGATTTGAAATGAAAGTACCTTTTCTTTTCTCTTCTCACATACCTTGCACATACACTGACAGCAGTATTTCAGAAGGAGCAGTATTTCAGAACATTATTCTTACATACCCTTTCTAAATGTCTAAGATTCTCTAGGGAACAATCAACTCTGCAATGTCTTTGATGTTCAGGCTATAATTACCAAAATGAGATGCATAACCTTTATTACACCAGCAAATAGTTAACTTTCCAGATTATTTCACTTACTTCAGTCCTCTCAAATCTTTCATCTTTTTTTTGAAGTAATCAGCTGCTTCCAATCTCCCACACTGAAGCTACTGTGCATTCAATACCAGGTGCTGCACACTTCAGAGCAGAAACTCAGGACAATGCAAGACCTTCTTCAGCCCATACAGTTTCATATACTACCGTAGCATGGCAGAATGCTTTGGGGATTTAGCAAATTCCTACAGATTCCATTACTACATCACACAGAAAAACGCCCTGGAAGTCTCCTTGCTTTTAAAGAAGAAAAAGGCACAGTCTACATCTTCAAACATGACAGTGCATTCCTGGCACAGAATACGCAACGCAAGGAGAGAATAAGGACAGTATTTAGGTTACCTTCAGTCACATAGTTGTGGTCTCGAAGAAAGCCGTGGTTAATTTTTCGTGTGTCCGTGTCCTCGCCCATTTACAGCAGGATTACTCAGCATGCCTATCCGCAGTGGACTGATAGCATCAGCAGAGGTCGTCACAAGAGCACCATCCATGCTGCCACTGCCTAGCAGAGGCGGAGAACGCACTGGGCTACTGAGCACAGCATAATGAGAGCTAGTGATGCAGCACAGATTTGGGGGTGGGGGGGTGGGGGGGTGATGAAGAGCGAACGGAGAAAGAAGAAAAAAAAAGATACTAGAGGGGGGGACAAGGGGGGGGGGGGGGAAGAAAAATTAGTAAAAGGGAGAAAGCCGGAGCGAGAAACGGCTCCGATAAATTACGAATGCAGAAAGCCGGTAGGGAGCTTCCGTGCAGGGAATACAGGCACTTCTCCCGCAGTTAAAGAATAACCCAATTGTTTAGTCAGGTACTCCTTAAACAAGTGCCCACGCAGAGTCTTCTCCAAGTGCCTGCTGCTGGGGACCTTGCTGGATGCTGTAAAGTGGCAATCAGAGTACTGCAGCAAAACCCGCCCGGAGAAGGCTCTGGTTGCTGTTGCTGCTGTCATATGCCTGTGCTGCATCAGAGCAGGCCCCTCCCAGCCAGCCGCCCGCTGCCCAACCGCACAGCATCTGCATCTAGGAAAGTGAAAAATGAGACTGCAGGTAATTATTTTAGCTCTTCTGCCGGTAAGCTGGGCAATGAAAAAATTAAGGGAGGGGATGAGGGAAGGAAAAAAACTTCAAGCTGCTTAAGTAGGTTTGCATTGACATGTACTGCACACCAACGTGTGGGCACAATTTTGTGCTAGTCAATACTGTCAGATGCAGCAAAAGCAACAGTCCTTCAATGTCAGCCTGTATAAATATTAATCAAATTGCCAAATATCTGCCTATGCAAATAGAATTATTATAGGCAAGGCAACCATTCAGGAAACATAAAATAAAGTAACTCTTATTATTTATCTTCTCCCCTCTCCAGCTCTGTAAATAAAAGACAAATTAAGAAGTATTTAAAAAACGACTGTCATAAAATAATCCTTGGGCCTTCCATGAACAAGAAAGCAAAGCTGGACAAAGGGAATATTCGCAGGTCATGAGTTTTTCATAGACCTGCTACTTTCATTTCATTACTTTGGAGAAACAAAGTTGAAATCTGTATACCCAAAAACAGGAAAACAAGGAGAGGAGGAAAATTACTCACTTGTATTACAAAGTAAAGCTTTTTCTTTAGTCCTAATGTTTAATGAGTTATATTACAACAAAAATCTTTCAACTGAACAGACAAGCATCTACCTTAAGCTTTCACCTTCTGTTGATTAAACCATGAACTGTTTGCTGCAGCAGGTACAAGCACCAATGAAGTTCAGAAATTTGAATAGCAAACAAATGGCTGTGTCCCAAAACCACCACTACAGCATGAAAAGGGAATATGCAATCACAGAACTACTGCAGAGGAGAAGAGGACAGTGTTGTGGTTTAGGCCCTGGAATTGAACACGAAAAATACAATTAAATTGTCAGCATTACTACAGCATTCTTTGTAATCCTACACGAATCTTCCACAGTGTTTCTTTTTAACAGAGCTGAAATATATGGCTCTTGAAGGCAAATTCAAGTACCCTGCTGTTACTATAAAATAGGCTTGTGACTTTGGAAAAGTAGAGAACTACATAAAGATCTGCCCAAGCATAAACATCTCACTTCAGGCTGAAGTAAGGTCAGGAGAGAAAGAACACCACCTCTGCTTTCTCATTGGTGAAGCAAAACCAAAGCAAAACCAAAGCAAAACCCTATTCATCTTGACAAGTTAGCATGTCACTATTACAAAACACATTTGAGAAGGTGGGAAAGTTTATAAAAGAATACTTGCACCTGTATAGAACACATATTATTTACATGGTGACAATACCAGAAATGTTATTTCTGCTTTAAGAGCATCAGTCAATACTGTGGTGGTACTGACAGCTCCCCAGTGCCTGCCCTATCCTCTTCAGTTGTTTGCTGTTGCCTCTGCTCTTGCTTGTTCCTATATCAAATCCTGCCAAATTCTGGATACCCTGCCTGCTTACACACTGGCAGCATGCACTTTACAAGGCTGTGCACAAAACCTACTCTCTTACTTAATTTGGAGGGTAAGCTGCCAGCAGCAACATCAAACAAATCAGGACCTGTTGCTCCACAATCAGCAACACCTTCCTTATGGACATCCATAGCTGAAGCCTTAGGTACAAAGTGGGGATCCCCAAATGAGGATCCTGTCCTGCAAGCAGCTTTAGGTGGGTGGACCAACCTAGAGTTTACTCCTCTGAAATGTCTACCTTTTAGTTGGTAGAAAGTAGAGCATAAATAATTGAAGACAATGTAAGTTTCAAAGTAACTGAAGGAACCCATAAATAAAATTAATGAAAAATACACCTAGAATTTGATTGAAATAGGAAAGAAGCCTTGCAAATACTGATATTTATTTTGTAAAAAACAACCTTAATCCATGTGATGAGGCTGGGTTATCTTGTACTTTCTTAACAATGCCTGAGAGAACAATTTTGCCCTTCCACATAAGCTGAATAGTCACTGCCCTTTATTTGTCCTCAGTCAGGTAAAACTATGATTTCTATGATCTATTAATTTGAGCCTAATTCCCTTCTTTGTAAGATGTAATTTAAGCAGGTAGAGGTGTTTTCATTTTTGCAGGAGCCAAGTGGACTCCCATCCAGAGATAATTTTCTCCTCTTACCATTAGAATTAGAGAGAGGTTCACAAACAGCTTCCTTAGGCATCATATTTGGGTCAGATCATGCTTACTTTGTTCTTCCAACTTTCAAGTTTAAAAAAAATCTCCTAAGGAGGAATGGAATGAGGAGGAAGCCTTTAACAAAAATACTACACAATATTCCCTGTGTGTATGCAAATGCTTTTCCCAAGATTGTGAGCCAAATCCTTACTGTGTGGCAAATATTAGTAGTCCACTGACTTAAGTAGGTCAGTTCACATGAGAAAGATTAACAAAACTCTGCTCTGAATTTGTAGCATGCTGCAAATTTGTGAGACGACGCTTGTGGATAACTAGCTATGCCATTTTAAAATGCTACTTATTATCAGGCCCACTGATAACTCACATAATTTGATCTGGTTGAATACCCAGGGAGAGGATGGGGCAAAGGAACCTTTGATCAAAACCGTATCAGTTATTTGCACTTCCACAGTTGTTCACAGTCCTGTTCATAAAACAATGCACTAATTGAGCTGAACACGGTACAAACATGGAAATAAAAGTGTCCTATCTGAAAGAATTTATAAGCAGACTGTAAAATGGAAGAGCCACAGGCATATCAGCAGCACCATTTAAGTAAATAGGAACTCTGTAATGAGGATGAAGTCCTGGTTTTTCAGCCGTCTCCTAAAGAAGGACATTACAGACTTTGTGGAGAGCAGCAATAAACAAAAACTGGATTCAAGAGCTTGAAAAATAATGGTGTAAGAAGAATGGAGAGAGCTTAAAGGTAAAAGCAAAAAGACTGGGTAGCAGGTCAAGACCTCCCCAAAGATGGAAGAGGCTAAGCACATCAAAATGTACTCTGAAGAGTAAGATGTTCAGTGAAAGTATCAAGAGACAGTGAGAGGTAAAGGGGAAAGTAAGAGACAAGTGCAGGGATAATACAGATGCCAGTACAGACTGCAGATGACAAGTAAAAAAAGAGTTAAAAGGAGCACAGCAAACAAAAACTGGATTTGTGCCAGGAAGATAAACATCTGATAGGTTAGGGAGAGAAAATTATTTGAGGACAGGTAGACACCTGTATTTCACTTTGTCAGAGTTTTACACACAAAGATAAAAAAACAGGGGAAAGTAGAAAAGGGACAAGCAAGGAGCCTGGAGATATTCAAGTACATCTCATTACATGATGCCTACTTGCAAAGCAATTAATCTTTTTGTGATAGCAATGAGTGTATCATAAATTACTGTGATAAGAGTTTCCCTTATAAAGAAAAATCCATATTCCCATACATTTCTGAATAGTCTACTATATATTTGTCTAATAGCCAAATACAACATCGTGTACAGCACTACCATTCAATATCATCTTTGATTGCTTGACAGCTAAACACAAACAAATATACTGCTGTAATTTAACATGAAAAGTAATAAAGGAAAAAATTATCAGTCATGGCTCTCAAGTAAAATTAGAAAAGATAAGCAGTTTTCTGCCTACTGGCTTGGATCTGGTCAGAGCAAGCCTGCAGACAAAGAGCCAGAGCTACCAGACAGAAGTCAGGGCCACATTTGCCATGGGGAGAAGTGCAGAAGAGTCTAAATCCTGCCAGCTCATATAACACTGAATGGCACTGAAACAATGTATTAGGGACAGGAACTGCATCTTTTCCACATCCTTTACCAGTTTAAAATTCACCTCTAAACTAAATCCTGCAATCTCTCAGTTAATGAGAGCAAAGAACCAGCTAACAAGAGCATGAAGAGTGAGTTCTGCACCCTCTGGGGGCAAAATTTCATCTGGCATATTTCGGAATAGCGTAACAGATTCTAGGTTTAACCAGAGAGATAGAAAGCAAGGCTGCAAAATGATAGGCAAATGAAAAGCAGAAAGAACAGATAAGATGTCCAAAGGAAAAGCTGATTTTTTTTCTGGAATTCAGTAATTTGGAGATTGACTCGTCTCAGAGACTACAACAGGAATGCGAAGAGTGGTGCAAGGGAAAGAACACAGGATGAGCAATCAAAGACAGAGCATTAATTCCATCTGTGAGGCTTCAGCTGAAGTCTTTACCTTCCTTGTGCATCTTTTTCACTCTCCCACTGGCTTGTCTGTTTAAATAAAAAAAATTACATGGGCATGAGCACTGTCTTCCCTACTGCAGCTACAAGTGGAGACCAGTGCAGGACCCCTGAGCAATGCTGATATTTATAAAGATACCGTTCCCTCACTAATAAAGCTTTAAACAAGCTTCTCTGTCCCCCAGAACACAACGCAATCTACTGCAAAAAAAGAAAGACAAGGCAGAAACTGCAGCCTCCTAGAGGAAGGGTTCAAGATGAGTCCCACATAGAAAACCTGTGACTAACAGGGCCTGGCACCTTGTTTGACAAACAGAACTGGAGCCTGAGACAGAGGGCAGAAGTGAGGACAGATGTTGAGACAAATGCTTCCAACTTAGCCTTTACTTTCAACAGAGTTTACTCTGCTCCCAAGTTTCTCAAATTGAAATAAAAATACAAAGATATTCCAAATAAGCAGCATTACATTGGTTTTGATATCATTGCATTACACACTGGAGAAAGCATTCTACTCATGTTACTAATTCAGTTTAATTTTATAAATACTTTAGACAGTTAATTAACTCAAATATGTATAACATCACTTGCATGCTGGCTCATAATGAGTGTATGAGACAGCAGGTACCTCATTAGCAATGTCTGGTCTGTAAGGGACATCTTCTCTCCAAAGTGACACCCATGATAGGATCCTCTTTCTGAATTACCCCTGCAATGCCAGCAACTCACTATTCAAGCTAACAGTGTTATTACATCCTTCTATGCACACAAAAAGCAGAACATTTACCCACGCTATTAAAAAAGTATGAATCTGCTAAGCAGCAATGGGTCCTAAAAAGAATAAATCCTGCTGGAAAGGGCTGAAAATAATAAAAGAAGGATGTTGCAGTGGCTAATCAAGATGAACATATCACAGGCAGCAGAGCATATAGCGCCAGAGGTTGCTGATGGCCACTGTCACAATAGTGGGCCTTAGGAACTGAACTGCCTGCTACCTCCCCAGCACTTCACCCAGCACACTGTCAGAAGCAGTTTCCAGACAAGGTCTATCACTCCACAGCCAGGCAAGGCAGCAATTACAAAACTAGCTTCATACCCTAAGACAAGATGACCTGCATCCCAAATAACTTTGTAGATGTCAGAAACTGGGTGGAACATGAAGCCTGCTGAGACAGGAAAGCCTGAAAAGAAACTAGCAGAGAACCTGCAAATATGATGTGAAGTAACCATAAAATCACTTGGAGGCACTGGATAACCCAAAGAAGTTATTATATAAACACAGATCAGAAAGTGGCTTGAAGAAAGGAATTCAGAGCAGGGACACAGGCACTGACAGAACTGCTTTAGACTTTGAAGACATGTTTGTGTGCATATTTGTGCAAGCAATGAAGAGGGGGAAAGAATCAAGAGAGAAAAGGTATTCAAATCTGTGCTAAGGGTCTCACACATCCTTCCTGAATCACAACAGACCAAAACACACATTTAAGCAGAATATTGACACTGCACCTGTGTCATGAAGCTACTGCACAGTCAAAACACTGAGAAAGAGAAGTTTCTAAAACAGCTTCAAAAAATCAGCAATCTGAAAGGATTGTAAGATATAGAAATCCTGGAGAGATGGAACTTTAACAATTTCAACAGAGAAAAAAGAGAAGGAAAAAAAAAGAAGAGAGAGAGAAAAGACGCAAAGAGAAAACTTTGCACAAGTTCTAGAGAGGAAACAGAGATTCTTATACTATGAACTGTTATAAAACACCAGAAGCTGCCTGAGAATTTTTAACACCTCTAAAACATTTTTTGAGGCTCAAGCAAATAATTACAAATCAAATCAGCAGACTGTATTTGCTTTTGCATTAAAATCAAATCACAGCTACTCTTCCTAACATTTCAGAACTCTTAAGTATTTCAGGAAATAATAATTCAGGACCAATTCCTGCAAGTCTATTAAACAAAATCAACACACGGGATCATTTATTACTGTCTTTGCATTCCACACACAGCCATACAAAGATGACAGCTTTGAAGGGAACACAGCCCAAAACACTGTGATTTTCACAAGACTGTAAAGAAATGACAGACCACATGACAGGACATTCATCCAACTCCTTCCTTCCACCAAAGTGTTTAATGAATTCAGACAGGCAGTGTGCAAACAGCTTTCTCCAGCATTACCTTACACCACAAGAGTAGTTACATGCTTCTATTTTCTAAAGCAACCCAGCAGACATGGATCTAGTGATTCAGGAGTGCCTGCTCTCTCCAGTCATTCTGGGCCAGTGCGAAAGAACTGCCAGAAAACATAAAAGCTGCTCTAGAAAATGATGCGGTGCTAAAATTTTTCTTGTACATAGATTTTACTGCAATATTGGTGCTACAGCTTCAAGAGAGAGGAAATATCTCAATACACCTTAATTGCATAAATATAAACAATGATTTTGCTGTTAGACTTTCCTCTAGATCATGCAAATATTTAAATTACTGGAGAATCTGAGTTACAGTTAAAAAATCCTGCACCTGCTGTAAGAGCTGCAATCTCTGAAATAATACTTGGTAAAACAGAAGCTAAAAATACATTCAAGCTATTTTAAAAAAAGAAAAAAAAAAAGAAAAAACCCCCACCTAGCAGAAAACAAACACATAAACGTTCAATGGTGTCAGGAAAAACAAAATCATTTGTAAGCAAAAAGGTAGAAGAAAAGCTAGCACTGAATGAAAACACAGGTTTGCAAGATATGCTAAACTCAAAATTCTGAGGAATGTGAAACCCCATACTACACTGTAGTAAAGAGTAAATATATTTAAATGCTGTGTTCCACTTCTGGCCATTCTCATATCAACAGCAGGAATCAAAATGCAGGGGAAAAAAGAACAACTCACAGAGATAAACAATGACTGAGAAGACTCCTGAAGGAATAAACTGAAAGGAACGGAAGCACGAGCACCAAATAACATCATTTTTATTGTGGCTCAAGACAGTTAAAGGCAAATTCAGTAACAGGAAAACACATTGCTTATTTTGAACTATACTTACAAAGAGAGTATAAGTGAAAAGCTATTAACTGATTCTGCAACCTAATAAAGGACTAAGCACCTCTAAATGAAGTGTTGCAATGGAAACGGCAGAGGTGCCTGGCCTCAAGGAGAATCTGGAAAGGCAAAGTGAAGCACTCAGCTTGGCCAGTGCAGAAATGGCCAGCTCTAGGGGGAGCTCCCTAGAATCATCACCCTGAGACACTAAACACAAAAGCTCACATGTTCCTACTTAGAGTTCTGAGGTCTCAAATAAGATCACCAAGGAGACATGCTTGCTGATGTAAGATCTGAACGTGAGTACAGCCCTAACAGCTGATACACTTGAATATTGTCAGAGAACTGGGAGACAGCCATCCCCTATTATATAAGGTGTATGGGAAATCCAGCATCACTTCCTTTTTTGTTCAAGAGAAAAAAAAAATGAGTATGGACATTTGCCATACCCCCTGCTTAAGCTGCACCAGCTGTTAACAAAAAAATGCCCTATTTGTAGAACCAGAAATGATTCCAAGTCAAAACCCACAGATTTATGTCTTTGAGATTGGAATTCTCATCACAGCAAGGAAATTCAGGGGATTTTTGAGCTGAACTTGAGGTTTGCAATTACTTCATGCCCCTAAGAGAAAAATAATTCAAATAGGATCTTGAATCTACAACTTGGTATAAGAGAAAATTCAGCTTGCCAAAAGAGAGAACAGGAAGCCTCACCCAACGCAGACCAAAAGGTCTCAGCATAAGTTGCTGTTGGAAAAGAAAGGTCTGCTAAGCAAAACCAAGCCCTGGCATGTCACTAACCACTGCAACGAAAAAAGCAGGGAGAGGCACCCACTTAACAGTACAATTTTTGCTAAACTCTGCAAAACTATATTTAACCTTACTGAGAGCTAGACAGGGACTAGCGTAGTTGCTGAGCAAGCATAAATGCTAAGCCTTGTAATATCTATAGTCTGTAACTGAATGAACTAATTTCAACTAATGAACTGCTGAGCCAGCACCGTGAAAAGACCAGAGCATGGGAAAAGTAATGCAATAATGGTATGCCTAAGACAATTATAAATCAAAGAAAAGAGAACCATGTCTCTAAGTCTCAAGGAACAAACCCCTAAGGAGGAGGGAGGAAGACCATCTACAGGACACCATGTCCAAGGGCACAGTGACCAGGAATCTGAGGACTGGAATGGAAGCAGTAAAACAGGCAGTGAGCAGACTGGGAAATCAGGGTAGCAAATCAGGTCATGACAGTTTTGAGGTTATAAAGAAAATTCAAAAGTCAAGGTGGGTGCAGTAGAAGAGGGTCAACATTCCAGAGCCCAGCAGAAGAAAACTAATAGTTGTGGAGGTCAACAACCTTGATGCACCTGGAGGCATGTCCTTTGACCCTCCATGCCACGAGTGTGGGCTGAAAGAGCCAAAAGAAGGGGTCTTGCATACCTTAAAAGATTTGGGAGAGCTGAAGCATCCTGGGGGGAAAAGTCTCTACCACAGCCATTAAATTACACATGCTAATGACTGTAGGCTATTCCTCACATTTTAGGCCACTTATGTAATCTCTTTCGTTATAGAATCCCCCTGTCAACACACTCACTGTCATTCTTATCTCATCATTACCTACCTCACAGTCTGACTGCCGAGACTGCCTGAGATCCTGACTTGTTCTGATTATCCCATAGCTAAGTACCACTGATTCCTAGCTGTCATTGCTCTGCTTTGTCCATAAATATTCCTAACCTGCATAAGCTGTTAAAAATCCTATCTGCCTCCTTGTATAAACAGTCTTCTTCCTTGCCAGATAGCTGTTGCACACCCCCTCTATAGCAAAGCTAACCCACATTAACAAGGTGTCAAAAGCATAACAGAAAATAAATACAGATGCATTTTCTGTTGGGCTAAATGTATGCATAGAAAATGTACTCTAAGCCTGGTTTGCCCTTCCAGGATAATTCCCTACTTAGTTTTAGAGGCTTTGTGCAGCAGTGGGAACAACCTTGTAAGTTTAACTGTTTCCACAAATAGGCAGTCCACAAGCTTGGTTACATACGTGTATTTGTATTTAGCACATTTGAATTTAAGCATGTACCTAAGCTCTGTTTAAGATCTAACCATGAATCTTGTCCTTGCATCAGTTAAGCACTTTTAAACATTTTAACCAGATGCAGATAGATTAGGAAAAATTCTTTTAAGCAAGATGTAGCAGAAACCTCTGGCAGTAAGCATTCTGCGTAGCTCTATTTAAAGAAATTTAATCTAAAGATTTACTTGGCGACGTACTTAGCAGTGTAATTTCCATGACTCCTTAGACAGTAATTAAGAGCAGCTTCTTAATTATTCAAGTTATCTATAATAAACTGGGATTTTTTTTTTTCATTTGCAGCAGTGTAACTGGTAGATGTATTTCATGTCCACCAGAAAACATAAGAATAAACCAGTAATCCAACACAAAATCACTTCAGAGAAAGCACAGCAAAGTATCTATCTGTATTGGTAGGTAAACAGAAATCACAAAATCCATTTAACCTGACAGTTTAAACAGAAGTTCTTTAATAATAATAACCAAATCCCTTTCTAAAAAAGCATGTGCTCACTAGCCACTTGCTCACAGCACTGGAGAGGCTGAGAACACAGGGGTTTGATCTCTACTTCATATATATAAAATAATGTTTAAGAACTCTAGGCTCTAGACTCTAAGTCTCTCTAGGCTGAAGTGGCGCTGAAGCTTCAAGGCTATAGAAAGCAGCAGCCTTGAAAACCCAAGGAGGCCAAGCCTCACTTCTTAGCAACAGCTCCAGCCTCCAGAACTGCAGGTCTGGAAGCCCACATATCAGATTTTTTGCTAATCTATCCCCCATTTTGCACAGCTGCCGCATTCAGCCTCTGCATTTCACTAAAACAACTATTTTTAACTGTAGACATTTTTGGTAATAAAACCCTTTTCAGTTTATTCTGTTCAAGTCAAGGCTTCCCCAGAAAGCTAGTTTTTTCTTTCCTTCTTGCAACACTACACTAAAATATAAAAGGTCTAATGCCCAATAATCAAAAATCTGCAATTTTAATTTACTGAGCTTGATTCCTTCACCTTCACTTCACAGCACAACCCTTGACCACACAGCACTCACTATAACAAGGATTCATTAAGATTTCACTTTACTGCAGCAAGCGATGTCCTATAACTAGGTCTCCTAAATATCAAACTTCTGAAAGACTATCGAGGATTTTTTGCCAGGAACAGCCTGTCACCAAGTTGTACATGAGCCAGCAACATGCCCTTCCCTCAAAGAAGGGTACTGATATCTTGGGCTGCATTAGACAGCACATTGCCAGCAGGTGGAGGGAAGCGATTCTTCAACTCAGCACTGGTGAGGTGTACGGCTGCAGTATTTCAAACAGTAACAAAGGAATAAAAAGAGAGCAAAAGAGCTGTAATTCTAGCCCACATTTCACAATCCAATTCTCCCCCAGTCACTTCAACACCAACAACAATTTGTGAAGGTTGTAAATTGTCCCATCCTCTACTTTGCAGTTGGGCTGTCCTACAGCTTGTCTATACACAGTTGTGTCCTGTAAAACAGCCCTGGCCATCACAGGTGGCAGGTCCAGCCAAGGCTTTCAGACCACCCATCCCCACACCCAGCAGTGAGGACACCTGGGGATGTCACAAAAGCTACCAGAGGATGAACAGTTGCTCTCCTCCCTTCTCTTCCCCAGCTTTGGGTGTCCCTGAAATGGAATATTCTTCCAGCTTCAAGATCATTTCCCTCACTTCTCTCTTACAATGCCATTAGAACTCTGAAAACCTTTACAGTCACATATCATAAGAAATACCAGTCATAACAGTGATTCTTCTAAAATCTGTTGCTGCCACCATCATTAGACTTTCTGACATTGAGAAGAGCCTGTCTCATGCCCACTTCAATTCATGGTAAAGAGCTGATACAGTTGCATTGCCTATACCCTGTTTGGGAAAAAACATAAATCCAATTACAATGGATTCACGACAATCTAGACTTTGACCCTGAGTTTTGACTTGGGCTGCCTTTTTCTGTTTGTGAAGCACTATAATTGTTTACATACAATATAAATCGAATCTGTGGCAGGCAAAACCAGGACTCTGCAGCCTCTGTAGGTAACCTAGGGTTAAAGGTTAAAACACATTGACATCATGACAAATTGCTGTAATTTGAGGAATAATCTGAAATCCTGCTGGGACACAATTGGCTCTGTGAGCCTAGTTGTTAATGATAATAAAAGCTGACACAGTAAAAATGATAAAATTAAGAGAACACCCAGTAATGTAAGTACCTTCAACATATGACATTGACGATCCAGTTAAGGAAGCTGGTAAAAATCTCATTGGCAAGTAACTTAATGCTCCATTTCCAGTCACAGAAGTCTCCACTCCTTTATGGAAATTAAACCACTAAGTGCTTTTGTCTTCTCTTGCATCCTGTTTGTCATAATTTTTAAAACACAGAGTTTTCATAATGTCTTTGGTAATGCAAGGTCGTAATTCCACTTTCTGATTAGTTTGTATCTAAGTACCAACAGATACAAACTGTAATTTTAATGTAGTACCCCCATGACACCTTTCACTGGGTCTTTGACATACCATAAACCAGCTGGCAACGTAAAATACAAATTGGCTAAGTGTAAGAACAGATGATTCATTAATTACTTACTCTGTACCAAAGCAAGAGAGATGAATTTTACAGTATTAAACAGCACATGTAGCATCCCGGGCTGCGCCATCTCTCTTTTCCCACTCCGGCCCTGAGGGGGAAACACTGCCCTCTGCCCACGCTGTGCCCAGCACCCGGGTGCCCAGCCTGCCCTCTCCCAAGGACAGTTTGCCTTTGGCCTCCCACCAAGACAGGGCAGTTGGGCTTCTGGTGCCAACAGTGCTGCTCCTGGTGCCCAACCCCTGTGGCATGTGGGTGACCCAGCAGTGCGCAAGGGGCCTGGAGCAGCAGGTACACACCAAGTGACACCCAGTAAGGTGGCTGACAACAGAAGCGTTGTGGGTGCAGATGACTGGAAAACATCTGGAGAAGCTGTTTCAAAACAGCTTTGCAGTGAAATGCTTCATACATGTCAGACAACCTCTCAGCAGCTTGCTTAGCAGGTCTTAGGCTACAGTAGCCATGGTCCCTTTTGGGTTTAATCTGGTTGTGTTTGCTGTGGGGTTTATTTTCTTACTACACAGTCTAACTTTGAGGCTGGACGAGGTCTGTAAGTAGGCTGGTTAGGGGTAATTTTGTAGAATGCACCGTGACAGAACTGCTTCAAAGCCAAGCCACAGAGTTATTACTTTGCCTACAGGAGACAGGTAGGAGGTGCTTTCGTGAGCATTCCATGGCTTTTGCAGAAATCTCTTATGGCTCTAGTGCTGTTGGAGGGATGTGTTTAAAGGTTGGACTGGATATGCTTAGAGGTTGTCTTTTCCAACTGAAGCAATTTTATGACTTTATGATTGTGGATTACTGCATATCACTATAAAAGCATCACAAGATTTTTATTCACTCTTCCAACTGAATCCCATCTTTCACAGGCCTCGCACTTTGGACCATTATTCTCAGCTTTGCAGGATCAGGGGATAACATCTTCTCACAAATACAACTTAAGAGACAAGTAAACCATATGCTGTTATTGCTAAAAATCACATAAATCCCAAAATTAAAGCTAACAGGATTCTAACATCTCTTCTTTCTGATAGTACAGTCAATGGGAGGTAGGGGATTTTCCATGAAAAACTGGCTGTGTAATAAAAGGAATACAACAAGGGAATAGGTAGGTTGGCAAAACCTAAGAAACCACTTGGAGCTGCCTTAGATTTGCAGAAAGACTCATCCATCCTTTGGACTGGATCCTGTGATAAAGCCTAAAACAGTAACATTGCTGACACCTGGCTTGCTTCCAACTCTTTTTCAGCTTAATCCCTAAAATAAGCACTCAAAACTGAAGATTGCAAGGTTAAAAAATGCTATGTCTTTATTCCTTATTAGCAGCCAATTGCTACCCCTACCCTTTCTTATCATACAAGAAATTAAAGCAATTGATCTGCCTTTGAATGGCAAATTGCTTTTTTGCAATTATTTCTAGTATTTTACATCACAGAAAGCTATGAATAAGGATCCAAAGCTGCACACTCAGCCTGATATCTTTGTGCAGTGGATTCTGAAAGTAGCTGCTGTTACACAGGATATTCAGTATTTTTTGGCACAGTCTTATGTTGCACAACACTTATGTGTCTGAAAGTTTATAATATTACCTACCAAAAATGTTCTAAAATTTCTATTAGGTAGGTATTTTCATAAGGTATTTATTCTCATATTATTTCAAATAAGATCTTGTCTTCCCTCTACTGCTCTCTATAAGCAGCAGCTTCTCACAGACACCTGCTAAAGAAAGCATCAGGACCAGACTAAGCAATTTTCTTCTTAGGATTTTCTTGTGTTGAGGCTTCCAAGAGCCTGTCCACAGAACAGAAAGGGGAAATGTTACCCAAGCAAAAATATGTGCAAACTATGTTTTCATTCAGGGCACACAATTTAGCCACATCACAGCTGATAAAGAACAGCAGCATGAATCCCTTCACTGATGTGAAGCGTATTGAAGAAACAGTTTTAAGACAACTTCATCAAAAGCCATGAGTTGCAAAGATAAATTGATTGATTTGGTCATTTCTTCACCCAAAGTGTTGTCACTGATCTCTGTGTTGCCCAATAGGCTTCTGTCAAGTTCTGCAGACTCCTCATAAAGCTATTAAAGGTCTCCAGATCAAATAGTTTAGAAGTTCCAAGTTCCTGTATCAGGAATAGTGCGGCCAGCAGGATCAGGGAAGTCCTGCCTCTGTACTCAACACTTTTTAGGCCACACCTTGAGTACTGTGTCCAATTCTGGGCCACTCAATTTAAGAAAGATGTCGAGGCGCTTGAATGTGTACAGAGAAGTGCAACAAGGCTGGAGTGGCTGAGGGAGCTGGGGATGTTCAGCCTGGAGAAGAGGAGGCTCAGGGCAGACCTTGCTGCTCTCTACACCTGAAAGGAGGTTGTAGCCAGGAGGATGTTGGTCTCTTCTGCCAGACACCCAGTCACAGAACAAGAGGACACAGTCTCAAACTGTGCCAGGGCAGGTTTAGGCTGGACATTAGGAAGAAATTCTTCACAGAAAGAGTGATTGCCCATTTGAATGGGCTGCCCAGGTGGTGGAGTCACCATCCCTGGAGATGTTTAAAAGGAGGCTGGATGAGGCACTTAGTGCCAGGGGTTAGTTAATTAGTAGGGCTACATTATAAGNTCAAAGTTTGAAGTAATTTTCCAAGAGGAAAATTTCCTAACAAGACTGTCTGAAAAAAATTCTACAGCCAAATGTGAACTGTAACCAAACACAGAATTAATTACAATGAAAAAGTGACCTCGATGTAAAAATTGGCGTATGGGAAATAGCCCTAATTATTTGGTCTGAAAAAAAAAAGTCAATCAGTTTACTCAATTTAATTTTCCAGTAAGAATAAAATATTCTAAATACAAATCTATATTAAAACTGTCCTACAACAGAGTAACTGTTATTACAGAAAATTGATGAGCACTTTGTTCTAATTTTACACCACGTTTTTGCAGCATTCTGCACCCAAATTTTTATCTGTTTCCAGCAGCACTATATAAACACATCGAGGCTTCACACCACAGACTGATCCCATTCCCTGTTTTACAAAGACCTTCACAAATTTCACAAAGGACTCCCTCTAGAAGCAGGCCAATTTTTTTTATGACATTTTCCATGAATCATTATGCAAGTTTGAGGCCCCTCTTGTTTTGTTCTTATACCAGCAAGCATCTGCTTTGGAACACTTGGCACTAAGTCCATATTTCTAAAATTCAAGTGTTTTTCTAGGCACATCCCCAGACTTTGCAGAAAACCAAAAATGGAATAAAATCGCAAGGGTGCTGTAGCTTCTTATTCTGACAGCATCATTAAAAAAAATTATACATCATAAGACACAAAACCTATGATTTTACTCCCTCTTAAAACAAGAAGGAAGAACTACAACTCTAAAACACAAATGCCCAATCTCACTACGGTACACACATTAAAGGAGCATATCTATTACTTTTACCAAGATCTTTTAAGCACCACATAATAATTTATGATGAAAGACAAAAGATAAATTCTGGAAGACCTGCACTGTATTTCTAGAGAAACTACTCACAGTCTGAAAATTGTTACTAAAAATAGACAAGACAAATATGCCATACAGTCTCAAAAGCATCATTATGTATCTGCTATTGAGACATTAGGCCATCTAAAGAAGCAGCTGATCTTTACCACATAAACAGATGTTTTCAAATCTAGGCTTCTGAACTTCGAAATCTGTTCACAGACATTAGTGATCAGAGAAACAATCAAATTGAAGAAATTTGATAATAATAACTACATAGTAATAGAAGATATACATAATAAATTTTTAAAAATACAGATTTTTAAGTGTTTGAGTTTTCTCTCAGTTGTTGAAGGAACAGATGTATGTTTTCCAAAGAAGATTTAAAATAAACGAGCAGTAGAAACCTGACTCTGTCTGAATAGGAGTACTTAGGGATTACAGAGTTCATTGCAAAGGTGTAGAACACAAGATAAATTCAGATTTTACAACCAACTCAGCAACACATTTGAACCTGGATTTACAGCTCCCACTGAGAACCTGAAGAATGAAAAAGAAGCCAGAGGAAACCATGACATGACTTTTTCATGACATGCCTGCACAGATATAAAACGTTAACAGCTAAACAGAAGAACTACAAGTTATTTTCTCCTTAATGCAAGCACCACAGTTTTAAGAGCGTGGATGACTCTATGTTTCCAAGTGAGTAAGGGCTTACAGCCTAGGGGCCAGGCTCTGCAGTTATCAATCCTGGAACGGCCTCTGCATGAAACAATTTTAAAAGATAAAAGCTACAGAAACTCATAATGAATAAGGGTACAGCATAAATTAATACCACCAGAATAGACAGGGCACTGATCTTACTAATACTTTAATTAACTCAGTACATTTAACACATTTTAATACTCTTGCTCAAAATCAAATACACTTTTGGAAGTTTATGAAGAAGTCACCTGAACAACACCACTAATATGAAACACTAAATAGAATGGTATCTTAAAGTCATATTTAAGCTAGGCATATAAAGTTGCACATTCTGTAATTGACCATTACCTAATATTGTAGAAAAATCTGAGGTTTTTACTACATTCACAGATTTGGAAGTTGGTTTTTATGTCACATCATCTAAGCAACAGCTAATGACTTGAAAATCAGAAGTTTTAGGGACAAATCAGGGGGAACAGACTCTCAATTAACTGTCTGTGTTGGTTTAAGCTGACTGGTCCCACTAGGAGGGATAAGGGACGGGGCACAGAGCAACAGAGCAAGCTGGATTACATACTCTACAGCATGCTGACATCACGCTCACTGCATGACAGGAAAGTAGTTGAACGGCACTTATGGGACTTGTAATATATTCTATAGCTTGTGAAGTTCCCTGTTACGGAGTTTTTGTGTTTCTTCCCCAGTTTCTGGGCTGAGGTTCAGCCCTTTTGTTCCAGTTTCAGTTTGTGCACAGCAGTGGCAGCTTTTGGGTTTCATCTGTGTACACTGGTACCTCTGCCCCTGTTTTTGTTTGTTTTCCCTTTGTGTAATCTGATATTCTTGCAGTACAGTAGTAAATTGTCCTTATCTTAAGTAACGTTTTGGCTTTCATGGGTCCTTTCCTCCTTGTCCAGCCAGGGGGAGAGGTGGGGGGGTGGAGAAACCCCCTCTGCTGCAACTGGACTGCCGAGACTCAGCCATCAGATTAGTTGAAGCCCAGACACTGTCATGACTTAGAAAAGATTTTTATGCAAGTTTTTCTTACTGTCAGTGAGGCTTTCATCTCTCATTTTTAAAAACATGATGAACTTCAAGTAAACTTTAGTCAGGATTTCAGCACATGACCCATTTTGAAGCTGCACCTTACTTCATACTGAAGATGCATATTATCTAACACAATACAAACAGGTCAATGCTTCTGTTCTAGTTCTTTTTGTTATAGCTAAAATCAGTGCAGACTAAAATTAATACACACAGCAGATAAAGAAAATAGAGGTTATTACCATAGCAATACTCAAGAGATACAATTAGGTCACCCAAAAAAAGGGGGGAAAGCAGAAACATCACTTCAGCAATAGGCACTATGAAAGGATGAGTTCAGCAACTGCAAAAACAACTGTGCCTTCAGCAAATAACCATTATACAATGAATGGGAAAAGGTGCTCAGCAAAAGTAAAGAAATACAAAGTCAGTAATCCACACCACCGTCGTATTACTGAAGCATAAAGTAATATACCAGCATGCCTCTGACTTTTAAGGAGAAACCATTTAAGCAGAATATTGGTAACATATTCGTAAAACTTCAGCAGCAGAAAGGTAAGGAGCTGCCAGAATCCATTTAAACCTAGAAGCCAAAGTAGTTTATACTTAAGCTCACAAATTTAACTTTAATGCCAATTTCTTCTACATTTACAATGTGCTCCATATGGCACAAAGAATTGTTTTTAATTGTATATATGATGCTGCCCAAGTTAAACAACAACGCTTGGCCATGGTTCGCAATTTTCTTGTAATCACAACTGACAGAGAAATAAAAGCCACCCATAATCAATTTTAATTACAAACCAAAATGAATCTTCTTATTATTGGTTATCATATAGAAAGCTTGCATGTAGATGGTGATAGCCATGGGACATCCTTTCTGTTCTTAACAGAACAGGAGGAATCCTCTGGCTTGTTTTTCTGGCCTCTGCCCCCATTTCACTTTCTTCCCAGATTACTCAGTTCTGGACACAACTTTATTGTGGTACTGATCTCTTGAAGAGGAAGAGCTGTGGGAATTTGCAAGAGGAAGGAGAAGGACAATTTCAAAATAGACTCACAGAGAAGAAACCTGATGAGGATGTAATGGACTTGAACTACAAACTATTAAAAAAATAAAATAAACCGTAAAAGCTCAGACAGATAGAGGAAAAGTAACCTAGATTTGATCCAAATCTACCACTGCAGCTTGGTTCTATAAGTATAAAAATGTAGCAACTGGAATGAAATGAATCTCTTCTTAATTTCACCCTGGGAGGCTGAAGCTGGAGTAAGTTTACTTAAAAATTAATAATGACAATAAATAGATTTTTAGATCCAAAAATGTTTCTTCAGAAACCCTCTATTTCCTCAAATGCTCCCTGTCCATGTCCTCTACAAGGAACAAGATGCTGTCAAACGAACATAGCTCTTGTCTCAAGTTTGTCTGCAGGTAATGGTGAAAGAAATAGAAAGTAAGAAACTGAGTTCTCTTCAAGTTTGATTCGCCACGAGACACTGATGTTGCAGTGCACAGGCCGCATAATCAACATTTATTTGCAATCAGGATTCTCAGCACTTCAGGCTTGTCCTCCGCAATCTCACTATTTACCTCCTCTCCCAGTAGCACTGCTCACTATGGCTGAGAGCATAATTTGCTATGCTAATGCTTACTGTAAAGGCAGTAAACATGGCTTCTCTCCAAAATAGCAAGATGGAAGATTATAAAGTCATAATTCCTGATCTTCTCATAAAATAACTGTCCAGGCATTCTGTTCTCCATCTGCTCTCTGGTTATCAATCTGTGATACACCACCTCGTAGCAGGGACTCAAACTGTGAGGGAGGTTGCTCTGTCAGATTAAAACAGAAAGACAGCCTTCCTATCCATGCAGGGTACTAAGACTGGAACAGTGCTACTAATGCTTTTTTAAACTTCTTCAAACAGGGACATTTTAAGTAAGAGGATGAAAATTGATATGCAATTCCAGCTATCTAAAATAACTTTGGAATATTTAAGCAGAAGCTACACTCCTTGTAAAATTAACTTGAATTACATCAGACCATTACATTTTTCTAACTGGATCTCCCCTCAACACAGTAGCTGAAGGCAGATTTTTATCATATTAGCTCTCACTGTTTTATTGTCTCCAGCTTCCAAATACCAACACTTTTGTGACTCAGTACTATCTCATGTTGCCTCTGTTAAATTCTTCATGCTTGTGTTTCAGCTGGCACAGTAAAGACATAGCTGCTGCTTGTTCCATTATACTGGCTGAAGCCTCCTAGTCTGGGCTTTTGTTCTGTAATCACCAAGACAGGAGAATGAGAGGACAGTTTTCATTATAAATATTAAGAAAATACTTTAATTCACGCTTTCAAAGCTAAATAGGCCATAAAAAATAAAGACCCCAGTTAGTCCCCATTTCCTTTCCAGAACCTTCTAATTAATTTTCCATTATAAACGGAAGGTTAAAGATAGGGTAATTGGCAAAAACTTTACTGCTGAAAGACAGAGTGGTCTATTATGCCCCCAGAAAACACACCTTGCATGACCTCTTTTCAAACACAAGAGAAGAGATCTATGAACAACTCCCGGTGATTTCATTTTAAGTGAAGCTCTCTACGCAATATTGCCCTACTCATGTTACTTTTGTGCTTATAAGCTTCCGAAACCACCGAGCTTTTTCATATGCAATACAGTAGCCAGGCAGCCAGCGTTCCTCTGAACTCTGAATTCAGTGTCTCTAGGCAGCCAATGCAGCTCATTCACAGCAATGCTCATGACATATCCTTCTCCAGAGATGCAAATCTAACCTCTGAGACAAAGAAAATACATTAAAAAATACAATCACTGCTTTAAATGTCTTGGATGAAAAAAGTCTGGAAACTTGCTGAAATAGAAATAGCTAATACCTCTAAATGGTATGCAGACATGGAAGACATCCATCTCAGGAGTTTCCAAAAAGGTCACAAGATACTGGAAATGGTGGCTAATTCATACCACTTCAGTGTTGTTTCTAATTAACACAGTTACTATTTTGAATCCATAAAGATCAATGGAGGAAAGAGTGATGAGTTTCAGCAGTTCTGAGATTCATAAGCAAGACTTGGCCTGACCTCCTGAACACACCACACAATTTCTAACTGAGTAAACTAGATCAGGCAGGGCAGCAGACTAACACATTCCCCCCTCAGCCTCCAATGTTTCTACATTGCTCTGAGTAGATATATCTCTTACATTTATTCTTGCTAACAAGTTGATTTTGCATCAGCCAGTTAGCTGAAGAGACAAACCACTGCCAATTTATGAAATCTTTTGTGTTGTTTTGCCATTAAAAGTGTCATAGATTAGCTACATTTTGACCCATTTCTATCATCTATGTCAGCTTAGTCACCCAGTTCTACTGAAGCGACTCGATAGGGATGCCCTCCTTTTTCTGATTTTGTGCCCTATGAACACATTTAGCTCCATTTTCCACAACTAAAACTTTTCCTCATCAACACTAAAGATTTTTTTTTTAATTGTCTTTTTAAGGAACTGTGCCTCATTTTATCATATTTAGTCACACTATTTCTTGAAGTTAAATCTAGGCTAAAATATGTCCTCACATTCTTAATTAAGTTCTCATGTCAACTTCTATCATCCAGAAATTGTGTAAACTGCTTCACTTTTATATAAATAAAAAAATAAACCACATATATTGGAAATACCATTTTTCCTATCTTCATTCCCAAGTCCTGGCAATGGGCCCACTTGGCTTAGGAAGATGATTTTTGGTGAGATAGAATTAAAAAAAGAGACATGAAAAAAAGAACACACAAGAAAGGAGGAGTTCAAAAACGCTGTTCAGAAACCTGGGGTAAAATCAAAGAGGCCAGAGCTCACCTGGTGACAGACTTAAAGAGGGACATTTTGAGGTACAAGCAGAGAAGCCATGGGCATGACAGCTGTTAAGGGAAGTTCAGAAAATATGTGGGTGACAGATGGGGGAGAAAAGTCAGTGACAGACAACAGGAGAAATACTCAGTATCTTTTTCATCCTGATCTTTATAGGAAAAACTTCTGTACCTACACTCATGAAGCATGTGGGAGGCTGGGCTATGTAATGTGAATATCCCTTCAAACTACCATCCTTGTGACTAAGCCACAAAGCCAAACACTCAGAGATACTGGAGAACTGAAGCATGATAAAGAATTTATCTTATGATCATCATCTACTCCTAGTCTTTCTTACACTGCCTCTCCAAAACTGAAGCTAGATACACCCTTCAAAGAAATACTCTTGAGGGATTTGAAACATGTAATTTACTTGCTCCAATTATCATTGTGTATCAGTATGAGCAAGGCACTTTGAAACACAATTTTGTTATTCTCTGCACATTACAAGCAGAAATACACAAACTGTCTCATCAATCAAGGCAAGACTGGGGAAATATGTTGCCAGTACACTTTAACTGCCTATAAGCACTGACAATTTTATGCTGTTGAATTGCTCAGTGCCCTGTAGCACTGCTGTAAAGGAGAAGCAAGCAAACTAGAGCCACACTCGGAACTGGGGAAACAAAAGGGAAAGCACTGTTCCTCTAATATACATAGGTCTTCTATCCTCACCACCAAAGCATCTGAGACACCTCCCTACAAGGTGTTTCTGGATTCTGTGCATGTCAGGTGAAGTTTGCTCTCTTACACTCTCCCATTGGAATGCAATGTTTCAGGAGAAAGTGGTTTTTAGCACTTAGGAAGTTGTCTGACTGGAAAACATAAGCATCCTTTATGCAAGGATAGACAAGCAGAAAACATTTTAAGAAGAGAAGGTGCTTTTAGCTTGTTTAGAGGAAAGAATTTTGCTTCGAGCGATTTTTTTTCCCACTGAGAAATCATAAAACATTCTCATTCTACAGAAAATATAGAACATGAGATTACCTAAAATGTTCCTTCTAACTTCCCAGAGTTGCCAAGATGGAATAGTATTACTGAAATAGTTGATTTTAAGATAATGTAACTCAAAAATATCACATATATAGGAACTTATCTACAAAATACTTAGTTGTGTCTGTTCTCACCTAACCTGAACCTTGGAAAAGACCTCATCCCTTCCCCCAAAATAGTCCTGCAGCAGTTGTTTCACACCATCTCAAACAGAATGGTGAGCAGCACAGCTGACAATACCATTCCTTTAGCTTGACAGTTACCTTCTAAAATTAACCTTTCATATTTAGTTACTTAATCTCCTTACAGTTCAATTATGAAGGCATTTCTTATTGAGCACTGTATTAACTTATAAATATTAATGAAATCATAACCCTGCATTGACCCAGTATTCTCCTGATCTATTATTTTAGTCTAAAGACAATTAAACTTCTCAATTAAATAGACAAAATGCTGTTAAAAATCCTATATTTCTTCTATAAATTGGAGAACATAGACCATGGAAATAAGTAACACTGGGTTGTATTAGGAAAAAAGTCTTCACTGAAAGGGTTGTCAAGCACTGGAACAGGATGCACAGGGACATGGCTGAGTCACCATCCCTGGAGGTATTTAAAAGAGGTGCAGGTGTGGTGTTGAAGGACATGGTTTAGTGGTAGACTTGGCAGCATCAGGTTTATAGTTGGACTCGATCAACCTAAATGATTCTATAATATCTTTTTTCACCTGTTACAGCTCAGAATCCAATTTTATAAAGAAGGAACTCTTCTGGAGATAAAACATTTTCCATCTAGATTTAGAGTTTGATTTGGTATTTCCCATTCAGCAACTACTTTGTCTTTTTCTAAGTTACTAAGCTAGATAAAGCTTTTAACACTGTAAGAGTTATTGCTACAGTTTTCCATTTCTTAAAGAAATATTTTTAACTGCCACATTGGATTAAATGAATAGAAACAAACAAACAAATCATTATTTCTGTGGGGAAACAAAAAAAGCATGGACAACAGTGAAAACATCTGCTTCCAAACAGTCAAACTAACTCAATACTCAGCATAAAGATGGGATTTCTGTCTCTATCAATAGTATATAAACTCTGAGGCAGCTGTCATTAACCCTCCCATAGAAACCTACATGCAAATCTGGTTTAAAATGGACTTTCCTCGCTCAGAGCAAAACACAAAGGAATCGATTCTCTATAGTCAGTGACCCATAAGCCAAGTCTTCATTGGAAAACTTCTTGCTAGTGAACTCTATGAACCTCAGAATTCATCAGGCAGACAGAACCTGGGGTGTTCCTCGGGATGTTTCTGTATTAAAGGTTATAATTTTTAAGGGCTTTTTAACTTTTTTTAAAACATTGGTGCCTAAAAGACGAGATAGGTCTTTTGGGTGCTTTTTAAAAACATCTCATTACACTTTAATTTTTTTTCTGCAGCAAAATACAACTCTGCACGAAATATATATATAAATTGGAGTCAAAATGGGAACACAAGGCCCTCTTCCTCCCAGACTCCATCCCAACCCAGCTCCCTGCTGTAGTGACACACCTGAAATCTACAAGGTCTGATTTGTATGACAGCAGCAAAAGCTTCTAGTGCGGTTGAAAGTCGTTAGGTAGAACACCCTATAATGCCAAAGACTTGACCAGGACACAATTCAGATCTAGAGAGAAACAACTACAGCATAGTTTCAACAAGCTTCATTTTTTGTCATTGACTGAGTCATCTTTCACATGTATTGATGCTTAAAAGCCATAAGGCTTTTTCAGTGCAGTGAAACAGAAGGGTCAGTCAAACAAAGTGGCCAGCTAAGAAGCAGCCAAGGGCTCCGTGATCACTGATGGCTAAAGAAACAGTCACCACTTCAAATAACTGAAGTACAGCGACACAAAGCTGCTCAGAATAATGGGATTTTTTTTTCCCTTGGCTAATTAGAAATCAGCTAGCTATTCCAGCAACCTGCATGTGCTTAATAAACACTCACAAAGGGTCAGGGTTCAAAGTGACATTGTTTGGTGCACAAACAGGGACAGAAAAGCACAGAGAAGATCACAGTTAGATCATCCCTCTGGATGACACTAGCTGATGATGCCAGCTTGCCCCAGTTTGGTGAAACACGAGGAATAAAGCCAGCAAAGCTGACTTTATAGTGTTACTCTGCAAGAGAGTTTCAGACAATTTTATCAGCAGTGAAGTCCTTCCTGGGGTTACCAGCTCACAGACCCAGCATAAAAATACTTTCTAAATCCATCCAGAGTGCAGTGGCAATGCTCTGAAATCAGTGGCAGTTCCTCCCCCTTCACTAACATAGTGATAGTCGTTACCTAATTAGTCATAAAGCATACTTACGTGGGGCTTCATCAACAAAGTGTCTGTGCTACCTGCTTGATTGCTAGAAGCCATGGGAAACATTAAGACTTTCTCCTACCTTCCTAGCTCTAAATCCTCATCTTTCAAAAGCAATCATGACAATCTCTCATTCTGATTACATAAACGGCTCCTCTGGACTAAGAAATGAGTGATTAAATGGTGCATACAGTTGAACAGAGGAGTACCAAGTAACCAAATTAAAAAAGGAGTATTTGTACTTCAGCAGCACGTTTGCTAGCAAATTACATCTTATATATAGTTCCCAGCCTTTGACTGGTAACAGATTATAACCCTAATAGCACCAGCCACCTAAGAGTGAAATTTCTCTGGTGTCCCAACACGCCAGACCAAAATATTTCATCTTTGGGATAACAAATTGCTTCTTTCCTTTGATTTAATAATAATAACGAAAAAAACACAAGTTTGTCATAACAGTTTCTAAAACTGTTCTTTTTTGTTCCAACACCTGAAGCATTTTATCTCCACCACAAAGGACTCGTAGGTCCTCTAAAAGCTTGAATGTACTACCAAAAATGCCATATCTGCAAGAGAGGAGGACACAGCTACAAAGTGAATGTTTCTGTGTCATTTGCAACAAATTTCACAGAAAATTAGTAACAGTATTTTATACATAAATCACCTGAATACACCAGTAATCACCATATGTGGTACATACAGATAATATCTTTTTCCTTCATAAACAGCTTTTACAGAAATCGATTTGCAGGGTTGCCATCTAATTCCTAAAGCAAAAAAAAACTAGCCAATATATCAAAATCTTTACTTTTTCATTTGAAAGAAAGGACCAACACCACCGGCAGTGTGTACACGCAGCCCAGACAGCCAACCGCGAGCTGGGCTGCATCAAGAGAAGTGTGGCCAGCAGGGCAAGGGAGGGGATTCTCCCCCTTTACTCTGCTCTCGCCAGACCCCACCTGGAGTACTGTGTGCAGTTCTGGAGCCCCCAACACAAGAAGGACATGGAACTGCTGGAGTGGGTCCAGAGGAGAGCCACGAAGATGATCAGAGGGCTGCAGCACCTCTGCTATGAGGACAGGCTGAGAGAGTTGGGGCTCTTCAGCCTGGAGAAGAGAAGGCTTCAAGGAGACCTTATAGTGGCTTTCCAGTATCTGAAGGGAGCCTACAGGAAGGCTGAAGAGGGACTATTTACAAGGTCTAGTAATGTCAGGATGAGGGGGAATGGGTTTAAGCTGGAAGAGGGGAGATTCCGACTGGATGTTAGGAGGAAGTTCTTTACAGTGAGGGTGGTAAGACACTGGCACAGGTTGCCCAGGGAGGTTGTGGATGCTTCCTCCCTGGAGGCGTTTAAAGCCAGGCTGGATGAGGCCCTGAGCAGCCTGCTCTAGTGGGAGGTGTCCCTGCCTATGGCAGGGGGTTGGAGCTGGATGATCCTTGAGGTCCCTTTCAACCTAAACCATTCTATGATTCCTAATGCAAAACAGCAAATGCTCTACCTAACCAAACTTACTGATGACACAGCAGAGAACAACTTAAGATTTCCTTTAGTACCTATAAGGTAAATAACAGATTAAAATTCATGAACAAAGGTCTTGAGACTTCATGCCCTTGAAGGCATAAGCCTTGAAGGCATAGGCCTTCTCCAAAGGGATCATGGTACCAGTTAATTTTAAAGTAGTTTAAAAGCTAGTTTCAGATATAAAAATAGAGCTTCAGAAAAAACAAAGTGTCCTGATGTATTGTATCAATACACTTACCACAAGTCTAAATCCTGCGTGATATTTAAATGCCATTTGAACACTTAGCTAAATAGAAGGCACTCAAATTATGAGCTACAGCTGTAAAAATAACAGCTGCTCTACTTCTTCTTCCTTGAGGATCTCATTAGATTAACACATATGTAACACTTATGATTTATTCATTGCCTTCTGAGTAGAAACATAAAGTAGCTAGACTGAACTATAAAAAACAGGTTAGTATAATTTCTCCTATTAACACACTTGAGAAATAGCAATATGAACCCTCTCAGCTTGTACAGGCTTTTCTCATTTTAGAACAGCTAATTTATGCACATGACTCAGTTATCACCACACTGATAGATTAGGCCAGGAAAACGCAGCCAACACCACTCGAGGAGCATCTTGCTTCTCAGCTTTTAAAAATCAAATGCAGAACTGTAAGCTCTAAGCTCTAAATACAACAAACAGTTATACAAACAGAGCAGGAAGCTTTGGCTTTCTCTTAAGCGCGCATCCCTTAAGCTGTTAATTAAAAAATAACTAAATAATTTAGGAGACTGATGATTACACCTAATGAGCTGGAGTGCTACTGTGAAGAAAATAGCACAGGACTCCCTTAATGCCCTGTTGGCCTCATATGTGCAAGTCTGAAATCATCACGTGGCTTTAATATCAGCCAGACTAGCAAGACTTTGATAAATGCTGACAGATGTTGCATTCATGTGGCATTGCTCAAATTTTTATACTAATGCACAGAATTGGAACCAGAGGTGACAGGCTTCTGTAGTAGAGATGAGACTGGAAAAGGCATTTTCCCTGTAATAAGAACCCCTTCATACCTCAATAAATTGCTCTACAGCAAGCAAGCACAAAGGGCTTTGGTGCACAGATACTAAATTTCTCTTTCAATTTCTGAAGTTCATTTGGTAAGGACAAAATTATTTCATTTATGGAACCATTCTGTTGTCAGGCTGTGGGCCAAAGGTTGACGAAAAGAAGTTTTACAACCTTCCTGGCAAAAACACAATGATTTCAGCTGATAATCAGAGATATCTGACAGAGGCCCCAAGGTTGTTTGGGCTTTTTCTGGAAGAGGATGAGAATATTCCACATTCTATTGCTTCAGACCAGACAGAATTTCCATATAAGCATGTACTATCTACGATCTATCTCATTTTACAAATTGGCCTCCAAGATATTTCAGTACCACATGAAATTTTCCCACACTCCTCAACATGCAGCTATACAATACATATATTCCTAAGTTCAAAACATTCCCTATGGAAGTAAACATTTTTACTGGAACAACATTTCAAATAAACTTTGTGATTACAACAGATTTGTTTGAGTTACAACTGTAACTCTGTAAGCACATAACAGAAGAGCAGTTGGATGAAGAGAAGCAGGAAACCATAATGCAAGTTGGGCTGCATCCACCAAAATGTAATGTACAATACTGGCCTTGAGTGACCCAGTGTGGTGGAAGGTGTCCCTGCCCACAGCACGGGGGTTGGAACTAGATGATCTTTAAAGTCCCTTCCCACCTCAACCATTCTATGAATGTGTCACATATGGGGACCATCCATCGCCAATTACACACTCTACCAGTTGGTGTTACAGCAGAAGACTGATTTAAGAATGGATTTTAAAACACTGTGGTATCCTTAGTTGATGAGTACTCCTTTTATGAATGGAAACTGTTAATTCAAATCAGAGACCACTCGATATGTGCAACACTTTTCCGATCAGGCTCAATTAAGCAGCCAGGATGTACAATTATACTGAACAGATGTACAGATAATAAAAAGGATAAAAGCAAAGAGAGTATCATAAAACAACTTTAGACACTAAGGATTATGTCTGCACACCTAGGTATTTGCAAGTAAATGAGCCAAATCCCTTCTATTTTCGCTTAGGCAAATTCCCAATAAATCCAACAACAGTTTGCTTGTCAAGGTCCCTAGTTATAAAACTTACAACCTACAGCAGGACTGCTGTTGCCCACACAAGCCCCCTCATAAAACTAAGATCTCTATTTCTTGCTGAAAGTAGGATGATTGAAGTACTTTGGGGTCTAAAAGTTGTCTTCATAGAAAGATAATTATTCCCTAGTTCTGTCAAAAGTTATTAATTTAATGCTGCAATCACTGGTTGGAAATTCAGTTTGTGTTAGGGAACAGGCCTGGCTAAACTGTTAAAATCACCTCCTTTTTCTGATCACCAGTGTCACTCTGAAAGCTTAGTGCTGTGACACCAGAGCAACAACTGACAACTTTCACCAAGAGAAGATTTACTAATGAATTTACAAAACAAAACAAACTAATAAATATTTCCAAATATTAACTATTTTTAAGCGAGCTTAGCAGTATCTTATGATATTTGATATCAGTATATCAAATGCATATCAACTGCCATCAAAACAGTCCAGCTGTAGCCTCTAATTTATCAGAGGTCACTCACTGCAGGTACCCTGACAAGGTCAGCAACACATTAGAGAGAAGAACCAGAGCAACCAGTATTTCCTCACCACGTCCTTTCCATAGCAGAGAAGGGCAACAACAGCGTGGGGGAGTTCATCATTTTTCCCAGAATTTCCCTAACCCCTCCCCCTTTGGTAGTAAATTACTATCAATTTCATGCTGCTTTTTAAACTTGTCTAATAAAACCACTGACTTTCAAGTAGCAACAATTTGCAATTAGACTGAGCACATTTCCCACACTTGAATTTTATGTGCATCTCCCCTAGGCAGTGTTAACAATGTTTTCCCATTTTGTATATAGGAAATCTAAATTACACAAACCCAGAACTGCAAAACTTTGTCTGTTCTGCTTACACTTTACATCTCATCTACAACTATAGAGTATTTTCTAAATTTTACCCATAAATATCCCTCTGGAAAAACTGTAATCATAGAATCATAGAATGGTTTAGGTTGGAAGGGACCTCAAGGATCATCCAGCTCCAACCCCCTGCCATAGGCAGGGACACCTCCCACTAGAGCAGGCTGCTCAAGGCCTCATCCAGCATGCAGAAAAAAACACTGCATGACTAGCCAAGCAACAAATCACAGAAATACAACTTGGAGCAAACGAACAACCCAGAGAATACAATTAAATATATATTCCTTGGTCTAAGAAGATTACTATACTATATCAAGAGTTTGGGGTGAAAAAAGCAACAAAAAAGCATTTTACAAATTAATGTAAGACTTCAATAATGCCTACAGATAGTAGTAAAAGTACTGCTATAAAGATTGTTAATCTTAAGTGGTTTTGTTTCTGTATGACAACCAATGTACAGATTCACAAAGGGTTGGGGGATTTTGGTGATATCATCCCCTGGCTGATCTCCAATATCAGATTCTGTCAGGCATTTCAGTACCAAGGTAAGCACACTAAATAAGCAGGCCTAAGGGATTCCTCAAGTTAGACATGGCTTGAGTTTTCCCCAAAGTATAAAGAGCTCACACTCTTTCTCCTGCCAGCATAACTAGTACACAGCTCTTTTAATTCAGAGCAAAATAAAGAAAAGCTGAAAGTACACAGCCTTTCTTCGGACATAAGTACAGGTGCAGAGGTATACACAGAACAAAAAGAAGCTGTAAAATGAGGGCTGTATCTATCAGAAGTTGGCCTTGATATTTAAAATACCATGGCAGTGAAATTGCCCTTGAAATCCAGTACACTCAGAAATGTTTGGAGACTTAAGCCCCAAGTCTTTGCATAAAATCTAGTATGTATATTTACACAGTACCATGCTGAGAGGGAAGTTTTAAGTAATGTCAGGGTAGCGCTCATTAAAGTTATAATTAGACTAGATTTCTCTGCACATGATACCATCAGGAATTTGAATCATCCTGAGCAGCTGGGTGGTGGTGGGTTTGCATAGCTGCTTTTCATCTCTGGAGGTCTGCATGCACAAAGCCCATCTCAACAGGGCATACTACCACTGTCAGACAAGCACTAAACTCTCTCTAAATGGATCCAAAGACTGAGAGGGCTTTGTAGAGCTGGGTGAAGTTTTTATGGGGGCTACCTGCATTCATTGTGTTTAGGTTTAATCATCCTATCTGCCTGCAGAGAAATCACGTCTTCAAGAAATTTTAAATGTTTGTATAGTCTGTTAAGATATAGTAGTAATTGCAGCCTTAGGTCAGCAGTTTCCATTCTCTGTATGTATCAGAAGAGCTGTGATAGCTCATACCATTGGAACTGTACTTCCACGGGGCTGAGAATAAAAGAAAGAAACCACATTGATTGTGAAGTAGAAGCGTTACTGTGATGGACTCAAGAAAAGATCTCTTCTACCTACCAAGAAGGATGAAAGAAATTCCTACAGGCACAGTTCTAGCCATAACTACTAAAGAATGAAAAAGAATGAATAAGCAAAATACACCATACTATTCTAAACATTTATGTAATTCAGAAAAAGAAACATGCCTTGAGGAACAGAAATATTGCACAATATGTAAGAACAAAACCCAAATGAATATCAGAAGATATCTGTGGAAAATCAAACTCTCTCCTAGTCAAGACTCTGTAAAAATGACATTTTAATTATCTGTGTATATCTCCAGTATAAGAACCAATTTAAATCCTGCACATCTGTTGCTGTATTTTCCCAGTATTTGAAGGACACAGAGCTCAAACCTTATCACATAGGCATCCCCTACCTGTTAGATTAACGTATTGTTACTCTGCTAAAACTCAAAATCAGCCAGAGAAATTCTTCCATTAGCTGATCAGCTGCATGAGAATTGGCTGGCAAGGGGATCCAGTGGGCAAGCAAAATCACACAGCCTGGTAAGAGCAAGCAGGTCCCACACAGCAGAACTGGCTGTGCTATTTGGTTGTGGTCTATTACACTTCTGTCATCCCAGCTCTTCTTCTATCAGCACATCCAGTAATTAAATACATGACATGCCTGTCACATTATAAGTCATCTGAGCTACAGCAATCAGAATTCCCGTTCAAATAAACGTAAATCATCATAATGCAACCTAAGCCGATCTCTACAACCAGCCACACAAGCAACCATTCCACAGTGCTCAGATGTTGACCTCTGAGGCTTCAGGCACGGCTGACTGTCCACTGACAAGTCTGAAAATATTATATGACAGACTCAACCATAAAAATACAACAAATAACCCTTCTGATTTTATTACCTGTCATCTGCTGCATGTATTAAAAAAAAATCCTAAGCAAATCTCCTCTGGGAGGATTTACAAAGCTGTGATTTAACAGACATTTCAGCATGCTCAGAAAGGAGAAGTAGCTCTGTTCTATATTCCCTCATGCCATCCCAAAGCAAGGAACAAAGACAGCAGCTACTACTTCATGGTTTCAAGCAATACTTTACAACTGTTTCCTACAGAAAAACAGCTATTACCTCATTAGTAAGAGCTGATATGAAATGCCAGATTTCTGCTCCTACTGCAGTCCATGAAAGTCCTGTTGTAGCACTCTGTGAATTCTAAATTGAATCCCATTAGGATAGAATTCATTTCAGAAAGATTTTCTCTTTTTTTGTAGGGAAAAAAAAAAAACCAACAAACTGTGAGTTTTTATTTCCAGCCACAGACTATTACAACAGAACCTTGAGACTTTGCAATAATGACAGGTACTCAAGGAGATCTACTGAGCATTGCAAATTAGCAATGAAGTGAAAAAAGACAATAGGAAAGTAACACTAGTTTAAATGGTTTATGCCACTCCATAAGGTATTAATCAATGTGCTTTGCTGTATCTTAGTTTTCAGATCCTTCACTTACATCCCTATATGCATTAAGTATTGACCACTGCAGAACAGAGACAGTTGCAGAGGAAAGTATATCCCTTCCATTCACTTTTGTCTTTAAAAACAATTTGTATTTATTCCAAATCTCCAGTACCTTTCATTTTCATTTTCTGTGCTCATACAGTTGTATTTCTGTATTTGAATAAACCTTCCAAGTAGCTAAAGGCAATTTTAAAAAATAAGGATGATAATCAGATGCATTTTTTAACTACCAAAAGACTATACAAGAAGACATTGTAACTGTTTCAACTTATTTCTTTAATATACTCTTTTTCATGTGAAAGGTCTCTGTAAAGCAAAACATTTTCATTGAAAATAGGGGGTTTATTTATTTAATCACGTCAAGTGTCTCTCTTTCTCCCTCATCCACACAATCCATAAGAGTCATTTGCCAGCAGTGCAAATGCAAGCAACCAGAAAAGAAGAAATGCCAAAATGTCCATAAGTCTGTGACTGGTATGTGCTGGGATCATGGAAGCACTTCACCTTACTTTATTCAACACACAACAGATCTGGCTCAATTAATGTCATACCCATAGTTGTCCTGGCTTCTTCACACTACTCTGAATGTGGCCTAATCCCTTTCATATCCCCTTTATATTGTTTATACCCTTTCGCACAGACAGGCTTCTAGTGACTTGAGTTGTGTTCATTCAGTAACTGAGCATCTCAACTTACATATCTAAGAAGTAAAAACACATGAATAGAGACAACACATTTTACAATGTGCTGCTTCTCACCTGACACAGAAACCTCACTGCAGGGACAATGATAGATTCCAACTCTCTAGAATGCTGACATGTCTCCCAATTTTTGCAATAGATCAGACAGGGCTTCCAGAGAACAGCCTTCTTCATTTCACTGCTCTGATTCATCTGCTCAACAGGGTGAAAATTAAAACAGCACTCATCATATAATTATTATACTACAATGCATACATGTAGAGCATTTAAATTAGGCTGCATAGGCAACTGCACACTTGAAATGGCAGTTCTGAAGTGTTCTTTACAAGGTATTCAAAGGCATAAAATTTCTAAAATTCTTACAAAAACAAACACATTGCAGGAACTTTACTAACTTCACAGATCACCTGCAACTTTCATAAAGTCTACAGAAAAATCTCCTGTCTTTTGGACCAAGCAGATCATTGTTAGCTATAAAAATTTACTTGTCTGTGCTCTTCATGAAGAGCTGCTCCACAAACGCCTTTACTGAAGTAGGTACTTGAGTACTGCTTCACTTCTGATGCTAGCAATGATGCCACACACACCTCTGGCATCAGAAGTGAAGCAGTACCCAAGTAAACTGCGCTGCACTCTAGGCTCTGCAGGAGACTGATCTGAGTCTCTTCTCCCATTTTAGTAATGCCCTTCTTGTGCTATCCTCACACCCTCAGTTTCTGTTTAGGCAGCTTCAGTACGTAACTACAACTACCAGGTACTACAAATCTCCTCCACACACAATTTGATTTCCTTTTCACTTAAGCTCCCCAGTGTCAGTCCATTCCTTCTCCCAGCCAGTTCCTACTCTGTGTCAGAACAGAGTTCCATCTTCTATTCTGCCTCCCTGCAGCAGACAGAAAGCTCCAATGCCATAGATTAGATAGAGCAAAGAGAGAGAGAACAGAAAGGACTTCAGTACCAAAAGAATCCCTGATCCAAATCAAATCAGAATTGCAGCTAGAGAAAGGTCAATTCAGTTCTGCACTGGGGAACATTCACTGTATGCAGAACTGCCAGAAAACAAGGGGACAAAACCCAAAACACCTAAATAATCTATCTACCCACCCCTAGCAACACTTAGATTATTTGAACTGTCATTTTTCAGAGGTTTATGAATTGGTCAAAGAAGAGCTGCCTTTCACAGGGACAGTGAAAGACACTCCTGAATATGGCCAAATTTACTATCAAATTTACTGTCAAACTGAAGTTCTTGTCTCAGAGCATGCAGGTACTAGAGCTATTCAAAAGTTAGGTTGATATAATTCATTCTTGTTTTAATGGGCAAAAGGACACCAGCCATTTGCTTTTAGCATAAACCTCACAAGAAAAGTGCATCGTTTTGACTTGAATCTTCTGTGAAAAATCAGCCTCAGGCAAACCCAGGGAAAAAAAAATATTACGGTTATTAGCTACAGTGGTCAGGAGTTGGACACAGTTGGAAACTGCAAATACAATCCTGCAAAAGGAAGTGTGCTACCAGCCTCAGTAGCAGAGCACCAACAATTCCTCCACATTAGAGTTAACAAACATAATTCAAACATCTCTCTGGTAATTTTGACTGGATGACACAATAAATGACTGCAAATAGATGTAAAATACTCTAAATTCTGAAAAATTAAACCAAAAATTTGCAAAACCTTTTCATTAACTCTTTCTATCTAATTACAATTGACAAAAATTCCTACTTTCAGATGAAGAGAAATTACCAAAAATCCCTAACAGATGGGACAACGTATTCTACACACTAACCCTCCATCTACCCATGGCAACTAACAGAGTCAAATTGTATCTCATACCTAACAGCCCATGACGCAAGCAGATGGTTTTAATCCCACCGAGGAAGATTTTCTTCTCCACTGAGAACTGTGAGGTGACATGGCCATCCACTTTCATCAACTCCTATGTTCCACAGGAAATGCACATGTCTAGGGCCACACATGCACAGAGGAAGATGTACATTTGAGGAAACTCTAAGTATTAGTAGAGTTGCACCAACATTCTCCCACGATGTTATTAACAGCTGAAACTACTACCCTCTCCACAATACCAGGAACTTTTGCCAATGCACAGAAAGCAGTTCCCCTGTTCTGCCATTCCCTCCCACAGGAACCCCATCACCTCAAAACTAAATGAGGTCACCAAGATCACCAGCAATCCATGACAGAATCGACTGTGCATTTCACCTCCCCGGGACCCCAAAGCAGCGCAATTAATTGTATAAAATAACAGTGTATCACTGCACTAAAATCACTTTGCAACACTGTTACCAATCAACTTGTCCTGAAAAGTGCATGTAAATGTCAGTGTTTTCTAGATCCTGTGTCTGTTTATGCACAACTGTTTACTAGCAATAGCTTCATTTCAAATGGAATCCTCTGTTTTCCAAATCATCTCAATGCAGTTCTCACTTTCCACTGAAGTTTGCCCTTCTTTATTTCAGTTCAAATACTAAACACCACAACTACGAGGTGTAGTAGGCACAGATACAGGCTGGGTGATGAATGGCTGGAGAGCAGCCCTGAGGAAAAGGACCTGGGGGTCTGGGTCGACGAGAAGCTCAACATGAGCCGGCAGTGTGCACATGCAGCCCAGACAGCAACCCTGTGCTGGGCTGCACCAAGAGAAGTGTGGCCAGCAGGGCAAGGGAGGGGATTCTCCCCCTTTACTCTGCTCTCCTCAGACCCCACCTGGAGTACTGTGTGCAGTTCTGGAGCCCCCAACACAAGAAGGACATGGAACTGCTGGAGCGGGTCCAGAGGAGAGCCACGAAGATGATCAGAGGGCTGCAGCAGCTCTGCTATGAGGACAGGCTGAGAGAGTTGGGGCTCTGCAGCCTGGAGAAGAGAAGGCTTCGAGGAGACCTTAGAGTGGCTTTCCAGTATCTGAAGGGAGCCTACAGGAAGGCTGGGGAGGGACTATTGACAAGGTCTAGTAATGTCAGGACGAGGGGGAATGGGTTTAAGCTGGAAGAGGGGAGATTTAGACTGGATGTTAGGAGGAAGTTCTTTACAGTGAGGGTGGTAAGGCACTGGAACGGGTTGCCCAGGGAGGTTGTGGATGCTTCCTCCCTGGAGGTGTTTAAAGCCAGGCTGGATGAGGCCTTGAGCAGCCTGCTCTAGTGGGAGGTGTCCCTGCCTATGGCAGGGGGTTGGAGCTGGATGATCCTTGAGGTCCCTTCCAACCTAAACCATTCTATGATTCTGTGATTCTATGTAAGAGGATAAAGAGAAGAACACAAAAATGCTCTTGTAACTATTTACACTTTTGGAAAGCCTCAGAATACTAGATAGATACAATGGAGCAAGAAATGTCATTGCAAACTTAGGACCACAACAGTTCTTTCACTGAATCTATACCCTAGATATTCATTTTCGTGAGGGATCAGGTTATAAGTCTTATGAATCAATTCTTAACCCAGGATCCCACTCAAATTACAGAACTCTGCCTGCCTCTTGAAGAATTCCCACAACACACAATTCCCAGTCCCCTTACTCATTTCATAGCGTTCAAAAACAGCAAAATCCCCACAGAAAAACTAAACCAACTCTTGATTAGATGGCAGACAGAAATTAGCTAATATTTCTGTACTTATCTATTAACAAATTGTGGAGCCATTGGGGATGTTTTAATATTCAGATGGAAATCAAACTTCAGTTTATAAATCCTTATTCATGGAAATCTGCAGTTCATATAAACTAACAACTTTATTTTAAACACATACACTAATGTGTGCAAAGTTCACAACTAGCTTCTGAACCAAGCAGAACAGGAAAATAAACACTCTGGGAAAGCAGAGGGCTGCAGAGTGAATTCCCTTAAACCCTGGCTTTGAGGTAGGCTTTGGCAGTCCCTACAGAACTCTGCCTGGCAGAGATAACAGGCACTGTCAAAACAGGTTTCCTAGAGCAGATTGCCTAACTATCCAAGAAGGGAAGAGTCCAAAGATTTCCCAAGGAGAACATTTTCACATCCAATCAGCCTTTCAGCTCGGCCCAGACTAACCATAAAAGGGCTCATATTGCAAGCTATGATATGATAGAAGACTGAGAAAAATCAGTCCAGTAGAAACTAAATGAAGTTCAAATGAATTTTTTTTGTAGTTTACTGAAGAGAAATTCTCATCATTAACCTTCCTTATCCTGTGTCACTGCTTTTCTTTTTTTTTAACGACTGCTGAGATACAGCTATACTTTCTGTTGTTGTTCAAATAAATGATGAGGTATTAGCATATGCCTCAGTCAAAGGCATTTTTTTTACAAATAATCATGACTCCTGAATCCAGCCTACAGCTCTAATAATTACCCTTGGGAACGGGATTAATATACCCATGTTCAAACATCAGAGTCAGTGTCTCCACTGACCAGATCTGAAAGGTTAAGAAACAGATCACACAGACATTTTAGACAAACAACTTCTGGGAATTCTCTAAGTATTATTTATAAAACATCTTCTGTAAGTATCACAATTGAAATACTTACATATTTCTGATTCCAAACCAAGGACACTTCCACCTCATCAGTAACTATGATAGCAACAAAACATGCCTAATGTGACCAAACCAAGGAACCAGCAGATTTAGCTGGCAAGCAAAGAAACCAGGAAACTCCTAATAGACATTGAAAAGAAATATATTCAGTATGTTCTGGGATATTCTGTAATGGAACCTTAAGCTATAGATGTGGTTGAAGAACAAGATGTATGACTGACTACATATGGACAAATACCTGTGGGTTTTTACACTTGGTAAGCAAATGAATAAACTTCATTATCTTTAATTCTGGAATAGGCCAACAAAGAGGAAAAAATAGAATCTGACCTTTTTCCTTATCTGATTCTGTTTCATATTCAATATTACTTAGAAACAGCAGCAAACTTGACAAAAAGGCAGATAGCAAGATAATATATTGTTTCTATGCTACAAGAAACCCAAAAGATAACACTAACCCACCTGGCTGCTTCTCCTCAGATCTTCATTACTCTTCTTCAATAAAATACAAGTAATAATAGATTTAAAAATCTGATTCTAAATAGTTCTGGAAAAATCAAATTTATGGCTCTCCTAGCAACTGTATCTCACACACTTGCATATATGCAGTATTCTACGTGGTATTTGGTGTGGGCTTTTTGTGTTTTCACAACAACGAGGTTGAATTATGGTTGCTGTGGGAACTATATCTTTTAATTTCTTGACTTGTGCTATCATCTGAACTCAAATGTTACATTAACATAGGTAAGCATTTGCTGTGTTTTCCCACAAAAAGGGAGGGAAAAAAAAAAAAAAAGAACCTGCACAGAGGGTTACAAAGTTAACTATTCTTAGCAAAAGAAACAACAAGCAGCTCCAAATGTGAAGAAGTGCAGAGCTCCGATTATTCTCCTACTGCATGTACAGGGAGAACAACAGAGCCACATAAAAGCTGCAAGTCAAATGTGGCAGGGTACCCATAGAAAGAGCAGTGTGTGATGATGTCACTAAAAATTTGAGCATTGCAATCTTCCTTTATTTGTTCACTTTCTTTCCACAGAGTTTGAGTACATGCTTTCTTTCAAGCATCTGAGGAGAGGATAGATAGCTATAGATACTATACATATGTATATATATACACACACTTGTCAGATGCTTTGCAGCTTCTTTGTCAGTGAGTGCGCCTTCCAAGTGTGACAGGGCTGTCAAAGTCAGCATTGCCTGGCCCCTGCCAGCACAGGCACTGCTCTGGCTGTTTCACGAACACAGAGTAAAAGGAAGTGATTTCTGCCATAAGATTATTGAAGATTGACATTTAACATGTAACGCAGGTCACAAGCTGCTACAGAGGCTCACCTCAGCACAGCAGAGAGCCTTTTACTGCTGCCAGAAACGTTCTCTAGTAGAGCTGATTGCCTCATGGTGGAATCAAGAAGCTCAAACCTTGAGGTCAATTTCCTCAACCCCAAATATTTTTTTTTACTACTTCCCCACTAGTACATTCTATGTTTTGACATGGTCAGCAAAAAAAGAGTTCAGTCCTTGAACGCATCTTTATTTTTGGAATTATGCCTCGAAAAGCCACGTTACAAACTGAAAATTCCAAGTTAATATTGCAGTATTTTCAAGCTGAAATAATTGCACTGCACAGTTGCTACTTCCAGAAAAGTCAACCTGAGTATTACATTTTAAGTCAGACTTTTAATCACTGTGAAGGAACAGACTGAGAGAGAGAAATAAAAGAAGTAATATAAACTCACAAAATTCTTGAGGCTTGGTGACACCTTTCTGAAGAAATATCAAGACACAGCTACACTCTCAATGCACTTGGCAAACCTACACGGTCTCCTTAGCTTCCACTAGGGCAAAAATCTCAAAGAAACCAAGAAAAAGTAGTCAACAAGAAACAGGGCTCTACTTTCCTAGGTTAGAGACAGCATGAACTGAAAGTAACAGCTTTCCAAGCTTAAGGGGGAAAAGTCCCAACTCTTCACATGAAGAGTCCCAAGGGAAAAAAGCATATTTTGAAATTTTCCAATTGTAGTGCATGAAAAAGAAGAATTATTCTTATTTTGAGTATACCTATATATCAGTATGAAGGACTCCCACGTTAGAGCTTCCTGCAAACAAAACCAGATACAAGGGATAGTTCCAGGATATCCATTCCATTACAAAACAGAGCTTGCAACAAAAACACAGAAGCTTATCAGAGAACCTTCAAAAATAAAAGTTATCCAATGCACAAAGAGCAATGGCAACCAAAAAGTCAGTACTAAACATTGCAAAGATCATGAAGATTACTCAGTAAGACAGATCTGACAAGGAACCATTAAGTCTTCTACTTTGCATCTTTAACTCTGTTACACAGGTATTCTAGGTACGAGGAGAAGAAATATTAATGTAACTTCTACCTCCCAAAGAAATTATGAGCTATTTTCATTTCAGAGTTCCAAGAAGACTCACTAAATATTATTAGTTATGGTCCACATTTGAAATGGAAAGGCACAACACTAACAATGCATCAAGGCTAAGTAGTCTTGCAGCCCCCTTTTGAATGACACAGACCATCAAACCCATGAATTCTAGTAGAATTCAGACATAGCTGCCCCTGAATTGAATACATCATTTTGGAAGCACAGTGCCAAAATGGTTCAAAGTAAAGTAACAGCACTGCCTCTGACACCATACTTCTGAATATTTTGTTAAAATTACACAATCAGAATCACAGAACATTAGAGGTTGGAAAGGACCTCCAAAGATCATCGAGTTCAACCCCACTGCCAAAGCAGGATCACCTAGGGCAGTCCGCACAGGAATGCATCCAGACAGGTTTTGAATGTCTCTAGAGAAGGAGACTCCACAATCTCACTGGGTAGCCTGTCCCAGTGCTCTGTCACCCTCACTGTAAAGAAATTTCTCCACAACACAATTCTTTCTGCACACTACAGAAAACACCTACGAACTGCTAGCCTAAAACATCAATGTTTAAAAAGATTCAGCAGATTAAATAAAAAGGACTGCTAACACATCAACCAAAAGCTTTAGGGCATTACATAAACAATTTTTAAAGGTAAACACTGAACTGGTTACTGAAAACTGAAGGAAACTAAATAACTAAATAGTTTGAAAAAGAGGAGGCTGAGGGGAGACCTCATCACTGTCTACAGCTACCTAAAAGGATGTTGTGGAGAGGCTGGTGCCAGTCTCTTCTCACAGGTAAAGAGTGATAGAACGAGAGGGAATGGCCTCAAACTGCAACTGGGTAGGTTTAGACTAGATATTAGGGGCAAAAAATTCACAGAAAGAGTGGTCCAGCATTGGAATGGGCTGGCCAGGGAGGTGATTGAGTCATTAACCCTGGATGTGTTTAAATGTCGTTTGGACACGGAGCTTGAGGATATGGTTTAGGGTGAACTTCGTAGAGTTGGGATATCAGTTGAACTTGGTGGTCCTGAGGGTCTTTTCCAACTTGAATGTTGCTGTGATTCTGTGAACTAAGATAAAGATGTCCTTAAAAATGAGCATTCTATGAACTGAGTGACAAAAAAAGGCATCACATCAAAGTTCCAGCTTAAGTCTTCAAAAAACCCCAAACAAACAAACAAAAACAAAAGATCCATGAGAGCTTTTGAAGAAGACTTTGTTACGTTCCAAACTGCTATAAATTTATGAGGTGGCTCCCTCTTCTGGATCACTAAACAATGGCAATCCAACTTCAATGGCAAGATGCACAATGTAGCTAGTAACACCTTTCCCTGTTGTGGGGTTTGGTCATACACCGTTAAGAGATCACACACAGACTTAGAAGATGAGAGCTACTGACCATTACTTTGAATAAACAGTTTGTATCTGAGTAGCATACTAGGAGAGGAAGGTCGTGGAAACCTCTGAATAGTTTTTTATCATTTTGGAATTTTTTCATCAGACAGTACAAATATGAAAAGACACTGCCTGAGTGCTCTAAACCTCTCTGCATATTACAGCACTTCACAGAAAAGAATTGATAAATACGAACACCAGGTCACTTTCCCACCCATATGGCTTGCAATATGACTCCTGAACTCAATAATATTTGTAGGAGTTGAGCTTCTGGGTTGCAGTTCTTAAAACAGAGTCTTATCCTCTAGGATTTTTTTTTAGCTTTGACGGGAAAAAATGACACAGTAGGAAAAGCCTTTTCTGCACATCAGCTATTCAGACATTCTCCAAGACAGCTAGGGCAATTTTTTCACACATTTATAAACCAGAATTGGAAAGATCAGAAAATGAGTACTCCCTATCCCTATATAAAATTCAGCTCCGCAAAGAAACCCTAGCTTTCTCACTTGACCTATAATGGAAGAGGGGGCTTTATGAAGACCTGGTGATTTTTCTGCATCTCAGCTGGAACCACAGGCAATTCTACACACTTTAAATCATCCATCACTATTCAAGCTGAATGACAATGCTTAAAGACAAAAAATAGTCTAAATGGCAAATTTTGGCCTACTTGAAATCACTGTTTGCTTCATCAGTGTTGCTATTGATAACAAAATCACAACATATATTGCGTATTTAATGACAAAGAAGAAGCATTAAAAATGTCCCTGTTACATTCTGGACTAGATAACTTGAAAACATGATTTTTGACTTGCTAATACCTGCATAATCAGGCACACAGCAGCACGATTTCATCTTTCATGATATGTATACCAAGTGCATCTCAAAGGATGCGGCCAACTGAAACACCCAAGGAAATTCTGATCATTCAAGCATGGATAAAACCAAAATTGCCACGAGTTATTTGAATGGAACTGAAAGGATCATATAAAATGGTAAGCCTTGTAGACCTGGAAATAGTGAGAGACAGAGGGAAAAGAGCTAGTATTTGCTGTGCAGGCACCTGCTGCAAATGGCAGGCTTCCAGCGACACAGAGGTGACACCCCCTTGCCAGATTCTGCGACAGTCAACAGGCTAAGACCCCCCCACAATTCCCTTAGCAGAGAGAAGAGTTACAGAGGACAATGGCAAAATGAAACCGAAGCTGAGGAAACCTACAGAAATGAGAAAACCCAATGGAGTACATAAGTAAAGATATTAGAAGGACAGATCTGAAGAAAAAAGAAAGGATCAGTGGGAGATTAGAGAGTAAAAAGGCAATCGGCTGAAGAACACATCCTGGAAACCAAGACGATGAAGGCTGCAAGTCCTGGCATTAAAGAGCCAGAGAATCAGCGAAACAAGTACACCACGTGAGAGAAATTGAGTGGAGTCCTCAAAAAGGGCACGAACATCTGAAAATCAGGTTAAATTAAAAAAGCTTACTCTTTTTTTTTTCAAGACTTCATCTAAACAGCAACATCAGTTCTCAGGTTACAGTAAAGGAGCTATCATCTGCAGTCAGGTATTTACAAAGGTGAAAACACACTCTCGCACCAATACTAAGTGCCAACGGAAACTCAGTGAAAGCAAGGATTTTATAAATCGTTGCAATGAAATCACCTGAATATACTTATTTAATTAATTCCATAAAAAAATAAGTTAACTCTTAAGCAAAACACAAAATCAGGAAGCAACAAGTGAGAAATGCAAATAAGCCACTCAACTTTTTATAACAAGTACATACACTTTTCAGTGTTTTGTTCCACAAGTCTTTTTTTATAGTAAGCTTACAGAACTCTTGCCAGGTCTAAATGAAGACTCCATGAACAACAGATAAAAGTATTACCAAATGGACTATTACTGTAGATAAGTACCACTAGATACAAATCTATCATATGAATAATTTTAATCTACCTTAATCCTTCCTTTTTGCCTGCCATGCTGAACTTTTCATGTTGAAACAACATCAGACTGTGCAGCCAGAAATAGAAGTATAATCAAATACCCAAGTTTCCTTGTAAAGACCCATTTACTGGATTTGGTCATACACAGACATCTATAAATGCCATAATGGGAGCAAGGTATGATAACATTTTTCAGTCAGGAGCCCTTTCCTGTACTGCAGCATTTCCCAGACATCACTGAGAGTTAATCAAACAAACAGCAACACAAGTGCCTGTAATATAAATTAAATAGAGGGAGTTACTGAATGTATAAACAAGGTTGCATGAAGTAGAACTGGAAAAGCAGTATCATGCACAAACATGGATCAGAGGGTATATCAGGGTGCACACAAGGCCTCTGAGACACCTTGCAGTGCTGCGTGCAAACAGGTTCCATCCTACAAGTTTGCTGGGGAGAGACGAGAGGTACACCAGTGCCTTCCAAGCACCTCAGCTTCCTCTGAAGAAACCCAAAATCGCAGGATGCATCACACTAAATCTCCAGATTGGAAAACTGGGAGCCCCAAACTGCAAAGCACATCCATTCAACTAAGGCCTCATGGAAATACAACATCCACTCGTGATCAAACCCAAAAAAAATATTGGCAACCTATGAAGTATTAAGAAAGGCACTGCTACCATGCCTTTTGTCCCAGAGACCAAGGAAAATTCATCTACTTGGTTCAGTCAAAAAACGACTGAGAAAGCTTCTACAGATGGAGCCTTCCTATTTAATTAGACCTCACTAATGATGGCATGACTCACAAGGACATTACTTCAGTTGTAAGCTCAGGCAATTACATTGCTTTCCATGGAATTCCTGTAATAATGGAAAAGACAGTACCAAACCAAATCCAGATTTATTGTCTTTGCTTGAAAACTACAGCAAACAAACAGCTATTGGAGGTAAACCTAACTGATTAAATTTGCTTTCATCAGCTCTTGAGTTTTCTGGTTCCTTCAAAATGTGCATTATTCAAATGTACCTTTACCACAGAACAGTATCTTATCCATTTAATCTACTCAGTTTATCTCTTCAGACTACTCAGAAATACAAGGTATTATCAGAGCAGCATAAGTAGCAGGAGAGTTCACATCACAATTCACAAGGCACTAATGTTAACAGGGCTTTCAGCCACTCTTAAGGATAAAGTTACAAAATGGATGAAAAGAAAAGTCACACAGTAAACCAGTTCCAAGTCTCTGATAAGCTAACTTTAAGAGCAAAAGCTGAAAGTATGACTTTTTTTTACTCAATCTTTTCATATCATCATTACCAGATGTAAAGATATCTGGAATAATATAATGCCCACTTAAAATTTACAGCATAAAATATGTTCAACATATTTAACTCACAGTAAGTTTGCAAGAAGCTAATGTGATTTGAACTTAAAGCAACAGGTCTAGAATAAACAGTCCTGTTAAGAGTCCACTACATAGTTTGGGCAAACAGTACAAGATTTGACTTTTCAGATGTTCCAAGTCCTAAGTCTTTAATAGCTGACATTGTTTCTATAGAAATCACATCCGTAACTTTTATATTTCATTTTGCTTTCATTCTGTAAATGGATATTCTAATATTATTCTCCATACATCTTTTGTGAGGCTGCACTTAATGTGAGCAAAGCACTTTCAGAGCTTTAGCATGAATAAAATATATTTTGCATTGGACATTAATTACAGAAGTAGCAATATCTGAAGCAGAGTTTTGTTTCAAGGCAATGAGACTAAATCAAACATGATTATCTTGGCTTTGATTGAGATGTTTTACTTACTATGCTCTATTTTTCCTTGCATTTTAAATATGCAGCTTTGCTTTTCTGTTATGTAAATGAATGTTTTTCATCTAACACATCTAATTTTAGAAAAAGCATAATTTTTTTCTTAGTTCAAGAAAGAAATGTTACAGAACACAATTTTGAAGTCTAACAAGAGCACCACAGGGCCATGGCATGCATTCAATAGCAAAACCAGCAAGAGGTGCCCAGAGGACTCAGAGAACTTCAAGCATGAATATGTAAACGTTTATCTATACAGATACATATCCAGATAACACACAGTAATATTTAATATAGATTAATTTGTCCTGTCCACAGGTGGACCTAACTAATGCAGTTGCAATCACAACAGCTGTGGCCTTTCTGACAAATAGAAAGAACTACAAAAGAAAAGAAGTCACTAAACATTGTAAATCATGGAATCAAGGATTTAGCTTTGTGTAACTGATGTTGTTTTAGAAGCAAACTTCAACAAAGGAAAATGTTTAGACTTTATCCAAAACACTGACAAGCAGAAGAGGCCAAACCACCTGCCACAGTGGTTCTTTCTTTAAAATGTTTGTCCTCACTTGTGTCAAGCATGAGGATTATCTTGCTGTATGTCTTCCTAAACATGAGTGGTATTTACTACACAATATGCAAAATGTATGGCCTGTTTATATATAATCCTATTAATATGAACAGGGCTTATAATCCGAGGATGACTTTGATTCTGATTTGCAAACAAATTATAGTGCTTCAGCCTGTTTCCTACCCTCTGAATTTCACATATTCCCATGCTGAGTAAAGAAAACACCTAAGTTTTCCACTGAAGTCATGGAGTAAAGCTGGCCATCCATAAATTGATGGGTAAAGAGAAGGGAAATTAAGGTTACAAAGCTGATTTTTAAAATTATGTCACACACAAAAAAAGATGATCCAATAAATCAAAGGAATAAAACATCGTTGAGGAGCAAATAATATAGTCATAAAGCAGTGCTGAAAGACTGGTATTCACCCAGACAAATAAAGTTAAGACGCATATTCTACTCATTCAAATATTATAATGAAAGTAAATGCCAACCTAAAGCTTGTTTTCAACATTATATGATGCCTATGAAATGCTGTCACTCATTCATTACACTCCCTCACACGGATGTAATTTCCACCCCCACCTATCGTCATCACAACTGGTTTGATATGCAGTTTCACCAAAAAAATAAACATCCTGTAGCCATAAAATCACAACATACTTTGAGAAATGCTTTAGTATGCAAGTGTGTGTAATTACACACACTATTAAATATGCCTTGAAATATACCCACCATGGAACAACTGGAAGAGGGGGCAAATAAACTTTAAACCCAAGCCTAGGTCGAGCTGTAGCTTAGGATTAGTACACTGCAGTTTAAATCACTTCTATAAGCAGCAAAACACAAGACACAGCACAAAACTACACATTCCACGGAATTAAAAATAAGAAAGATAAGACAGACCAAAACAGATAGCCTGCCCCAAAGCAAGATCTATAGCTTTGTTACTTTAAGCCGTATTTGTGAAAACAAACCTTAAACACTTGGAGTGAGATTTCATTGTCTGCCTACCCTGTGTATTCTAGTGTTTTACTACTGAAAAGCTTTCCCTAAAGTGTAACCTGAAGCAAATCCATCACAGTGCCTCATTTCCATCAGTCCTGGAAAGTTTTTCAGTCCAGCCAAACTTGTGATGCATTTTAAGCCCTTGCAAACAGTAAATGCACTTCTCTCAGAAACATGTAACAGCAACAGACCAAAACACTGAGATGAGGTCCTAGCTCCACCTAACTCCAACATGCTCTGCTCACGGACACTGTGCATTCCACATCTGGCACATCAGAAAAACACAGGTTGGCACCTAACTCCAAATATTCTGCATTTTCAAAATCATATATGATTCAGAGATGGAGAAGCTTTCTTGTCCAGGCACCTAAAGGCTGTTCCCTTCCCGACCACAGAATATTTACAAATAAAACCTTCCAAGTCACTTCTCTCTCCAAAGTTGCAGGGAGGAGGCCAGAAAACTTTCCAACAGGTACTCTGCAGCCTCCCTCGCACCTACACGAAGGCCAGAAAGGGATGATGCAGAAGCCACTAAGCTGCTAGCTGCAAAACCCAAATTTTCCAAAAAAAACCCAAACAAAACAAAACCATCCAAGACTCTAATGCAAGATTCAGCACATGCAAACCATTGGTGGCACCCTCCTGCCATCCCTGCTAATCTGGGCCCACTGCGTTACCTTCACTGCCCCAGCTGCCACAAGCAACTGCCATGTTCTGCCACTGCCACTCTTCTGCCTGCGAGCCACGTTTCTCTGCATGCTGTCAGCTTAGGTAGTGGTCGAGGCGATGCACCCTGCCTCAGCACCCCCGTACTCACCTTCAGAGACCTCAAACTCAGCTGCTCCATTGAGCTGGTAGAGGCACCAGTCAACCGCGCTCTCGCCGGGAGGGCCGCCAACTGGGCAGGGAGGAAAGGCAGAGTCAGTCGGGGGCACCCAGGGCCAGCGGGAGAGGGCTGAAGAAGGGAGATGGGGGAGAGAGCTGCGGGGGGGAGAAGCAGAGACGGAGTGGGAAGGAGAGATGCAGAGGAAGGAACGGAGGGATGAGCGGGAACCAGGGAGGACTAAGGAAAGGAGAGCGTTTCCAGATACCCTGCTTGTGGGACATGGGTGTTGCCCTCCGAAAAGCGGCCAGTGCTCTGAACAGTTATTTGCTTTGCTCCCAGCGCCGGTGGCTCGGGGCGCCTCCTCCTTCTCCCAGCGGAGCAAGCGGCGCAGGCAGCCGGCACTGCCTCGGGGCGCTCAGGGAGCCGGGGGAGGGAGGACGGGAAGGAGGGGAGGCTCCGCCCGGAGCTCCCTGCGGAGGCGGCGCAGCCTCGCCTGGACCCGCCGCACACGGCACCGCCGGCCCTGCCGCAGCCCTAACAGGTATGAGCGGGCACAGGGCAGCCCGATGTCACGGCTGGGGCTCGGTGCCTTGGGCAGGAAGCGGGGCGGACGCTTTGCCCGAGGAGAGCCCCTGCCACGGCGGCGGGATATGAGGCCACAGTTTGGCCTTCCAGCCTCCCTTTGCAGCCCGGCACAGAGCCTCCGTCCTGTGCTAGGTTCAACTTCAGTCATGACCTCCCCATCAGGTGCCCCGGTCCTGCCCTGTTCCTCCACAATACTTTAGCCACACGTGGTTGTGGTGTAGCCAGCCCGGCACCCAGGAGTGCGTATTACCAGCTGGACCAGCAGCCTGGACTTGTAACCTTGGAGAGCAGCACGCACCAGGGCCTCGCCACTGCTGCTCACGCTGGGGTGCATACGGCGTCTCACAGCTAGCCACACCAAGCACCGGCAGCTCAGTTTCCCTCATGACGCTCACCTGAGACCTGTGAGCGTCCCTTGGCCATTTAAGCTCTCTTGCAGGTGAAGGCTGCAAATGCCATCTAAACTAACAGGATTTATATGCACCGAAATCACTGTAAGGCTGGAGAGTAGTTTTCATCTGGTCTACAGACCCCTCTGTATCCACAAATTGTTGATAGTGTCCAGGAGAGGAAAGTAAGAAGGCAAGCCTGCAATGGAGTGAGCTCAAGTGCTCTGTAGTGACCTTTGCCTCCACCTGAAAACCTTTAGGGGAATGGCAAATTTTTAAATACTGAAACAGTCAGATAGAGAGAACTTACAGTATAAAATGCCTTTATTCTTATAGATATCCACCCCAAAAACACAACAAGGGGGAAATGCAAAGGTACATTAATTACTCCATTCACCAGGTGGCCTTCTCAATACTTAACACAACTGTGACTATGTAGTGTATAGCTGGCAGCATCCTATCTACATCTTCTGTCTTTCTGAGGTGATGGTGTCAGAGGCCCACATATAGCACAGCTTGTGTCAAAGACAGCAAATGCAGGCAAATGAGAAAAGCTTAAGAAATAATACAGGAAGACTACAATCAAGCCATACCAAGAGATTAGGAGCCAACAAGAGGATAAAATACCATTGTAGGCAGCTGTCATGGCAGAATTACACTGGCTTCTCCATCTAGCTGTTTACTATTTGAGAAACCATGGGGAGCATTATTTTCAGCACAAATTCTACTTGATATATTCATCTCTTTTTGCAGCAAGTGAAGACCCTCTCAACACTTTCAGGTGTGTTAACTGTGGGCAGTTTGATCCAATTTATAATCATAAAAGTATTCTGTTCAAATATATTCTTCTCCACTGCATCCAAGACAATGCCACACTGTGGTCTTTGTGAAAGAATAAGGAGGTCAATTTAACTTTCTGAAATAAACAGGTTTAACATGGAAATAACATTCTGCAAACATTCTCAGCTGCTTTTAGAAACAAAGCAAAATGCCAACAGTTAAGCTTTCCTGGGAGCTTCATCTAAATTGCAAAGACCATAATGCCTTCTGAGGTAAAAATCACCAGTGCATTTAGACAGCATGTGTATATATATCCCTAAGCCATATGTTTGCTGGATGTGCACTAGCTTTCTTGGAACTGGAAAGGTTTAAGCTGATGATTTGAGGAAAAAAAGAGTGACACAGAGCTGTATTAAAGTAAAGCTTCATCCAGCTGATTGCACTGATAATTGCTCCTCCTACAAATTACCTACAGACCTTGACTGCTCTTCCTAACAATGTATTATCATATATTGTTAACCTTAGCGTTCCAATGTTAGTTCGGCAGCTCATGCAGTACATTTTTTTTATTCTTTCCAAAACGAGGGGGCAGATGCAATCACATTTATAGTGTGATTTATTGCTGCAGGTATCTTGAATATTGAGATGAGTTAATTCACACCCAAGTGCCAGCTACTCCAGTAGGAATTTGTCTTGTACCAGTGTAAGTCTGTAGATGGACACTCTTAATCTATTTGTGATTGTTTTCTTCAGAGAGATGACTGGTTTAACTATGTTTGGAAACTAGTAATGCTGAATCCCAGAGTGTTAGGGGTTGGAAGGGACCTCAAAAGATCATCTAGTCCAATCCTCCTGCCAGAGCAGCATCACCTAGAATAGGTCACATAGGAATGCATCCAGGTGGGTTTTGTATGTTTCCAGAGTAGGAGACTCTACAGCTCTCTGGGCAGCCTTTTCCAGGGCTCTGTCATCCTCACAGTGGAAAAGATTTTCCTTATGTTTAGGCAGAGCCTCCTATGCTCCATTTTGCACCCATTGCCCCTTGTCCTGTCATTGGACACCACTGAGTAGAGCCTGGCTCCATCCTCCTGACACTCACCCTTCACACCTTTATAAACATGAATGAGGTCACCCCTCAGTACCACCTTCATCCGTTACTCTGCACCGTTGGAGATGAACTGAGAGTTTTGTATGGTATATTTTTGTCATTTCAGGATTGCAAACTTGTTAAAAGAATGTAAGCTACTTGAACTAAGGAAGGTAATCAAGCTTTGCTACCGTGCATTTTAAAGACTCAAAAGTTTTAAAACTAGCTTAATCTGGTTTGACTTTTAATAGCACAGTTGTACCACTTTCTGCCCAGTATATAACTGCAGACAACTTCAGAAGAGACTGGGCTTAATTACCCTATAGCATTTTTAATTATGGGATGGATTTTTTTTCCTTTTCACAGGATTTCATGCAGACACAAGAGTCTACCTTTTTGGCTCTCAACAACGGGTCCACCTTTTGCTAGCAGTGATAAAACAAGTAATAAAAACAAATTAAATGGGATCAGAAGGTCAACCATATAAAATTTAACCTTGCTACAACTTCAGAACTTCAAAGATGCAGACAATAGCCTGTAATGAACTGTTATACCCTGAAATAAAGAACTCACGTTCAATTCAAAAGAATTTCCTCAGGAAAAAAAAATAGGAAGGTTTTAAAGTTATCCAAGATGCAGAACGTATCATCTCTCTGAGAAATCTAGTTCTAGACAGTCCCAGAGTTACCATCAGAGCCACCAGGATCGTCTGGGGGCTGTGGGTTTAACTGGCTCTTGCACCCTGATGTAGACATCTCAAATCCCTGCCTGGAATACTGTTCAGCTTTGGGGTGCCTGGCGTAAGAAAGACCTGGGCCTACCTGAGCAGGCTGAGAGAGGGGCCATGACGATGATCAGAGGACAGGAGCACCTCTCCTGTGAAGTTAGCCTGAGAGAGTTCAGGTTGTTCGGCCTGGAGAAGGTTCCAGAAACACCTTATAGCAGCTCTCCAGTACTTAAAGGCAGCCTACAGGGAAAGCAGTGGAGACATTCTTTATTAGGGAGTGTAGTGGTGAGAGCTAACAGTTTTAAATCGCAAGAGGGTAGATTGTAGATTCGACATTGGAAGAAATGGTTCACCATGAGGGTCATGAGACACTGGAACCAGTTGCCCAGAAAAACTGTGGATGGCTCATCCCTGTGTGTCTTCAAGGACACGTTAGATGATGCTTTGAGCAACCTGGTCTGGTAGGTGTTCCCCTGCAGGGGGATGGCACTAGATGATCATTAAGAGCCCTTCCAACCCCACCTGTTCCAAGAGTCTGTGAATACCTGCGGAGCAGCTCAGAGGCGCGGAGTCGTGCCTCAGAATCCGCTCATTTAAAGGCAAACTGCTGGAGCTCGTGTTCTTTTTAACAACGCGGCTACCGCTAACGAGCGAGTCTGGCGGCCCTGGACTGTGCCGCTCCTGCGGCGGCGCGACCGCCGCTGCTCCCCGCCCCGGGCCGGCTGCCGTGCCGAGAGGCGGTGCCGGGGCGGCGGGACGCGGAAGCGCGCCGGGAGCCTGCGGTGCTGCCATGAGTGCTCGGCTTTCGCTGCTCCTGCTCTGCAGCCTTCCTCTTCTCCCCCGGGCCGGCGGCCGGGAGGAGCTACGGGCATGGGTAGTCGCCCATAGCCACATGGACGTCGGCTGGGTTTACACGGTGCAGGTGGGGCCCTGCGGAGCCAGGCTGGCCGCGGCGGGGTGACGGCGCGGCCGCTGGGGTAGGGATGGGTTGGCGGGGCTGAACCCCTCCGCTGCCCGGCCGCAGCTCAGCTCCCTGGGTGCATTCAAACCAGCAAAGCTACGCGGGGTGGTGTTAATCTGGCGCCAGGGTCCAGCCTGCAGCTATCCCGACACCTCCCCCCTGCAGAGTAGGCGCAGAAAACGCATAAACCTGCATCTCCTGCCTCGGTCTGGCCTGAAATGTGCTCCAGCAGCTGGTATCTTGGGATCTGGATGATCCTTTGGAGGAGGCATGGTTAGACTAGGAGCTGGGCCCGTAAATCTGGAGGTTGCATGTGCCTGTGTTCAAATCTGGGTGTCACAGTATAGGAAAGATGTTGAGCTGTGCTTTTGTGATGTAGCAGATATCTTTGGTCTTTTTTGTTTCGCTCGGTACTAAATCAAAAGCCCAGGAAACCCCTGTCTTGGAGAGGAGAGCAGAATCCCAGGTGCTGAGGGGTGGGGTTGGAGCCTGGTGCCATGGAAGTGCAGAAGGAAAGTAATTTTTGCTGGGTATATGAGATGTGGAGCAAAATAAATCAGGTGAAGCATTAGTACCTTTTGTATTTGTCAAAATCTTGACTTGCTTATCATTATGAGTTTCATTGATGTGAAAGATGTAGCTACTTCACTAACTTCAGTGAGCTGGCATCAGCTGCTTAAGAGTGACTGTAATAAAAAAGAGGTAATGGCTCACCAAGGAATCTCTGCTGCCCTTGTATTTTGTCTCCCCTTTTAGGAGGCATTGGTGGATTTCTCCTGTAATGCTCCAAACTCCTCTATAGAAATTGCATAAGAGAACACAAACCTGAATTTAATTTTGGTCGGTTAGTGGTCACAGATCTTGTCTGAGAGAAATGAGATTTTATTATTGTTTTGTGGATTTTAGTTGTTGTGGAGGGGTTTGTTTGTTTGTTGGGGGGTTGTTTTTTAGTTTAGTTTGTTTTTTAGAGAAGATGCAATTGCTCAAAGCCCCAACTCCTCTACTATTAAATCACAAGTATGCACAATTCCTGTAGTCAAACCCAACAGAGCTTACCTGTAGACCATTTCAAATACTTCTGTCCTGAGGTGAAACCTGAAGTTAACTCTCAGAGGAATACTTGTGAAATTGTAACCTGTTTTACATATTTGGCTTGCTTAGTTATGAGGTGTCACTCATGACTTACTATTTTTTTAGTTTCTCCATTTAGAAAAAAATAATCATTTTATTTGTGATGTCAGAACAGCAATCTTCCTTTTGTGCTGAAAATTATAATATTGATGGAGCATTCCAGCATTGGATGTATAATAAAACCTTTTTTTATCCTCTCAAAAGTAATCTGTTGCAATCTAATACTAACAGCGATAAGATAACTTATGTGAGATGCGGTATCTTGCAGTGGTATCTTGCCATAGGCATGAGAGACACCTCACCATTGTCTAGAATGCAGTACAAAACTTTTAGGTCATGATAGACAGGTAAAATTTATATAAGTAGAAGTTAAATCTTACATGATACTGGGTCACTGCCTACTGCTGCAGACTGTCTCATTACTGATAGACAATATGAATTTGAAAGAAAACTCTTAGTGTAGCTTGCAAGTGTCCTGATTTGTGAAAACAATTATTTTCATTTCCCAGCTTTGCAAGACTGAGTAACATTATGCTGCTTAGTTGGAGGGTAGTTTGAGTTGGAATAAAGACTGGCTTGCCTTAATCTCCAAAATAGCTCAAGGCCTCATTCTGGAACACAAATTGCTTTGGGAACCACATAGGATAAATGCACAGGTTCTGGATGATTTTACATCAGCAGTCAAACTGGTTCCAGGAGTCCTTTGCTAGTTTGATTTTACTGTATCCTCAAACATAAAGCAGAATGGAGCTCAAACTTCTAGGGCCATAGTAGCCCTAGAACCATCAACACACACCTAAGCACAGAGTTATGCTCACTCAGAGGAACAATTCTGTTCATTCAGGCCATCATAAGAAGAGAGGAAAAGTGAAGCATTTCAGGTGGGCTTTTAAAATATATTGGTATGAAATCTTATTATTTATGACACTGTTGATTTAAGGTGAGAAATGAGGTACAGGATAAGCTGTTCCCAGTACACCAAAAGAGAAGCTTGTATTGCTGTCTGCAGATCTTAGTGGAAACTACACTGTTATCTAGTCAGGTCCTCAGAGGTTGTGTTTCTGGCACAGAAGGGGCCCACAAGCTATATTATAAACATAACTCAGTCTGAGTGTTCAGACAAAGTGCACAATAAATGTGATTTATTTTTTTTTTCTTCTTTTAAAGCCCAGTGTGTGTTCAAAGCAGCCTGATTGATGTTGACAAAGGTTTATTTACTACTGGTTGGGGTTTTTGGCAGGAAAGTATGCACGCGTATGCAGCGAATGTCTACACGTCTGTTGTAGAAGAGCTGATAAAAGGAAAGCAGCGCAAATTTATTGCTGTGGAGCAGGAATTTTTTCGGCTCTGGTGGGATACAGTAGCCACAGAGAAGCACAAGCAGCAGGTAAGTTGTGTTAGGGCCATGCTTCCTGCTAACAAAGAATCCATGCTCTTCTCAGGAAGCAAGGAGGGGCAAAGTATTTCACCATTTGCTTTTTAGACAGGTCTTGTGTAAGCTGTCTCTGAATCTGATGGTACTTATGAAAGGACCTAGACTCTAAAGGCAGTTGCAAGAGGTTAAAACCTCAGTTAGAGATTAGAGAAGTAGGAGGCAGTAACCTTTGCACCGAAGACTCTTAACGCTTTACAGTTCTTGTTTCATCATTGGCTTCCTTATTGGGGGCATACTAGTAGAAGATGTGGGTGATTCTGGAAGAGGCTGCATCACTATCTGTTAAACGTCTGAAGCTCATAAACTGCTGCCTAACACTGCTCACAGGAAAGACATTTTTTTTCTTTCTAGTGAAGTACTAGAAACCTGCCACGTGTAAACAACAGTGCTGCCAACAGGTGACTGTCGATTTAAAGCAATAGCTGTGTGGAGCTTGTTTATTTATAAGCTACGACCACTTCCAGTCTTTAGAACTTAAAATATTGTTTTCTTTCATTGTGAAGTTGTTTGTAGTTTCTTTTTTTTTACTCTGGCATGAAACAAACATGCTGAGATCAGAGACTGTGCTAACAAAACCAGAGGGTATACAGGTGCTGCTTTCCAAAAGGACTCGCTCAGATCTCCGAGGTCTGTTTTGTTACCAGGGTCCAGCCAAAAGCAATGCTTTACTTGAAGTACTTTACATTGTTTCAAGTGCCAAGTGTTTAAAGCATCCTGTAAAAGAGACACCTCTTGTCTTTGTTTGTTTAACCTACTCCACCAAATTCTGAATTTAAAGAATAACCTTAAACATAGAACCTGTGTGCAAATGACATTTGTCTGAGAGGTTTTGCTATGTATAGCGCGTTCACTGGTTCTGTTGGGGCACTATGCCCCATGCTTGCCTGTTGCAAGTCAATTTCTGGCTGGCTTTTAATTAGAAAACTGCTGTTAAGTCTGAGATAGGGGAATCAAAAATAAATAGAATAGGAATTACTTTATGCAGATACAGAAGAGTACTATTAACTTTCTAAGGTAAGTTGACTTTATTTCAAGCATGTCATGCTGTTGTAACTCAAATATAAAGGCTAGTGCTTCTGTATCTATTCTAGCTATATTACGGAATCCAGAAGACTATGCACATGACATTTGACCTCAGTATATATGATTCAGCCTTTAATTTCCTAGCCTAATTACTGTTAATTTTAACTTTTACACATTTTTAGTCAGTTCTCCAGTTACTTTCTAGTTACTGCTCTGAAAATTAGAATTAAATTCCTCTTAAATTAGAAGTAACTTCTTAAATTAGAAGTAAATTCCTCTTAAACCCGTGTGTCAAACATTTAATTTCTAAGAATATTTAAGAGCTACAGTGGTTGCTGCTGTGTGACATGTTTTTTAACAAGTTGCAAATACTGAACCTTGAAATTAGGTCACTCTGGTTACTGTCCTGCTTTTTTCCACTTGAGCTCTAGCATTAATAATTTTCTGTTGCATAGACACTCTGGTTTTAATTTTGCCTTTTTTTTTTTCTTTTCATAATTTACTGTATCATTTTGAGTACAAGATTTAATTTTAGTTTCTTTTTGAGTGTCTGCTTTGGATTAGAGCAGTAACAATAAAACCTAGTAAAAGTTACAGCCCGGGTGCTGAAGCTCATTTTACAATTCAGATGAGAATATACAGGAGTGAAATGTATTGCAGCAGTATTCACCCAGATATAAACCACTTAGTTCCCAGTCATGATATTTCCACAGTATTTTCTTCTTGGCTTGTTCTGGCTTGATGCCTGGGTGTCTTAACTAGGAGAGGAAAAGATGTCTAGCCACTTCTGTCTGGTTCATAGGCGTGAGTTGACGTAGCGATAGCAGTAGTTGTCCCAGGGACCATGGATATGTCCTACTACTGTATCAGCGTGCTGTTGTGTCTGTCTTCCTGATTTCTCCTTCCTTTTTCCTAGTTCTGGTCAGCAGAAGTGCTTGTCATTAATGATGCTGGCTTTTTTCTAGGGGATATTATCTAAAATCTTTGAATATTCTTGTGTTTTCAGCCTCTCAGTGATTCCACAAAACTTACATTAAAAAAAATATTTCAGTGTCCCAAAGAGGTATCTTTTTTGGACATTCATCCAAATGGAGAGTAATAGCCACAGATGCTTTTCATGTAGGTCAGGACCAGTTCTGTGCTGACACCAGATATCAGTTATCTGGTCTCCCAGCATGCTAATCAGTCACCACAGTCGGCTGGAACTAATTTATGAATGCTGAGCCCTGAAGCGTTTTCACAACATTGTGAACGAGAGAAATGATTATAATCAAAATTGACAATCTGGCATCCTATCCGAGCAGACGCAGGGGCATTCACTGAAGCTTCCTGGGGAAATAAACATAATAGCCCTGGAACTGGCATCCTACATGACAGTCTTTCTCTCTCTTATTTTTTTTTTAAAGGGTGGAGATTAAAATATACATATATATAAACTTTCTTTTTCAGATGTTTGAAGCGTCTTTTAAGTTACAGAGAGTGAAGTGACTATAAAAAACCAGCAGACTCCTTTACACTTCTAGAAAGGGATGCAGACTATTACTCCCTCCTCCAAACACCCCCTGCCTCTATCCAGCACATTTGCTGGAAGTCGTACTTGTCAGCATACTTGTTGTTCCTGGTGGTTGAAATTTAAAACATAAACCCTAGGGAAACCATTGATAGCTGAACAATATATTGTCAGCTTTTAAACTAGGAAAAAGAGACCAGAAATTCAGTTAGCAGTAGGTTAATGATTAGGCAAACAAACCTGTTACATGTGGAATAACTATTTCTTAATAAAGCATTCTGTCTCTCACAAGTTAAGCAACCTGTCTGTGCTCTGGAGACAAGGTACATGCATACAGAGCAGAATGAATGTGTTTGTGGCCGTGGTGTGATGGTACATAGTCTCTCTTGTGGATCCTGCAGATCCATCTCTAACTGTGACAGAAGTAGGAGACTGCAGGCAACCCTGGGAACCTGGCCAGTGCTGCTTGCATGAGGTTGCATATTGCTCTTGCATCCAGCCACCCAGTGCCTTTCCTAAGCCAAGACAGATGCAGCAGGATGAAGACTTTGTGGGAAACACCGGTGTCTTCTATTTTAATTCTCCAGCTCTAATTGCTTTGAGGCATAATCCTGTGTTGCCACCAGAGGAGTGTATGAGGACAAATCTGGTATTTAGATTGTGTGAAGGTAACAGCCCTACTGAGAAACACCCAGGCCAGGCTTTACCTGGCAGTCACCCTTTGTGCCTGCTACCCACTTTCAGTGCAGTGTGCAGCACATTAGCATGCTTTTTTTTCCTCCTCTCCTTTTTGATAGCACTCAGTACAGACAGCTTTTTATCCCACTTTTGTTCCGGATGCCTTCTTGCCAAGTGTTATGTGGACATAATGTGCTGTGATCTGAAATTAATTTGCAGTCTTTTTGGATGAGACTGAAATGTTTATGTTCTGTGTCTTAATTTCAATATCATAGGTCCATCAGTTACTTCAGGAGGGACGACTGGAATTTGTCATTGGAGGGCAAGTGATGCATGATGAAGCTGTGACACTAATTGATGATCAGATTTTACAGTTGACGGGTATGGTATTTGCATTTCACTTTTTTCATTGCTCTAACTATAGGGGGTTTGTTTTTTCATTTCTTCACCTCAAAATTGCTATGATTTTCTTACTCCTTTAAAGAAGTGATTAAAGCATCTCTTATTTTTACGTACTGATGGGTTATCTATGTAAAAATCTTTGCTTTAAAAAAAAAGCCAAACACAACAGTTGTGCAGTGAGCAGAAGGGTTACAGAAAGCTGGCTTGCAGTTTAATCGATGTCAGTTATAAACTCCCTTGGAGAAGAGACCTTTTTTGTGTGTGTGTGTTTGAGAGCTTAAGCTCCTGGGAAGATGGTTCTGGTGAAACTGAAGGTTGAAGTGCTGTGTAAGAAAAATTCTGGTAGCAATTTAGTGTGTGGGAAGTAGGTGAAGTCTTCTGCAGAACATGAGCCTTAGAATGTCATTGAGGTCATCTGAACTTAGGTTGAAAGACTTGCTTGGGGAGGAAACCTCCATTCGTAATAGTGCACAACAGCCTCTGCTAGAAATAGGTGCATGTTTCCAAGAGATGCACCATTTCCCATTCTAATTTTTCTGGCTTCTTCCAGTTATTTGTACGTTATACCTCTCCATCTGATGGGTTAAAAAGTCTTTTAGTATTTAGATTTGTCTCCATCTGGTTGATGAAAAAAGAAACAGGATAAATCATGCCACTATTGTGCTATAGATGCCTTTAATATGCCATGAGGGAGCAGCATGCTTTTTAGGGGTTGGAGGGGATGTATTAGCACCAGCTGTCTGTAAGGGCTAATACAAGCCCTGCCCATTTCAAGGGAACACTCTGGGCAGCTCTCTACATGGGAGAGTAAAGGGTCAGGAAACACTTCTGTCATCAGACTGTGCAGCACCAATGGCCGACACCTTCTTTGTATATCAGTGTTTGTCAGAAGCACAGGGACAGCAGCTCCTTTTGCATCTCACTGAATCACCACATCACACTCTGGCTGAAAGGGGGAGAGAGGATGAGCATTCTTTTTTTTCCTCATCTGACTCTTGTGTTTATAGGTTGTTACATGGACTCTGTACAGTGAACCCAGGATTTCCCCAAATTAGATACTGATACTGACTGAAGAGTCCTTTTGTTAAATACAAATAGATTCATCAATACTGCTTTTTCTTTCGTTCAAGTGAGCTGAAAAAAAATATTTCTAATTTAATATTTTGTATTTAATATTTTGTTCTGTGTATAAACTTTAAGAAAATGTATAATTAAAGTTTGATAATTTAAACAGGAACAAAAATGTTAAAAGTATTTTTTAATACTTTTTTTGTTCCTGAAAATGCTCAGCTTAGTTTTAGTACTTAGAAACAAAAGAAATAATGTATCTTTGAGTTGTGTAGAGTTCATCTTGGGAAGACAAAGTCAGTGCAGGCATTTAGGGTCTGTATTTCGTGCCTTCTCCTGTCTATCCACCCAGCTGCATTTTGGAAGAGCCTAGCAAACTCTGCTCCAATGTGTTTAGTTGGAAGAGTTAAAATATAACCATTATTTATTAATAACGGCACTAGAGAGCATACTGAAAGTATGAAAAAGGTGAAAGTCAAAAGAGAATGCTTTGCAAACACAATTCCTCAAACATGGTACTAAAATTTGGAGTGAAGCTATTCCAAAATGAAGAAGATATGGCTGCATTTTCAAATACTTCTGTGTGCAGATCCAGAACTATGAAATTAAGATCTGCAAAATTTACTTTAAATGATCCTGAGAATCCTAGCATAATACACTGGAGTTCTGGATAAAATGTACACATTAGCTGGTTGGTTTATTTTCGTTGAAGTGGTTTGTCTGAGTTATTCAATTGTTTGATCTTTCTGGTTTGAGGAGTTCTTTTTTTTTTGAAACTCACTTCAACACAGAATTAATAATATAGGTTGTAAGTAACATCTTGTATGGAGGTTGCTAGTGACCTTAGGCTTTTTTCTTTCTTTACATTTGAGGATTGTATTCATAGTACTTTTGTTTACTGGGTGGCTTCCTTGTCACTTTGGTATCGATAGGAGGCTAAGTTTTCTGAGAAAGAGTGGCATGATTTGAGCAAACTAAACCCCAGTTTGTTGTTTTCATGCAGACTCCAACCTGGCTATTAGCCTTAACCTAATCTGTAAGTACTTTTTCCTAGGCCTGTCTCTAATCATAATTCCTTTTTGTTATTTATCTTTTATGATGGTACTTGGCATAGCAAAATAAATTCTGTCAGTGTGAAACTTTCTACTGTGAATCATTCAATTGCGGAAACTTTAAATGCTTTTGAAAACAGCAGCAAGGACCTATCCTTTAAGCACTTACCTAATACCTGTTAAATTTATAAAATGAACTTGTGTTCCTAACTTAAACAAATTTTGCTTTGCAGAGGGCCATGGGTTTTTGTATGAAACCTTTGGGATCAGGCCTCAGTTTTCTTGGCATGTTGATCCTTTTGGAGCTTCCTCTACAACACCAACTCTTTTTGCTCTGTCTGGTTTTAATGCTCACCTTATCTCTCGAATTGATTATGATCTGAAGACTGACATGCAGAAAAACAAGGTAAAAACACCCTTAGGAATGGAACTTATTGCCAGCCTCTTCTTACAGTAATCTAAACCATGACATCAAGGTAATCATCTCTCTGATCTGTGTGAAAAAAGGTAGGTATTTCTTCTCTAAAAGGGACATGCTGGTTACGTGTAGTAATGGTGAAACATAGTGAGCCTGTCTAGTACGGTCAAGTCTTCGTGACTTCTGATCCAGCATAAAGTGTAGTCTATCCTGAAGAAGCCAGCATATGTAGGCAGTTGGTCAAAGCCTAAGCTGACATCGAATTAGGAGTGTTGCATCTAGAGGCATCTAGACTGAGTTTCAGCTTCCTCTAAGAAGATTTTACATATGCTGGGGGTTTTGTAGACTGTTTCAAACTGCATCGTGTGCTTGGGCATGGTGACTGTCATGCTTGGAGGGTTTGTGTCTGTAGAAGTGGTAATATTGGGTCAGTTAGAGTGGCAGCTAATCATTATTTGCTGATTCAGCTTTTGTTTTATGTTCTGCTCTCTCGTGCCCAGTGTTCCAAATACAGTAAATGTGTTTCTTTTCATAGCACAATGTTGGCTCCTGATCTGTCATCAGTTTTACACGCTAAATTATGTGGCAGTAAGAGACTTTCACTGGTATGATCTGGGCATAAGACAGTTTTTATCAGTCTTGGCTGAAACTCAAATGTTTCTGAAGAAAACAGAATTCCTGATTGATTTGGTGAAGCCAGGACGTACCACTTACATTTGTAGTGAATTGTGACACCTCCTTTCTGCTAAAATATTTTATGAAGTTTTGACAATCTTTTCCCATCTATTTTTTTCCTGACGCTTAACACTTCTGTTTCAGTTTACTAAACATGGATGCAATCCACAGTTGATCTGAGTCTTTTCTAGCTTAGAGGTGTTCAAATTCCACTGAACCAAGTGAGGTGTAATGCCTGCAGTAAGCTAGGCTTACTGCTGGATTTAGCACTATGCTGGCGGTGTGCTGCCTCTTCTCCATCAAGTGGAACAGAAAGAGGCAACACTATAGCCTCCTGTATTATAGCATGTGATCTTGCTGGGGTAGCATTGGCTGATCTTAAGTATTTCAAGTGATGGAAAGTCAGGTGGGTGCTCCGAAGTTGTTAATGAAGGTATTCCTGTCATTGTCATTAAGTCTTTTACTTCTTGTTGTTGTTTTCCAGAAGCTTCAGTTCGTATGGCGAGGCTCTCCTTCCTTATCTGAAAAACAGGAGATCTTCACCCATGTTATGGATCAGTACAGCTACTGCACTCCATCACAAATACCTTTTTCAAACAGGTCTGAAGATTTCCCAAACAGGCAGAAATATTGATCACTTCTGAGAGTTTATGTTGTTGCAGTTTAAGCATTTTCTTTGTCTGTTTTCTTTCAGCAGTATTCTACTGCTTTCTCCTGACCTATGGTTCAAGGAGGTGTCTAGACTCTGTAGATCTGTGTAAGGGTTATTAAACATCCCCAGCTACTTGCCATAGCACATGGAGTTTACTCAGTACCTAACAACTGAATGCTCAAAAGTGACACTTACTACTGACAAGCACTAAAAATACTTCAAAATGTTGACAGACTTTAAAAATAGTATTTTTTAGCACCAGGAGTCTTGGAACATGGGTACTGCTTTCATCTGCATATGTATCTTGTGTAAAACCTTATTAAGGAAATACAGAATAAGAATATAAAACAAATCAACTGCTGTAAAAAGAAAATGTCCAAAGCAGGACAGGGTTTTTGTTTCTCTGCTTGGAAACTTAAGATTTAAAAGCTCCATGAAGCTCAATATGGCCTTGGCCATTGATGATTGATTTTCTGTGGGTTATTTGCAGCACTACATTGGGCTAAAACTGTGTATGAATAAAAGCAAGTGAAATTTTTTGTTTACTTTCTGAAAATAATCCAAGAGTTTATGAAAGCTATTTTGCTCACTGACTGAAGAAATGCTGTGTAAAATACTCTTTGTAAATGAAGTCTACTTGGGGGAACATCCTGCTTGCTGTTTTCTCCTCAGATTTTTTTATTCTGTGTCAGCAAACAGCAGGGACTTGGAAAGATGCAAAGTATGAAAAGAAAACCGGACAACCTTCCCCTTACCCCCACCCCCCAAGTAAACACTAAACCCTAAATACTAGCAATGAATGTAAGCTGCATTTTGTTTGCTACTTTCTCTCTGCATGTTTGCATTTTATCCCTGCATTTTTGGATGTGTTTTTCTTAGTTGAATAAATCCTCTTTATAGCCTATTGCATTCTCCTTCTGCATAGGTCAGGATTTTATTGGAATGGCATCGCAGCTTTCCCAGATCCCCCAAAAGATGGCGTTTATCCAAACATGAGTGTTCCTGTTACAGATACTAACATCCGTTTGTATGCACAAACCACGGTGGCAAACATTAAGGAGAGAGCAGCCTGGTTCCGAACAAGCGATGTTCTGTGGCCGTGGGTAAGTGTATGATCTTAGCATTTGCCTTAGGAGGTGTAGCCACATAGATAGATGGTACTTTGCTTCTGCTTCCAGCTGCAAAATGCAGGTACAACTCAGGTGTTGGTAAATTTTTATGGGGTCCAGATGTCTGATTAGTAATAATTTTAAGAAGCTAGAACTTCCTCACACCATCTGCCAGCTTTCTACAAGGATATTTGATGTTAGAAGAAATTTCTTCCCTGACAGGGTTCTCAAACCCTGGAATAGACTGTCCAGAAAGGTAGCTGAATCTCCATCCCAGGAGGTGTTTAAAAGACACAGAAATGTGGTGCCGAGTGGCATGGTTTAGCAACAGACTTGGTTGGACTCAAGGATCTTAAAGGTATTTTCCAACCAAAATGATTCTGTGATTCTTTGATTCTACCAACTCACTCCCCATACTTAATAGAAAGAAATGTGACAAAATTGTAAAGATAGTCTCTTGTGAAGCTGTGTATTGCAATATTGCTTCCTTTTTTCTCTCCTTTTGTCTATTTAAATGGCCTTTTTACATAACTGCTTAGCACAACATAACTCTGTTGACAAAAAGGATAGCAGTACAAGAATATGTGTTGTATAACAGGCAGGCAAGATCTTTTCTAACTGCTGTGCAATTGCTTTCTTATACTGTCTGTATTTTAGTTACAAACATGAGCATGTCCCAGCTTGGTCATCCAACACTTTTTTCGGGTGCATTAATTATGTCGTACGAGTACACATACCACTGGTATGCTCTTGCTATTTCTAAGTCCTTAGAAAGCAATAACTTTGCGTAATGTACAGGCTATTTCTGAAATTTGATGGATGTATCAGGTAGAGGCTGGGTTGGAAGATGGGTTTGCAAAGTAAACAGGACCTCCTTGGCCATTTTCTCAAACATGTGCTAAACTTTGAAGGCAAATTTCTGAAAGCATCTTTATTTTGAAAGTGAGATCAGGACTGACTTGTGCAATGTTTTCTTGTATTACAATATTAAGGATGATAAATGTTCTTAAGGTGACTAGTTCACCACAATATCTGTTGTTGCAAAGAGAACAAACATTTACTGACTGATGCAGCTTTGAGTCACTGATTTGTTTTTCTCCTGTGTTTACCATACTGCTGCTTGTGTTGATTTTTTTGTTGTTGTTTTTGTAGACCTTGAGGGGAGAAGTAGAATATAATAGTCTATAGTAGTGCTGGAATGGGAGGGTTTAGTACAAATAAATTCCAAATGTCCAAATCCATATCTGCAGCTTTGCAGTAAGAAAATTTCAGTCTCCGATTTCCTGGTTGGGTTGCTTGTCATAATGAGCTTTAAACAATGCAAAAGATTTGCTACTTACTTGTAGTGCTGTGTTAAAAAGTAGAGAGAAATGAGCATACCTCTACAGCTAAGATTAGCTTTTTTTTGTGATTACAAATAATGATGGATTCCCCCCCGCCCCCTTCAGCTAACAGTCAGAAAATCCACACTTTACCATTTAAGGTCTGACCTCACATCTAGACTGCTGGCCCTTTTGTAATGAGTCATATGGTTAAACAAGTGTTTGTGTTTGGTCATGATCTAGATGTGCAGGAAGAGCCACTGGGGCTGTGAGGCAGTGTAAATGTTCAAAACCTGTCTCTTCAGAGGCCATAGCAGCAGACGTAGGAGGGGTTATGCAACTGTCTTAAGGGCTAGAGCAGGTCTTTGAGGTGTTTTTCGGCCTGTGTAGTTGAAGTAACTGTACAGTAATGTATGGCACTCCCATGTAAGGGTTTGCTCAGATAGTGGCTGGATGCAGTGACTACCTTGGAACAGGTTCTCTTGGTTGCCCTTGTGTTACACAGCTGCAGTGCTCCTCAGCTACTATGCTCTGTGTCAGTGGGAATGAAGTCAAACAAAGCAGCACATTCCTTCCTGTGGTGCAAAATGTCTACGTTTTCTAAGAAAGTCCTCTTGGATCATGAGTTGAAAGCAGAGTTTTATAAATATGAAGTGGTTTTGACTGATAACCATATTGCTTCTGCCCCACAGATTTAACTGGAGTCGGTGTTAGGAAGTCTGTTTTGCAATGACTGCTGTTTGGTTTGATGTTTTAGTTGTCCATACCAGCTCCAAGTTGTTTTTTCTAGTTTCTGTTACTTGCATTTAGAGGATCTGTGGGTATCTCAGGAGAGCTTTTCTGTTTTGGAAGTAGAATTCTTCCACTTTGCTTGTCAGTGACTTACCCTACTAGGTCCGAGGGACAGGCTTGGACACTAAGTATGTGACAGTGACCTTACTTGAAACACTTAGTGTTAGGGTAACAATGGGAGTGGCAGTCGTAATTGGGAAAGAGTGAAGAGCCTCACCTCAGAGTTCAGATGAACTCATCAGGTTCAACTCATTCATAAGCAGAATGAGCTCAGCTCATGAGGTTGAACTCTTTGAGCTCATCATTTAAAGGCTGGGGTGGTAGATGGGATTGTGAAGGAAACAGAGCCTCCTTGGCCATTTCTTCAAGCATCTACTAAGCTGTGAAGGCAAATTGCTGAGAGCATCTTTATTTTGAAAGTAAGATCAGGATTCACTTGTGCAGTGTTTCCTTTCTCAAGCACAGAAACGTGAAGCTGAGGATGTATTAAGCTGGTGTTGGTGTTGAAAGGCTTCAGTTAGGGCATTTTATGTGGAGAAGATTTCTTAGCATGTTACTGTGCTTCAGATTGATGCCTATGCTGTAAGAATATACATGATGCCATGGCTGGCTGACTCATTTTCCTGATTAGCTATTGCAGTTGAGGCATGATTAGTTGTATCTCTTTTGTAATGTTTGTACATGCAGATAGTCTGTATTGACATGCCTTCAACAGCAAACAGAAGCCATGCAAGCATGCTCCAGAAAAAAAGATAAAAGAGGCTTTAATACACAGTATATCACTTCTCTTGACTGCTTGGATCAGCATCAGAAATATTCCAGTCTACTGTCATGATGAAGCATCAGCAACACATTGTGTGATGTTTGTACTACAGCAATCTCCATCCAGATTGTTTTGTTTCATATCATGCCCTTAAAATTTCTTAAAAGTGTAAAAATTCTTAAGAGCAGAAAATAAGAACTTCCTCTATTTTCTGCTAAGTGGGAGAAATGCAGTGTGAAAAGTTGTCTTTCCAGGCGTGTATGGATGCATTTCCCAATTGCTACCATGACATTTCATACTCTTGTACAGTATGGTGTCTCCTTGTCTGTAATGCTGGTTGGTTATCAGCTGATATGTGCAAGTCACCCTACCAATTCTTGACATTTCTTAACAACTAGCTTTTAGATGTGCAGTCAAGATCAGGAGAGATACCACTTCAATATAGATTAGTGTTAAAAAAGATCTTTCTGCATTTATGACCCAAAGTCATTTAACTGTTCTGTTTCTGGAATTTCAGGGCTGTGACAAACAGTTCTTTAATGCATCTGTTCAGTACTCCAACATGGACCTGTTGTTGGATTATATTAACAAACATTCTGATGAGTTTGGAGTGGCTGTCCAGTATGCCACTGTTGGTGATTACTTCCAAGCAGTCTATAGCAGAAATCTTACCTGGGACATTCGGGACTCTCGAGACTTTCTTCCGTATTCAACAGGTAATTGAATTGGCAGCTGCATAGTGGCTGCCACAAATGTACCTATGTAATAGGTTAGTATAAGGAAATTGAGAAAAGGAGAAATGAATTAAGAGGAAAAATGCCATCTCGTTATAACATTGGATGACACTACCAGGTGTCATCCAACAGACAAGCTGATACCAACTTTGTGGCCTAAGAATGATGGTAGGGCAGTGGTTGGAGTATTTCTGTGGAACCATTGGATGCAATGGGTGGAGAAAGAGGCCTCAGAAGAAAGATTATAGAAACAGGCAAACTTGGTGAGAGATTTTTGTGGCCTGAGTATCCATTAATGTTTATTACATACCATCAGGAGTCCAGTTTGTGAGCTGCTAACCCAGTCTTTTATGTAAAGCAAAACATACTAGGTAAGGACAAACTAGTAAATGAGCTTCAAAAGTGTGTTTCTGGTCCAGTCACCAGTGTAGTTTCTTGTAGCTTTAGGAAAAAATCTTTTTCATTAAAGAAAACAGTTCTAAGTTCTAGCGAAGTGAAATTGTGTTACAAGTGAAGTCTCAAAAAGTAAAAATACAGCCTGTGTTTCTGATTTCACAGCATGATGTGACACAAGTTCATTTTAGCTGCTTGTTGATTGCTTGCTTCTTGCTGCACTACTTCAGCTTATCAAGCAGTGCCGGGAAGTACTGGGAAGATTTAAAGGAAAGCATGCCATACCCAGCATCCCTTTAATCCTTTTCCCCAGTACATTTGGCCTCTTAAGCCACATATCGAAACAGACAGAGAGAAGTCACAGTATCACGGTATTACCAAGGTTGGAAGAGACCTCATAGATCAAGTCCAAGCCGTTACCACAGAGCTCAAGGCTAGACCATGGCACCAAGTGCCACGTCCAGTCCTGCCTTGAACAGGTCCAGGGATGGCAACTCCACCACCTCCCTGGGCAGCCCATTCCAGTAGCCAATGACTCTC